>LPNX011122138.1:0-52270 GCA_001517045.1 Pseudotsuga menziesii
ATACATATATATATATATATATATACATATATATATATATATATACATATATATATATATATATATACATATATATATACATATATATATATATATACATATATACATATACATATATATTTTACAAAATTTTATTGAAATATGTCTTCAAGGTCTCCAAAAACTCACAAACGTATTTATGAACCTATGGTAACCAATCTTAAACCGCAATGAAAAATCTATAATAACGGTCCTATTGTGTATTAACTTGCCATAGTCTTCCATTGTAATATTGAAATTTAGTGACCTCAACCATTAACAATAATTATTGGCTCCATAAATCAATTATAATAGTATAAATACCTATGCTAGAAGTATCTCAAGTTAATCAATAGAAGTATTTGAAGTAGTCAAGGTTGTGTGCACCACTTTAGTCCACATTTAGAACAAATTAAGCATAGTTTTAATTAGTCATTTAAAGTTGAAAAAAGGTTTATAAGTTGAATATTAGTTGATATCAAATTTAAATTTGTAGAAGTAAACAATTGAATATTCGTGACATCAACTTGTAAAGCTATAGTAAAATGATCAGATATATTGTTATGGAGAACCCAAGATTTATATCTTGAACAAAAATACACCAGAGATTCCTTCATAAGAAAATGATCAAGCCTCTTACTCACTCCTCCCCCCTCGTTCTTACTTCCCAAGTAAAAGTGATTTTGGGAGGAACAATATCAACTAACCGATACTTCTTAAAAATATCTATGAAATATTCTTCCATATGATCATAAGAATGGATAATTCCCTAATTTTCAAAAGAATGTAAATTCATATTTAGATCATCAGCTAAAACCATATTATCAAGACTTAACAAACCACTTAGATCAATTCTATCCCAAAACTGCCTTCCCTCCTTGTAGGGAGCATATACATTTAATAAGTGTAAATGTTTTTTGAAACCCCACACTTTCCCTTCCAACGGAATCCCAGCATAAGTCCTAAAAGGTTTGAAAGAACAGGTAGAAGGGTTCCACATGGCTACCAACCCTCCCAAAATCCCATCTACATCTAAAGCACAACACTCCAAATCTTTTAAAAATATTAGGATTAACTCACAAGATTTAGTTCCCAAAGTCGTAGTTTCTTGGATAAAATAAACATCTGCTCTGTTATTTAAGAAGAAAATTTTGAGGGCTCAAATTTTTGGGCCGCTACCGAAACCCCTAACGTTGAAGGAGATACAGATCATTTTGGAACCTCCACGGAGTGATTATGTGCTCTAAGTTCCCTATCGTAAACCTCCACATTGTTACACTCTTCCTCAGCCAAGCAAATTCTTTCTGACACCGAGATATATATTGCTTCTAGAAGTAACTCTTTCTCCCCTTCATTAACAATTTTTTCATTGAATAACTTTTTCTTATTATTTCTATGAATTGTTACATTTTTATATCTGATAGAATTAATCAGGACACGATCTAGATTACCCCTATATTTGTTAGCATAGAAAGTGATAGGATATTTTACCAATACAAAAACTGACAACCCAGCTGAATAAATCTCATGGTTATCCCCTATTAAACCCTTAACAAAAGGATTAATAGTCAACTCTTCGTCAGACCGATTGTGAGGAAAAGAGATAGGGTTTGGATCAACAGAGTGGGGAGAAAGTAACAATGCATAAACACCCTGAATTCTATCTAGATGAAACCTGAGAAGAATCATAAATGAATCCGACAACCCTTTCGATATGTCAAGCTCCACCATCACCTGAGCCATCCTTCTATCTACTGACCGCAAAGGAACTTTATCAACGACAATAAACCTCCCCACATGGTTGGTTATCTTAAACAATAGTTCCTCCAACCAGAATTGAATAGATAATCCATGCAACATAACCCAAAGGTGTCTTTTAAAAATATTTTGAGTTGTTGGATTAAACTCCACGGACCAATTCCAAAGAACCAGATATCCTTCTATGATAATCCAAAAATCATTTAGTACCCTATGAACATGATCTTTGGCCAAAAAGATGAAACAAAATCAACCACGGGGTAGCCAAAAAAATTGCGGTACATAGTCAAAAATGGGTTTCCAATTGACAAAGACCCATTCAATCATCTCCAAGCAGTTCATTCTGACATATTCCAGTCTACCTACTACCACACGTTCACTTAAACCTTCACCTTCTGCAGAGTGAAATTGTAACGGTAACAAACCATTTACTGAAACTTCTCAAAATTCCACTTTCAAAAATACAAATAATCCATGAATATATATAAAAGTTGATAAAATAAGATATCATATTTTACAAGTTAGACTTTCTGGTATATATAATTATTTAAAGGGTGTCTAATGCAACTCTTAATAAAGAGTTACACCTTTTTCACTAATTAATATTATATTATTATATGATTATTGTTTGTTGTAATTATTATTATATATATATATATATTGTATTATGTTATATTTTTTATATAACATTTCCTTCCCCTTAAGGGAAGCTTTGTCCTCAAAGCTTATTGAAGAAAAGGCTTGCATCTTATTTTTTCCTTGTAATGCCATCTCTCTATATTTTGTGTTAGTAACTGCAACACTTGATGAAATGAAACAATATGAGATATGAATTCCCAAGAAAAAATGTCCCATCATTTGTGAAGTGGTCCATCCGAGATCTATCTTCACTGGAGTTGTTTGTTGATGGTTTTCTTGGATGGAACTTCTTGTTTTCTGCTTAGTTTTTTGGTTTTGTGTTCTTTATGTTCTGAAATCATAACTCCTTTGTTTATGTTCAATTTGACCCTGTCGTTGGTAAAAATGAGTCTTATAATTTGGGTGTTGATAAGGATTTCTTGTTATTGGTTTTTTACTAGATTGGCTTCTTTTTGAACTGTGACAAGGACTAGATTTGTATTTTCTTCTTTTTCTAATGAATACTTATCATTCTTAAGATTCCTTATCATTTCATCTTGAACTTTCTCATCATATTTAAGATTCAGAATATGATCTATTAGATATTGTTTATGCTTCTTAAGGTGATTATTCTCTTCGATAGTTTCTGATAGTTTCCTTTGAAGATCACGATTCTCCTCTTCTAGCTTTTGATTGTAATGTGCCTTATCCTTTGCCTTCTTTATTTGAAGAAGAAACTTATGATTATGATATCTTAGATGAGAGATCTCTTCTTCTTTGTCCATGATGACTTTATCAAATTCATTCTACATATTCTATATTGATTTCTGATCTTCTTGTGAAATCACCCTTGAGATGTCCTTAAAGTCTTCAGACGACCCAACTCATGAACTTGATTTCCATCCTAAAATGTGACTTTCTTATTTTTGTAAGGAAATGTCAAGAAATTTTTCCTTGGGTTGAACATGAAGGTACCCAATGTATCTAACCAAGATGACCCTAGAATTATATCAACCTTGTCTTACTCCAATGATACCACACAAAAAACAATGAATAGATTTAGGACCTTGTAATCATCAACAGATAGTTGTAGGTTCTTAAGCTCATATTTCTCATCAGAAAAATTGTGTTATTGCGAATTATATCCAATTCTGAAATCATTAATTGGTTTTCTAGGTCAACGTTTATACAATTCTTCATGGTTGTTAGGCAAATAGCGATCTAGAGAAACTTCTCTTGAATAATCCCATAAGTTTTTAATATGGGGTATGGATGTTTTTTGTGGAACCTCCCCCAAATATTTATTTGTTCTCCATTTATAGTAGAGGTTTGTATTGGAGACAAGAGACTATAGGTTTTATGGGATTTTTTTTATCGGTGTACTTGAACCAGTATGGATCATCAGCGCAATCTAAAATCGAACACACCAATGCTTCATGGATATAAGTGGACTGAAGCAACTATAGGAAAAGAACACATTGGTGCTCCACTTTGGTAGAGATGCACCATTGTTTGTGTTGGCCTATGCACAATGGTTATTCTACATCAATGTGCACTGAACTATAAAAAACCATAGAATACATTGATGTTGCTCTTTGGTCATAGTGCACCAGTGCTTCACATTAATTCAAGAGCACTAGTGAACCATGACACATGTACACCGAAGTGTCAATATCTCAAAAATACATAGGTGCTCCTCTTTTATAAGGGTGCATCGATGCTCCTCTTTAGTAATGGTGCACTTCTTTAAAGTGTGGGTGCACTGGTTCTCTTCTTTAAAGTGTGGGTGCACTGGTGATTATCTTTGGTATAGGTGCATTATTTCTTATCTTTGAGGTTTGGGCACACCAATGTTTATCTTTAGGTATTGGTGCATATATACTTCTCTTTGAGTATTTGGCACACCTATGCTCCTCCTTAGGTATTAGCACACCGGTGATCCTAATACACCAATGCATAAAGAAATAATTCACATTTATTTTAACTCACTAAAAGAGACGAGAAAAAACTAAAGATGACATTTAAAAAAAGGAAAAAAAGGTTTATTTTGTGTCTTCATTTTATATGCTTCTACTAGAGAAAGGAGGAAAAGGAGGTGGTTCTAGAAGAGAATGTAATACAAATAGCCATGAATGTGGGGAAGGACAAAGAGTATTGAAGCTAGGTAACCCTTTTTTCCCTCTTCATTACTTCATTTCTTCTCAATATTTTATTTCTATTATTTTCCATTTCTCAGAGTTTATCCTAATTTCTATATTTTTTGTTGGTTTGAGGTTTTGTTTCTCTATTTTACATGTTAATGATTGATTTATTTTATTTGTTTCATCAACATACATAGCTAATAAATTAAACAAGAAATCAACAAAAAAAAGAGTACAATTTTGTGTAGCATGGGTTCATATCCACAACGGTTTTCACCTCCCTTTACTTGCAAGTTCACAAGATTTCTCTACATGGCATACTCTTTTCCCTAGCTATATTGGAGTGTCAATTCTCCTCTTCAGTATGTGCGCACTAGTGCTCCTATTTGGCATTGATTCACTAGTTCTCATATTTAAGGTATTGGTGCACCTATTTTCTTCTTTAGGTATTAGGACAAAAATTCAACTCATAGTTAAGGTGTTGACACACCAATACTATTCTTTAGCTATCGGTACACTAATGATCTTTTTTAGCTATGAGAACAATGGTGTTCATTGTCAAGTTATTTATTTGTCATTTAAAAAGATCTTATACATTTATTCATTAATCTGGAACAAAGGAATTACGAGCTATAAACACTATATGTGCAGGTAAAGACAGAATAAACTTAGGACTTATGAATTGTAAACACGATATGCATAGGTAAAGATAGAAGAAACTAAGCTATCATATCTAGTGTAAATATTCATTCTAAAAGCAAAGATGCAATCAAATGTAAAACACTCAATCTAGTTAAAACACAAGAATCAACTCAAACATATAGGAATCAGTTCAAACACACAAGGATTGGTTTAAATGATCTAAACCAAAAGGTGTACGCACTTCATATGTCTACTTAGTAAGTTATATCATATTTTCACGCCAAGATTAATTTACAAATCTATGCATAAGCATGGATTTATTTAATTCTGATTTATGGCAATAAATTCTTTATGATTTGTGTGTAGATGATAAAATCAGAAAAATTATAAGTAAATACTAACTTTAAATGACACTCATTAGTTCTTTATCTTGGATTTCATTGCTAAGCTCAAACCACAATCTTTTAGGTGCCTAAGCAGCATTCTTTTGATAACTAGAGAATTCTAACTATTGTGTAATATTTAAATAAAATGAATATGAGAAAGCATATGAAAAATTAGATTGATACTTGACTAATTGTATGAACAACCCAACACATAAATCATTGATCATTGTGGAATCATATTGTTATTCAAACCATTACGACGAACTACTATTCAATCTACACACTACGGATTATTTAGTAAATCTAATATGTAAAAGAGATATGAAACACTAAGAAAATGAGAAGACACAAATATTTTTAGAGTTACTATGTATATAAGAATGAAATATAAATCACAGAGTTACAATTGTTATGTCAAATAACCTAAGAAATCAAAGACATACATACATAAACCTAAAATGTAAATTATCTTAAAACACAAAAACCAAATTACTTAGCTAAAACACATATATAGATGTACACTCCCACTGGTATGCCATTGCTAACTGGGATGCAAATCTAGTTAAACTTCAATCTCACAAAATCAACAATACATCATGAACTAGATTCTTGTCTTGATATTATTCAATTATAACTTTTAATACAGATACATCATATGCTATGAAATTAGATCTATTACAGTGGAACTCTATTTGGAAAGCTAAAGGATCAAGAAGCTACAGTCACAAAATTATTATCATTCTCGACCTAGCTTGATTAAATAGAAGTTAATAGATATATAGGATCAAGTTCCTCCAATTGTAGACCCGATTCACTAGGTACCTACACCCATCGAAAAGATAAGGCAGTTCCACATTTGGAAAATAGAATACAAAAATAACAAACAACGATTTATAATATTATAGAATGAAGTTAAAAGTAGTCGAAAGGATTGACCTTGAATAGAAATAAGAAGTGAATATGATCCATGGAAGTTGGAGGTATCATTCCTATGACATGAAGTGCATAGGAATGTGATCTAGGATCTCATTATATCACAAACTGGATGCTTTGTTACAACTTACACACTCATAGGAAGAAGGTTAACTACATATTTGACCAAGGAATTGCGCTCATATCCAATGATTTGGATGCAAAGTATAGACAATGTCACTGTCTAGAACCTTCAACATACCAATTTCATGTGCCCTTTCCTCTTTTTAACAAGTGGAGGTATAAGAACCAATGATGGTGGAAACTAGATTTGAACTGTGGTAGGTGGAACTGTACTACATTGGAAAGAACCCTCTAAACATAGTAGAAAGAGAACTATATTGACAGGAAGTCATCAAGTGCAACATAAATTGAACTGTCATCAACAAAGTTAATTCCAAATCCTATTCCATTTTCATATATAATATATATATATATAAAATAACAACTTTTACCTCATTATGCTTGTGTATATTAGTTTCATAATAGTAGATTGATATGGTAATAGGCATAGTCATTCACAAGAAGAACATGGAAAACTAGTCAAAAGTGAGTTAATTTATAGTGTAAAGGGTGTCAAATTGGCAAGCCAACGTCTTCCCCACACCTAGGTGGTTGCATGTCCTCATAAAAAATAGTTCTTCAAAAAATAAATCAAAATTGAATCAAAACTCCATCTGAAAAGTTGTGTTGCATCGATCAGAATATTAAGATTTCCCCTTGCTCTATTTCTTCATTCTCTGATTCTTATCTTCAATATTTTAATATGAACAATATTTTTCCTGGTTTCCCTGAACCACTTCTTTGCCATCTTGTGGAGTTTCCTATTTTGGGAAATTACCTTCTTATTCTAATAAATTAAATTTTCATTATTGTGCTCAATTTTATGACCTTATGTCCTAAATTTCTTATTCTCAGCTTTTACATGTCTATCCAAAATCTCATATTCTCATAGCTCTTATTTGAGTCTTTTGATTTTCCTATTCTTTTTCTTCAATTTATGTAATGCATAATGAACAACTGATTTTGAGGGCGATGTTGTCCTAACAAATGTATCTTGTGCCATGCTATCGTCACATGCAGGAGATTCATACTTGAATTGTTGAGGGTTGAATATCTGAGGATCATATTCAACATTACCTATTTTTTTTAAAAGAACCCTCTCCGTGACAAGACCTGAGGGTTTAATTTTTGACTTGGGAGTAATACAAATATTATAGTTTCCCCCGTCTCCCTAATCAGGATCAAAATCAACAAATGTTTGCTGAGGGATGGAGATAAAACCCTAGTCAACCTATAAGTGGTGTTTCTTCAACATAGTTCTCACAAACCTTCAATTGACTGGTGGTGTCTTTTGATTTTCTGCTACCAAATTATTTTCTATGGTTTTCCTCCTTCATGGATTCCTTGGGTGTGAGTTAAAACCCTCAACTCTATGAAATCCAAGATCTAATTCTCGATGAATAGGCTCAACTTCATTTGACTATGAGGAATAAGCTCTACTTCTTGATGTTGTATAATGACTACTTCACACTGTGGATTAAACCCATTTCAACTCACAAAGTTAACCCAATTTTCATTCCTATGACTCAACTCTAATTCAATCAAAAATTTTATAAGACCAAGATGGGAAATATTGTTATAGGGACTGCTAGAATTCTTCTTAACTTGTTTTGACATTTTAGACAGACTCTTCCATAGGAAATGAGGGAATTAACTAGATACCAGCTTCAAAGTGGAGTGGTGGTCTAATATGGTAGATAAATGTAATGCAAAGCCTTCCCTCACACATCATATACTTTTGAAAGATAAATAAAATATTTCATCATTGATCCTTTATGAATGAATGTGGTACTCCCTTTGTCCACTTTTCCCCCTGATGCTCT
Source organism: Pseudotsuga menziesii (assembly GCA_001517045.1). Lineage (NCBI taxonomy): Eukaryota > Viridiplantae > Streptophyta > Pinopsida > Pinales > Pinaceae > Pseudotsuga > Pseudotsuga menziesii. Next base: position 8,422 of record LPNX011122138.1, read on the forward strand.
ATTTCTAGGAATTGAGAAAATATAGTTCTCCCAACATGCTTGTTTTTTAACCACTTTTTTTCCTTCCAAGGGTAATCCAGTGGATTGAGCTATCATTGTTACAGAGAGAAATTCCTATGGCTTGGGCTACCACAACAGACAACTTGAATCCATAAATCAATCCTTTTTAATATGCAATAGAAATTAAATATCTAACGCTAAAGGATCAGACCTCGTACCTTATTATGGACAGTTGAAGTAGATCCCCATTGAGCTTTCCAACTTTAGCTTGTATTGATTAATCACTTCCTCACATTAGAGAAAATTTCAACTCAAAATGGGCCTTTTAAATTTTATTCAAATTCCATGTCATCATGTGTTAGCCAATGAAATTGCTATAAATTTGAAATACTGTATAGGTCTTAAACACTTTTTTAATATAAATTTGGGGATAGGTATCATAAAAAAACTACTTTTTTTATTTGTATTTTTGACATATCTGCCTGTGTTTTTACTCAAATTTCGATCGGGAGAGCTCGTTGGATGCGGAATTAAATTCCGCATCCAACGAGTACCCGCTGGGAATACTTTTGACGGACCTCGCTACCCCAAAAACAAGAATCATCATTCCATTTTTTCAGGTATTTCTTGTTTTTGGGGTAGCATACTTTTGACGGACCCCGCTACCCCAAAAACAAGAAATACCTGAAAAAATGAAATGATGACATCATCATTCCATTTTTTCAGGTATTTCTTGTTTTTGGGGTAGCGGGGTCTGTCAAAAGTATGCCGAGTGGGTACTCGTTGGATGCAGAATTTAATTCCACATCCAACGAGCTCTCCCGATCGAAATTTGAGTAAAAACACAGGGAGATACATCAAAAATACAAAGAAAATTTTAGTTTTTTTCTTTTCTTCCTCCAAAATTAATAAATATTATTTTATTATTTTAACTATTATTTTATTAGTTCATTTTAGGAGGCCCATTTTGAGTTGAAATTTCCTCTAATGATGACAAGTAAACAAGATAAGCATACTATGTATATTGGTGTTAGATCTATTCTAGCATATACAATCAACAATGTATAAGCATTTGAAAACATCCATGGATAAAATATTCATTCAAACATACATTATTGGATAGGAAAAGATATTTCTATTAATATAAAATCAGAGATTACAATAGATACAACCTCTAACGGCATGTCTGCGAATCAGAGAAACTGAATCCCCCACTTGGACCTCCACCACCTCAATCCTCCATCTCTCGATAGCAAGCTCACAAGCAAAAGGAAAGCTTGGGAAGAACACAAAAGTGCTCCAAGGGACAAAGGGATGCAGACTCAAGCACACATTACAGCAACAATGGACTATGGTTTCTTTGCTCTCAATTCTCTCATATGCCTTCAATGTACCAAAGAGTTCCTTATATAGCTTTTCAAAGGGGTAATGAAAGGTTGAATCCGAGTGATCTCAGGGCATAGGGAAGGCCATGAGTCAAGTGAGTCAGATCCATGTCAAGGAAAACTCCAAAAGGATTTGGATTATGCACACATCCCGATGTACGTGGTTTTAGGGGTCAAACCCACGTATATACGCGATTAGGGGTTTAAAAGTCACGTATATGAATTTACACATGTTTTTAGGGATGGTCAAGGAAACATCAAAGGACAAAAAATGGTACAAGGGGTCTAGGGAGTCTACAGAGGAACATGGGAAGTCCATACAAGTGTGATTCACTTGAAGTGGTAAAATCAACTATAATAGATGCCCCATAATGTGTGAGGTTAGAGGGGTCATACGATGGATGAAATACATTATAAGTCCATCCCAGAAGTGGAGTGATGAAGGATTCCAAATGGAAGACCAGCCACCCAATCAACATAGTACAATGATACAACTCTGCATATACTACAAATACATACAGCAGTCCCGGATACATAAGAGTACAATGGCCATGAATAGGCATGATACAAGATATCACATAAGTGGTCATCGCCACGTATAATATACATAGATTAGAATCTCCATGATGAAGATATACAAAGGACCATGATCTCCATAATGGATGAAGATATATAATGGATCAAGATCTCCATAATGGATGGAAATGTCTGACATATACTGGAATCAAGTCACGAGAGCTAAAATCTCATGAACACTGGCACGATCAAGGAGGTAGCATATAAGAGATGCCACCAATCTGGAAGGTCTTCTACACAAACTGCTACGAGTACATGTCCTACTATGTGAATAGAGGTGTCGAGGTCGAACATAGTAGTCCATCATCTGATTACCGGTCATTGATGTATACTGTTAACAGACATGAGATCACCCACCGATAATGAAAATGGGAATCAAGGTACTAGAGTGCAAACTAAAAGGTGCGAATAAATGTATTGAGGTCGAACACTTGAGAGGATCCATCGATCAAGGGACATTGATGTATTCCCAAATACTGTCGATGGCGAGAGAACCTGCCACTGATGACTGCAAGTCTCAAGGCACTCAAAAATGACTCTAGATTCCAATCCCAGAATAAATGGTCTGAAGTCGATGGGATGAAATCCATTAGAAGGAGGGCATTAAGGCATCCCCCATCATCCAACACAAGGTACTCAGCAAAGCTATATAACATGGAAGAACTTGATCATAAGGTGCACGAACCAGTAACTGTACTGGGAATGGCCGACATGAAAAGTCAAGATAACTGAGGAATGGCCGACTCAGGTTTCAACTTCCTTTGAACAAGAGCATAACGACGAATGGTGACTGAATAAAGGCAGCATAGAATTGATATACAAACTGGGACATCTCTACGACATAGGAGGCATCGATAGAGGCTCCATGGGGACTGGAAGCTTAACTAGTCGGTGGAGATAAACTTAGAAAAATGAGTACATCTCCTAAAGTCAGACTACAAACCCAACCAACGGATGTGATATACAGTGCTCTGTTCGAAGGTGACACGACCCGACAGCTGCCAAAGATAATATCTTTCCTTGTCCAGCTTTTTGGTTTTTTGATTTTTTTGGACTTTTTCAAATATTTAAAAATCTTGAAAAAGAATAAAACTGCTTTATAGTTATAGACTAGGAGGAGACGAGTGTCATAGGGGTGAACAAAGTATTTCCAAGCAATGGAACATACCTATTCTCAATGCAAGGATACATGTGTAGGATAGCAACACTTGGGGGAAAATCCCCTCCTGGTAAAAAGGGAATCAAGTTGCAAAGGATATATAAAATGGCTCTGCATGGCTAGACATGAGACAAGCTCAGGCTGTATCGCTGAAATGCAATGTCAGGGAAACTGGCATAAAGCTCAATAAGGAAAGCAAAGCTCATGATAATGCAATTACAACTTGACATAAGGGAGTCCTGAGGGAAATAGGCCAACAAAAGATCAAGAGGAGTATGAGACTCTTGCAAAATGTCATGGTAGTACTATACAATGGACTCCCACACCCTAAAGGACAAAATGTCAGCATGGGCACCAAATGCAAATAAGGTGCTAACTAGGGTACCCATGTAAGGTCAAGCTTTACCACTCATACCATGCCACTTCTAAAACAGCAAGAAGGTTTTGTGACATAATAGAGTGTGTTCGTACCTAAGGCTATGATGAAACGGTCATAAGGTCATGCAAAATGCAAACAGTGATGAAACCTAACCTATATGCCAGTTTAGACATGATACCTAAGATCGGCATGAACGGGTCAATCCAACGGCTGAAACGACACTCAAAAAGGTCTCCTACATCATGAATTAGGTCCAAAATGGTCCAAAATGATTAGAAATGGTCCAAACTATAGGAAAGGGGGTAAAAATTTTCAAAAATTTGAAAAATTTCTATAAATAGTAAAAAATTCAAAGCATTATAAAACATTTGAAATTTTTACCCAATTGAGCTCAGATTTTCAACAACGAATTCTAGGAGCTCTAGCCGGCAGAATCCACTACCATTTCTTCCAGGTACTTACCCATGCTCTTCTTTTCCATTTTGATGCAATTTTTATCAAATTCCATGGTCATTTGAGGTTTCTAGGCCAATCTAAAAAAGGCGATGTGGCCCACACAATAATCAAGGGTTTTTCTGCGTATAGGGCTGGATATACGTGGAAAATGCCCTCACAGTCGCGTACATACATGGTTGTTTGGCAAATAGTCGCGTATGCGGCTGCGCATGAGATTTTTTGAGTATTCTAATGGGAAAACTTGCAATTTTTTGTGCAGGATGGTCCTAGAATGGAGAGAATGTGAACATGGTGATGTAGAGGAGGCACTAAGGGCTGATCTAATGGCTCAATAAGCACTATGTGCATGTGGGCTCTACAAATTTTGGTGTCTTGGTGGCTTGAGGGCCAAACCAAGACTATTGCAGATGCTGGTGGATTACTGGGATCCAGACTCTGAGTCCTTCTAGATAGATGGGATGTCCCTCACCATAGAGGTGGAGGACATATACTTTATTATTGGACTTTCCTGACGGGGGGAAGTAGTGAACCTTCGTTCTCGCGGAGCCAGAGGTGGCCTGACTATAGATGAGTACGTCGTGGTGTACTACTATTCAAACATGGATAAGGTGGGGAGTCAGATCCCAACTAACTCTATATAGGTGTTGGGCCTAAAGGCCATCCTACTGACATTGGGAAGGATAGCAGGCTTGTCTTCACTCCACCAGGCCTCATGGCCTCTGATGTTCTATGCAATGGAGTGCATGAGACCCACAGTATATGACTGGAGCACTACACTACTGAGAAACATGAAACATCAACTCAGTGAGTGTAAGATGGGCAGAGTGAAGAACTTTAGTTTCAGCAGTATACTGAGCACATTTTTCTTCGAGCGTGTTCCAGGATTGAGCCCCAGAGTTAACGTTCCTCTACACGGGGTTCTAGATCCGGCCCAACGACGTTGGGCGGATGTGATGCACAGAATGGGGGGAGGTAGGGTGTCCAGCCCCTATCCAACTGAGTTCTTTTTGTGGTGGTGATGACAGATAGTTTCCATCAATGACTACCCCTATGTGGGGATTGATTTTCAAGGGGACCCAGACATGCCGCTACCACAAGGATCGACATATGGTGACATAGGTAACGAATTTCGACCCTCTCTTTAAATTTTTGAGTTATTTAATTTTTTTTGTGTTTTCTGATTATATGGAATCAAAAGACATATTTTTGGGTGACAATACATAGTGATATCTACCATATGCATGCAGATGTGGGACCATGGTGACCTGAAGGCTTCCCTCATCACAGATGGAGAGGAAGAGGAGATGATATCATGGGTGTGGATGCGGAGCGGACGCTCCAGAGCATTCATACCAAATTTGTGAGACTGACACAAAGAGTTCCCATGGCACAAGTCGAGGACTTACCTGAGGCTATGCAGCGCCAGGTGGTAGGTGTACCACGAGCATGGGTACGATTATTCCGATGGCTAGCTAGAGCTGTAGTGACCTTCCATGATCACAACCCCCCTCCTCCTCCACAGGCTTAGATACCTGAGAGTGATATATTTTGTATTACCGTGTATTATATTTTGGTGGCTCGAGAACCCCATTTTTGTATCATGACACTATGTATTACCACATTTTGGATGTTATATAATTTTTTTTATGATGATCGGTTTATTTATTTACATGTGTAAAAAATTTTGTTTGTGATGAATTTATTGTGTATGAAACAAATGGCAATCTAACATGTAATTAGCATATGAGTCAGCAACTTGATTATTAATTCTTGGAATATGTATGTATGTTATATTGTCAAATTTCCGTTCTAACAATCTCACACGTAAGAATCTTCTTAATAACATCGGATCTCTAACATGGTACAAACCATTAAGTTGTGACACTACTAACTCCGAATCAAGACGTACCTCAAGAGAGAGAATGCCATGTGAAATGGCATCCCATAGAAGCTCAATAATGGCACTATATTCAGCAACATTGTTTGAAGATGGTCGTAAACATATGCCCCCTGAAGACAGTACTTGACCCATAGGAGTATAAATCACCCAAGCAGCAGAGGCTGAGTGTTGAGTGTGATGGATCACACCATCTACGAATCCTATGTAGGCGAGAAAGTTTCCATTGACATCTGCCAAAAGAAATGGAAACTAATCACAAACTCGATCACTATAAGAAAAAGACCTAACTATGCAAAAATGTACAATAATATACAATACCAGCCTTGGCTGAAAATCATGCATAGTACTTCTTCAGATAGAGCCCATTTCTAGGCTTTTCCAAGGCCGTTCCCTCATAATCCACTAACTCATAAGCGCCCTTCTCTAACACATGTTTGACAATGTAAGGACCACGCCACATGGGGTTAAACTTTCCTGCCCCCAAAGGTTCTTTCGGTTGATCCCACAAAAGGACCAAGTCTCCCTCACTAAACCTCCTCGGACGGACAGACTTATTGTACTGGACCTTTACGCGACGTTTATTTACTTCTAGAGCCACCAAGGCATCTTGATGCTGCTCATCAAGTTACTCAAGGCGGACCAAATGCTCCTCCAATGGTGAAGTGTCTGGTAAGAGTTCTACGCCTAGCTTCAAAGAAGGAATCTTGCATTCAATCGGCAATATCGACTCCATGCCATGTACAAGTTGATATGGAGAAAAACCCATGGCAGTCTAAACAACGGTTCTATACGCCCACAAATCAAGATATAACATGATGTGCCAATTATTCTTGCTTTGTGTGATGGTTCATTGGAGAATGGATTTGAGTGACTTGTTCACTGCTTCTACCTGTCCATTCACTTGAGGGTAGTAAGAGGAGGAATGATCTTGCTTGCACCCTAACTTTGATGCCAATTCTTCCATCATACGATTCTAAAAGTGCGAGCCAGGGTCAGTGAGAAGCTCTTTCGAAATCCCGAACCGAGTAATAATCTGGTTGAATACGAAGTGCACAGCTGTCTCACCATAATATTTAATTGTAGGCATAGCCTCAGCCCATTTTGTGAAGTAATCAACAGCCACTATGATATGATGATGCCCCCCAGCTGAAGCTGGGTTGCAATCCATAAAATCAATCCCCCACCTAGTGAAGGGACTGACGGTGATGATGGGATGTAACAGGGTAGGTTTTGAGTGCGTATTACGTGCAAACACCTAGAAATGGTGGCACCTCTTGACCGCATCCACACAATCCTTAAAGATCGACGGCCAGAAATAACCCGCTCTTAAGATTTTTTGGGTTGTAGAAATCCCAGATAAATGACCACCACACGCCCCTCCATGGCAATCATTCAGCACTACCTCACCCTCTTCATGAGTTAAACAATGTCGTAAAATGGAATCTACCCCATGGCGGTACAAAGTGTTATCCACTATGCGGTAATTCTTAGACACGTGACATAATCTTCGTCATTCATTCCATGAGAGGTGAGTAGGGACCTTCAATGTTTGTAAATATATAATGATATCCCCATACCATGGGTCTAAAGTTGATATTAAGAAGATGTGCTCATCGACAAATGTATCTTCACAAACCAACTCCTTGGCCTCGCTTGGGAAATCCGATATAAGCTCTGCAAAAATTAACGACTTCTTCGATTTTGCCGAAACAAAATTGAGATTGAACTCATGCAGGATGACAATCCATTTATTATATTTTCCCCCAATCATCTTTTGAGTTAGGACGAATTGAAATGGATTGACATGGGCTACAACCAAGGTCTAGCGAAGGAGAATATAATGTCTCAACCATTGAACCGCATGTAGGGTAGCTAAAGCAAGCTTCTCAACATGAGAATAATGAATCTCTGCATCAATAAGGTTCTGGCTCAGATAGTATATGAGATTCTCTTGGAGCTCCTCATCCTCCTGAACCAAAACCATACCAATCGTCTCCATGGACGTGGCCACATAAAGTAGGAAATCACAGCTATAGTCTAGGGGACTAATCACTGGGGTCAATGCTAGGGTTCGCTTGAGTGCATCAAAGGATTCCTGGGCTCACTCATCCCAACAAAAAGTGGTGTCCTTCTTCAAAAGATGCATGAAGCCTCTAGTAAAATTGGAAAAATTGACAACAAATCTCCATAAGAAGTTTTCCATGCCTTGCAAACATTGAAGATGATGAATATTCTTCAGGGGAGACAACTGAAGTATTGTTTCTACCTTCAAAGGGTCAACTCTTATACCCTCTTTAGAAACGATGAATCCTAACAAGCGACCTGACTTCACACAAAAGATGCACTTGTGAGGATTTAACCTGACCAAATAATGGCGGCCTCTTTCAAATACCAATCTCAAATGATAGGAATGATGCATTCTCATACGATAATGAGCAGCAAGGTCATCCAAAAATACTTCGATAATCGATTTGAGATCGTGGAAGATCAAGGTCATGGCCCGCTGAAAAATAGCTCCGACGTTCTTAAGGCCAAAAGGTATTTTTCGATATGCAAAAGTTCCCCAAGGACAAATAAATGCAGTCTTATGTTGGTCCTCAGGTTTAATTTGTATCTGATTATATCCGAAAAAGCCGTCCATGAAGGAAAAAACCTCGCTACCCGCACACTCATCCAAAATCTGATCAATAAATGGTGTGGGGAAATTGTCCTTAGGACAGGCATGATTCAAATCACGGAAATCAGTACATATGCGAATCGCTCTCTGCTTCTTATCCACTAGAATGGGGTTTGAAACCCACTCCATCAAGGGAATGGGATAGATAAAATCGGCTTTCAACAGTTTCTCTATCTCTACCTTAATCGTGGGTGCTTTCCTCGGATTCACCACACGCAAGCATTGTCAAACAGGCTTAGAATTGAGATAAGTCTTAATCTCGTGTTTGACAATACGAGGGTCGATACCTGGCATTTCATCATAATACCAAGCAAAGATATCATGGAATTATTTAAACAGGTCGGTGTATTCTTGAATCTCAGCATGGGAACATTCTGCCCCAATATAGACATTCTCTATCCTGCCAGGATCGTGAGAGATATTGATAGGAATTCTTGAAGATATGTTTTCCATGTTTCCATCAGCCAGCGGAATAGGAGAGCTTAATGGAACCATAGGACTACCAATTCTCTCACTAAGAACCGCCCTAAAGTCCTCACGCTCCAGGCGGTCAAGCTCGGGAAGAAAGTAAGATCTATGATGGAGTTCTTCCCATGGTGGCTCAACTCCCGACATGGCCTCAATAATCACTTCATCTGAAGGGAAAACACTATTAAGGCAGTCGTGTGCATGAGAAGACTATACTACCCATGCAGGAAGCACGTGAGGGTCCTCCTCCTCCGTCTGCGAAGAGGAAGGACTAGGCTCTGCAACACTCTCAATATTAGCTTGATAAGCTACCATAGTTGTAGGCAACAGCATGTCCATCATGATGGGCTCACTCGAAGTACTCGGTGTAGGAAGAATCCAAGGATCTTCCATATGACTCATGCGAAAAGACATCGACCTCATAGATGTCGAGGCCTCACTGGAACTAGACCTTATCATAAGGATTGGTGCAGGACAACTAAAGCTTCCCATGAGGGATGGGTACATGCCTACACCCACACTCCCAGTTGTCGGCTGAGAGTGCTCAACGATCGGGATTGAAGCTCCCGAAGATGCAGTAACTGACGGATTCTTGAATGACGTTTGATCAATCGTGACTATCTTCCCGTTAAATGGAAAGCATACAATGCGAAATAGGGAAGAAGCTATGGCTTGCATACTGTACATCCAATTCCTACCCAGCAAGAGATTGTAGTCAAGGGGCGCATCAACCACCTCGACCTCTATCACAACGGTCTTCCCTCCCAAACGAACCTTAAGGGAAGGAAGGAACCCATGCTGCCTAGATGATCTCCCATCGAACACAGTTAACATGGTCGCTAATTTAGACAACTCGGGGAGCCTAAACCCTTCCAACATGATAAATACATCACAGAAGTAGCAGCGCCTTAGTCAATCACAGTGCACTTGACGATCATGTTAAGATATTCTACGTGAATCAAAAGAGACACATAGTAAGGCAAGTGAGGCTGAAGTCTTGCGGTTTCAAATTTAATCACGGAGGAAGAATTATCATAATTCACACCAAGGGCAGAAAGAAAAGCCTTCCTTTGTGAAGGACAACTTTGAATCACTTCCAGTGAAAACATTGCACAAGGAGTGTGGCCCAAATCCTCGACAACAGAATAGTTCTGGGTGGCTCAGGCATTAGGATTGTTCCTTGAATGCTTAAGGACTCCCTTAGGAATGCGAGGTGTAGCTTCAAGTTTATCCACGGGTTTCTCAATACGAAAAGGAGACCCTAGTGGATCAGATTCCTTTCATGGGCTGGGTTGTGACAAACCATAATCTTTCCCATGGGTCACAACTTTCACAGCATGTACCATGTTAATGCAACCATTACCACTACCCTCCGGCAAATATTGATCACCACCAAACTGATCATGGGTCCTTGAGTTCATATTTTGATTGTGAGGTAAAGGGTTAGTTAGCACAGTTGGGCCCTATGCCAAGAATCTCAAGGCTTCATCGATACGAGGGCACAAGTAAGTGAGGTGATCGTCCTTACACAATTTGGAAGGGAATTTAACCTTACGTTTAGCTTGCTTGTCCCCCCCCAGCATTACGGGCATTCTTGTCATTATTAGCATGCTCATTCCTATTCCCACCCTTATGATTATTCTTACCCTTCTTTTTATTCCGTCTGGGCTGCTGGCTACCCTTCCAATCCGACGATTGCACCGAAAGTACACGTGCTGTTTGGGCAAGTTGAGATGAAGCCATGGCTTATCCCGAAGTAGATTGGTTGATTGACAATTGAATGACTTGTTTTGCAAACAAATCTACAAGTTTAGCACTCGCACAACCAATAATGCCATCGACATGTGGTCCAGATTTAACTTTGGGGTCTAAACTAGAACGCGAAGCATTGGGAATGATCTCATATAATAAACCGGACTAAGCATAAATCAAATCCAGTTCCTGTGTCCTAAAAATCACTTGTTCCTCATTTTGCACTCCGGATGTAGAAACATCCTTCGCTATATACAGAAATAACGACTTAAGGAACCATTCGAGGAGGAATTTCGGCAGTATAAACGCTTTAATTAACCTCTTTCGTCTACTCCACTCTTGGATATGATCTGAGATATTTGTGGCTTTATCCTTCCAAAATGTTGACAAGAGTTTAGTACCAATGTCATAACGCACTGGTAGTTGGAAGTGGTTAATAAAAGTCATCGCTAGGTCATCGAACAAAGCGAATGCCCCCCTAGGTAGCTCTATATACCATTTCATGGCAGGCCCTATAAGGGTGTGTTGAAACATCCTTAAATGGATGGAGTCCTGATGTAAGGAATTCAAAGAGCACCATAGGTGGAAGGTAGTAACATGTTCACTCGGATCCTCTCCCGGTTTTCCCTCGAATTTGGGTATGTCTGAGGGAAGCTTAGTAAGGACAACTGGCCAAGTCGGGTCATGAGCTACAGGATCATTTGTCAATCTCAACAAGTCAGGAAGATTCAGCATTGTGAGGAAAGGGAGCCTAGGATGATGGGTTCAATGGACTGCTCCTTGATAGTTATGATTCACATAGGTCTGATTACCACCGTGACCTTAGCCATAGTTCCCTCCTCCCATTTGACCCGTATAGGGTGGCATGGAAGCACCATAGTGTGGTGTACCTTGACTATTCGGATCTAAAAAGCCGTAATTTGGAGAGTAAGCAGGTTGTTGATACCCGCCCCCATAAGGTGACGAACCCTATCCATACTATGTCACATAATAGGGTCCATAAGTCATCGCATGAGATGTCCCATGAGACACTCCGTAAGTAGGAACATACGCTCCGAAAGTAGGAATATACATTCTGGAAGTAGGAATGTGACCTCTAGAAGTATGGACATGACCTCCCGAAACAACGGGTGGTGCATGAAGCTAAGACACAACTGGTATATTAACTACAGTATGGACATAACTCGTAGCAACGTTCCGGCCCGAAGGACCACGTGAATGAGGTGGAGGGTGAACATTTGAAGAAATAGGGACAGAGGGTGAAGGGATCTATGTGATTATGTACGTACTATTCCCTATAGTCACTCGTCTCGGATCTGGTATCCTAATAGGATCACTAACCCTAGACCTAGGAGGAATATGTGATGTAGCTTCCACCGTTGGGATGGAAGGTGCAATGTGACTAGTGCTCCCAAACCTCTCCGCATGGTAAGGAATGAGAGTGCCCCCAAGCATAGTGTTAGGCTCAAACTCAGATTCGACATGAAATGCCAAATCATGTGTGGGAAAACCAGACATATCATAACTACCATAACTAGTGATTGCGGGTTCAAAATGAGTCTCATCATCCTCCAGCATTCCATACCGGAGATGTGTTAATGGGGAATCAACCCTAGAGTAAGTAGGTCTATCATGAAAGGTTCCTATCTTACAAATCACAGGACCTAACTCAATCAAGTTGGGTGAAGGATCATAGTTAGGAGTAAACTCCCCATCTTCCACATGAATGGGAGAAGGTGGTTTAGGAATACCTTTTATATGGTCTCCCATGGTGTGTGAATCAATGTGCGAAGTAGTCCACCTGGACTGTCTATTTCTCTCTCCCAAAGGAGGAGAAGATGTAAAAGGAGAAATTCCTTCTAAATGATGAGAACGGCGAGGAGCCACACCCGAACGCACAATGACTCAAAAAATATCAAAGACTCTCTATCTATGCAAACCCTAGGCAAGCTATCGTGCATAGAGCAATCACCAAGAAAATATAAAGCCAAACACAAGCAATCAAGGGTAGGATAAGTGAGCTCCCGAATGAAGCAGGTATGTCTCGCCTAGGAGAGGCTTGAGACTCCCATACACAACAAGCGGAGGTACGTAACCAATTATTGTGGCCCTCAGCTTCAATGCATAAAGCGACTGTGCTGTCCGACCCCAACCTGGTCGGGACACTCACAGAATAACCCCTGCAAAGTACCCCCTTGATATCCTAGGTAAGGTCACTAAGGTCACCTCAATATAATCAATGCTCAGGCGGACAGTTGCAGGTGAGACTATCTGTATGGGCAGGGTAGCAAAGCCCGAAACTCTCGAAAGAGCCCCCAGATATGAATAGAATCCTAGAAATATCTCCAGTGCTACTCATTTATGACTAGGGGTCATCCCAATCAATAACCGCTCACACTGCCTCGTGCTTAACTCCCTTTTGAGAGGAGGATCCTGAGAAACACTGGTTATACCAAGGAATTTCATACACTCACCTGGACAGACACATACATGTTGTTGTTTAGTGTTATTGGAGAATTAACTCACAATGAACTATTCCAAGACCTTAAAACGTAATCTTGTTGGTGAACCCTATCAAATAAAATAGTGTAGTTCATTTTAATTAAGCATTGATTTTAATTGGCTTTATTACTCAAAAGAGGTATATGGTCGTGCAACTAATGGCATTATAACACAACATGAAGTAAAATGCACACCTAACAATCAATGCAAATGCATTGTGTCCATGAAAAATAGGGTACGCTACTACATGAAATGCACAATTTTCTTCAAATGATAAATGCAAGCTTTCCTATATGAAATCCTGACTAATACTCCAAAGAAAATCTACTGCAAATACTATGCAAAATGCAAAATACAATGCATGATGATAAGCAATATTTATGGATTTTTTGAAATAAAATGAGATATAAAAGCAAAAGAATGATTCTACAACCCCCAGACTCTGCAAGCACACTCAAGCAGCACTCAAGCATAGCACTAAGGTAAAAGAAGTCTAATTCACTAATCCCAAAACAAAAAATCGAAAATGCAATGACAAGAACATTCTTAAAAAAAAATTTACCCTAAAAAAAATGTCTCTGGTCAGAAACAGAGGTGTATACAGAATCTGGCAGTATCAAAGGAGACTCAACAATCATCAAAATTCACCCATCAACCATTCAACTTCCTATAAAAGGAAAAATTAAGGGCATATGCAACTGTTCGCAGTAAACCTGCATGTATACGCGGAAATAGTAGAGAAACCTGCGTATATACGCGACTGTGAGTTCAAAAATCGCGTACAGGAAGAAAGGTGCATAAAAATAAAGGCAAGCAGACAAGCTGAGACAAACTTCATACCAATCAGACACTACCAGGCAAATATGCCCCCATACTCGACATAGAAACAAGAGAAAAAGATCAATTCAAAGTCATTGAATGCCGATAGAAAACCCCCAGAGGACAACTACTAGGAAATCCCCAGCAGCGTCGCCAATTTTGTTACGGAGAGAAATTCCTATGGCTTGGGGTACCATAACAGACATCTTGACTCCATAAATCAATCCTTTCCAATATGCAATAGAAATTAAATATCTAACACTAAAGGATCAGACCTCGTACCTTGTTCCGGATGGTTGAAGTAGATCCCCATTGAGCTTTCCAACTTTAGCTTGTATTGATTAATCACTTCCTCAACAACAAGTAAACAAGACAATCATACTATGTATATTGGTGTTAGATCTATTCTAGCATATATAATCAACAATGTATAAGCATTTGAAAACATCCATGGATAAAATATTCATTCAACCATAAATTATTGGACAGGAAAATATATTTCTATTAATATAAAATTAGAGATTACAATGGATACAACCTCTATTGGCACGTCTGCGAATCGGAGAAACTGAATCCCCCACTTGGGCCTCCACCACTTCAATCCTCCATCTCTCGATAGCAAGTTCACAAGCAAAAGGCAAGCTTGGGAAGAACATAAAAGTGCTCCAAGGGACAAAGGGATGCAGACTCAAGCACAAGTTCCATCAACAATGGACTATAGTTTCTTTGCTCTCAATTCTCTCATATGCCTTCAATGTACCAAGTTCCTTATATAGCTTTTCAAAGGGGTAATGAAAGGTCGAATCCAAGTGATCTCAAGGCATAGGGAAGGCTAGGAGTCAAGTGAGTCAGATCCATGTCAAGGAAAACTCCAAAAGGATTTGGATTATGCACACATCCTGATGTACGCGGTTTTAGGGGTCAAACTCGCATATATACATGATTAGGGGTTTAAAAGTCACATATATGAATTTACACATGTTTTTAGGGATGGTCAAGGAAACATCAAAGGACAAAAAATGGTCCAAGGGGTCTAAGGAGTCTGCAAAGGGTCAGGGGAAGGCCATATAAGTGTGATTCACCTACAGTGGTAAAATCAGCTATAACAATCATTTTCTTAGACACTCGCATAGCCAAGTCACCAATGCATGCCACTATAACATCGAAACCCTAAGTAAACTATAGTGTAACTTGGTCATTATAGCATAGGAATTTCATAAATAAGAGATACCATTTTGTGTCTCCAAATAAGGACATGAACGCATTAACTTAGGAAAACCATCCAAAACTTAAATATATGTGGATTCATGTGGATTTTCTCCTTGCCACCACATAATTTTCACATAGTCAACATGTGTTTGTAGAAAAGAGAAGGATTTACCAGTTTGAACCCTCACAATCAGTTAATCAGGTATGGAAGCTTAAATGGTCACTTATTAGAGATGAAACTATCCATAATCTAGGCATGAAAAATTCATTTGAATCCTTAAAAGTGATTCAAATGAGTGGAAAAATCAAGTGGAATTATGTCATGAAGTTATGTTGATGTACTTTAGAGGAAGAGTTGAAGTTAATGATTTAATAATGACATGATAGGGAATGAAAAATGGAGAAGGATGTAAAACCCCAGTTTCGACCACATGGTATTGAATTGCACGTGATGTAAATATTTATATTTGATCATGGTGTGGAGCTCAAGGCAAAGTCCCCACCATCGACTTAGTGTTTTAGGTTTTATAAATTAAAATTGATGTCGAAGGTATTTTGTGCTATCCAGGAACATTATAATGTTGGACATCATGTAACTATGCAATTAATAAAAATACCCACAACTAGTTATGTCAATGCAACATTAAAGAGATGGGGGCATGATTTAATAAGGAATAGGGGAGGGGAAATATTCAAACCGTTGAGCCAATGGGGGAAAGCCAAATGTCAAAGGGAAAACCATAAAACTATCAACTACCCATTTTTGTCTTTTATGCCCAGTCATCCATAAGTGGTTGAGTTAGTTAATGCATGGGGATGGGAAGAGTATGGGGGATTCAAATTGGGAAGCCAACCATTTTTTGGAAAATGTATTTTTGACTTCCTAGGCAAGTAAATTCTTGGAAATTCATTCCCATCCCACTATTCATCCATCATTTTTTCTCTCTCACACGGTTGGAGCTCCTATCCGTTTCCATTCACGATTTTGGTAGTATTCTCCATTTTATCCATGGTTGGAAATTTGTTTTGGTATTGCTGAGTAAATCTGTAGCAAAGATTCACAATTTGGGGTCTTTTAGAAGAGTTTTTGTCTTTCTCACACATCTGGAGCTTTCTTTGCATTTACCTCCATGTTTTTTCTGTCATTTCCTCATTTTCCCATACCTAGGATTTTGTTTTTGGTATTGTACACTAAATGGGAAAAGGAGACCCATGATTTAGGTGTGTATGGGGGTCTTTTTAGTCCCTACAATGCCCATAAACATTTTGTGAAATCCTATTTCTCTCACAGGGTGTTTTTCCCCATTTTACTAGTGCGTTTTGGTTACAAACCCGTTTTTGGTTATGCTCAGTGGTTGGGAAGATAGATGCACGTTTTGGGTGTGAATAATGGTCTTTTTTTCCTCTGTGAAGCCATTGAATGTTTCCTACAACGATTTGATTACTTGGTTCGTTTTTCCCCCATTTTCCATTTTTGATTTGGTTACAAGGACGTTTTTTCCCATACCCAGAACTTGTGTTTTGTTGTGAAGTGCATCCTTGTGTTGGCTTGGCTGAGTAAGTCCAAGTATCCAATCTGTTAGCAGGCTGATTGTGTTTGGAAGTGATTATAGGCTTGAATGTGGGTGTATGGTCTTGCTTTGTGTAAGTCTGTGTTCCCTAGATCCTTGTGGAAATTATGCCAAGCTCGGGGGTGGCAGTGATGCTAAGAGACTAATGAGCACACTGGCCTATGGTTGGGTGGAATGTTGCAGCGATATAGCTAGTGACGAGGAAGCTTCTTCTCAAGATAAGTATTCTTGTGATTTATGAATTAATCTCTGCAACTGTATGTGCTTGTTTTATGAATTATGAACATGTTGAATGCTTGAATGAATGATGTTCTCTCCCACTGTATAATTGCATTGTTATGCATATGTGTATGTATTTTATGTTCAATGCACTGTATATTATGTACATGGGACTAGATTACCCATTTGATAGTAGCAATAGCTTAGCTCACATCCTCTCCATTGTTGGGATGAGGGGAGGGGACGTGACAAAGGATAGGGTAATGATGTCAATGGTAGGAAATTATATGGGATAAGGATAGTGATAATGTATGATAATGGGTTCATAACCACAAAATATGACCATAAGGCAAGAGACACTTTAAAAAACATAATCATATATATAGGGTACAACAAACATAAGAGAGTTTTTTATAATAATAAATTTCCTTTGTATTCAATAGATTATAACAATAAAGAAATATTTACCTCAAGTTACTTTAGCTCGTATGAAACTGATACTTACAAGATAACTTGAATTTTGCAAGAACTGTAGTTTGGAAAATCATTTAAAGTGCTCACACCAAAAAGGAAAATAGGATGATATAGATGTTTGATCAATTCTTGAAATAGGATTAAAAATTGACTAGATTATATAAATACTAAAACTGCACTTTTTTTTGTCAATCCCGTCTATGAAAATTTGAAAAAATATCACCTACATGATTTCTTTCCACCTCTATGTACTTCTGGTAACACTGTGGAGTTCCTATGAAACTATGATTTCTTGTGACTGGAAACATAGAAATATATGAAATGGTGAATAAATCTCTATCATTGCAAGGACTAAAGATGATGGATCCTGCTAATGATGACAATAGAATGATGTGTTGTGAATTTGATGCTAAAATATTGAAAATTATGGAAATGGTAGAATGCTGAAAATATGGAAATGAAAAATAAAACTAAATCGAAAATATATTGAATGTGGATGTTGAATACCATGGATAGATAATATTACAAGAAGAAATATTCCATAGGAAACAAGCTAACCTTATTGCTAAAAATGCAACTATAATAGAAATAACGAAGCTAGGAGATGGATAACCAAAAATAGTAACGGTGCCTCAAGCTTTGCAATGAGGAATAAACTTAAATTTATGCAAAAAGCTACCAAGGAAACAAAGACTCCCTCTTTTTGAAAGAATTTGATTGTTTGACTTCCCTGCATATTATTCCTTTTTATTGATACTATTGAAAACTACAAACTGACAAAAATATGCAACTGATGTTTAGAGTCATTTTCAAATAGTCTTCAAATAGATTTCTCACCATGGCATATGAAGTTGAACATAGAAATAATTTTTTGTATTACCAGCCATTAATGAATGTTGTTAACCAACATGTGACTGGTCACCATTAATGTTGATGAGAGTGTTATATTCCAAATTGGCACTCCTCTATCTATGATGACAGTTACATGATGACACTTCAAATGTCGACTGTCACTCACAAAAAAGGACAATATGGATGAAGGAACCTTTATTTGGTGTCTGATGCATTGGCCTTAGTCATTCAGGCATTCCCTAGCATTTTTTACCCTTGCAACTGAGCTTTGACTCTTGTAATTGAGTATTTTGACAAAATCGTTCCTAATAAATTGTCAATAAGCAATTAAATCGATCCTAATTATCTGAAAACAAGGTATTTTCACAAAAATAGACCCTTTCCTTCACATTGCAAGCATTTCCCCCCCCAGAAATGCCAAAAAATTAATAAAATCTGAATTTCAGGATAGTTTGGATGGTTTTGGAGCTACCCCATCAATTACAACCTCCTCTCTTTCATATATATATATATATATCTCCTTCTACTATATAAACAAGAGAGGTGAGCCATAAGATGGGACTTTTTCATATGTAGGGTTATTCTAGAGGAATTTCTATTCCCTATCCCTTTTTCTATCCATGTTCTGAAATTGTTTCCCTAGTTGATTTCAACCCTTATCCATTGGAGTTTTTGCTTGGGGTTGTTGGATAAGAGAAGCAAGAGATCCAGAGTCAAGGTTTTGTGAGGTGCCAAACTGAGAAAGAAGGTATTAATGTACTTGTTTTTATTATTACTAAATTAATGACAACTTTACCTTCTGTAGCATTTGTGTTCATTCTTGTTTCATATTTGGTTATATGTTGATGCTCATTTGATTAGATAGTTCATTTCTATGTTTTATTTGAAATTCAACATCCATTTGTATCCAAATGTGTTTGAGGAAGGTATTGTGTTGGTTTGGAAGGTTCTTGGACTGAAGATAAAGAACAAAGCTTGAGGATTCAAGGAAAGCTTGGACCATTGTGGATGTGGTATGCTATATGTGACGTTGTGTTTTGTCAGAAATCTATGAGAATTTCGAGGCCAAGGTCATGTCTTATAGGAAAATGAAAACCAGGATAGAAAGGACGTGGAAATAGCCTCAAAGGTGGTGTGAGAGATCATTTCCAAATTGACATACCATTTTGTGTTTTCCTCGGTTAGGGTACTTTTGAAGAGACAAATGTCGAATGAATATTCCACTATGTTGTTATATGAACACCATAGATGTAAATACATAATGTGGTTGGAAGGATCATCTACCTTCTTTCCTTCTAACTTAGGAATATCTGAAGGTATATTTTCCAACATGTATTGTCAATTAGCATAGTCAGAAATGGGATCATTGAGTAACTTAGCTAGGTTAGGGAGGTTCAAACTTGCCATGAATGGTAAATTTGGATTGGGGTTAGGGGCCTCCATGTTATTTTGAATTTTCTTTCCTTGAGGAGGAGACCTTGGAATATGTGGCGATGATATTTGTATTATAGGGGAAGATGAAGATGTAGTAGGGATTCCTCCTTATGGGGGAGGTGAAGTTTTAGTATCCTTGGGTGGGGGAGTATTTAATGGTAAACATATTCTGAGAGAAGAGGATGGGAAAGGGTTAACACTATATTTAATAAAAGAGAATGAATCAACTAAGGTGTATCCTTGTTGATAAGACCCAATCAATGTGGACTGGGACCGCCCCCCACCTGGTTATCTTCCTTGCATGCCAGTGGGAAATAATGGAAAACGCCCCTCGAGAGAGGGGACAGGCCTTGCAATCTATGAGACTACCTTTGGGGGGGGTACTCAATGGTGGAAGTCTAGTTGTCAAGTGAGAGTGATGGGTGATGAAATAAAAATTCATGTTGCATGAGTGACAATGCACAATTAATAATGACAATATTTATCGTGAACATGTTAAATTTGTCATCCAAGGCAAGGGGATTATGTTGGGTTTATTTCTTTGGGGAAATCTCTAAAAATATCCTAAAAATTAGAACCCTAAGGTCTCATGTTTTCTCAAACTTTCTTGATGATTGAGTAACCTTTGAATTCTGAAAGTAGACGTGTCTTTTCCTCATTTGGATCTTCATAATCATATTTGAATGTTGCAACCATGATTACCACTCGTGTTCAATGATTCATATCCATTTCTTGTTGAGAAGCATTTTTATGATGAGCAGTATAATCTACAAATGCTTGCCAAAATCTTCAACTGACCAAATTCTTCCTTTTGACAGTCATCTTCAGAGCATGCATGCCTAGATCAGTAAAATGCACGCCAAGAGAACATATTTTATTTCTATGTTCTCAAATTTGACACATGGATTCCTTGGGCGATGATACACACCCCTATACTAAATTTTTCCTCCTCTGCAATTTTGGCAGGGGGATTTAAGGTATGGAAAGGTAATCATTTTATGATTCCATCCATCTCATCAAAATGAATATTTGATCTAACATTGGATTCAGTCATGCTACATTTATGGTTACCCTTTAACCAACACTGTCATCTTCTCACCTTCTTCATGCCTACTCAAGGTATGACTAGTGTGTAAGTTCCTCCAATCAACAACAATGGCATGTTTTCATTCATGTTGCCATCAATGACAACACACAATCAATAATACCAATATTGATCTAGAGCATTTTAAATTTGTATCCAATGCAAGGGGATTATGTATACTTCTCTACTCCATATGTACTATTGTTTTATTACATAATATTTCAGTTTCAAATTATATTCATATTTGAATATGCCAAACTGGTCTTTGTGTATATTTCTAGCAAATGCACTCCTAGGTCCAAAAATGCACACAAAGGGATCAATAATGCATGCCAAGGGATCATATCAACTTCATCGATATTGTCTTTACTCAAGAAATTTCTTTCCAATTCTAGATGCACACTTTGTTCAAGAAAAATGCACGCCAAAACTTTCAACTGGCCAAATTCTTCCTTTTAAAAGTCATCTTCAAAAAATGCACCCCTATGTTAGTACAATGCATGCCAAGAGAATATATTTGATTGGTTTTTGCTCAAATTTTATACATGGATTCCTTGGACCATGATACACACCCTTTTATTCAAGTTTTCCTCATATGTAGTTTTCTTGGGTGGATTTAAGGTCTAGAAATAAAATATTTTTATGCTTCTAACCATGTCATCAAGCATCGTAGATTCAATATGACATTGATTTCAATCATGCTACATTTATGGTTACCCTTTGACCAACAATGTCACCCTTTCAGATTCTATATGCCCTCGCAATGTCTGACTAGTGTGCAAATTCCTCCAATCAATAAGGATAACAAGTTTGTCATTCATGTTTCCATCAATGACAACACACATTTCCATCAATGACAACACACAATCAATAATGCCAAGCTTGATCTAGAACAAGTTAAATTTGTCATCCAAGGCAAGGGGATTATGTTGGGTTGATTTCTTTGGGAAAATTACTAAAAATTAGAACCCTAATGTCTCATGTTTTCTCACACTTTTTTTATGATTAAGAAAACTTTGAATTCTGAAAGTAGACATGCCTTTTTCTAATTTGGGTCTTCATAATCATATTTGAATCTTACAACCATGATTACCACTCATGTTCAATGCTTCATTTTTCTTCACTTTCATAGACATGACATACAAGAATGTCAAAGTAGTTTCAAGGTTGAAGCCTTCACTGGAAGAAATGGATGCACCATTGATTAGATTTCTACATAATCCATCGCTTGTTCAGGAGCTTTGTTTTCATAAGAAATATAATCTACAGATGTTGAATGAATGATACTAGGTATGTGGAATGTTGTCTATAGATTTATTCATTTATATATTTCATAGGCCAAGATTTTTAAACCAACCTATTTTGGCATCTCCCTTTTTCTCAAGGTGTTTGGAATTCTTCTTTGCAGTTAACTCAATGTGATTTTTACTATACAAGCATCACGTTTGAGATAGTTTGGCTTAGTTGGGATTATACAACTTTTAATACTTTCCCATGTTTATAGCTTGGTAGATTTGGAAGGGAAGAAACAAAAGGAATTTTGAAGACAAAATATTTTCAATAGATTATCTTGCTATTAGAGTTATTTATTTCTATAAGAAATATGGGCCTATGAGTCATAGTGGTAGAAAGAGGAATGTACAATTTCTAAAATTTAAAGCTTCATTTCCTATTGGTTATTTTGATGTTGCAGCTATGGAGAACTATTATGGTTGTGGATTTTTTCTTAAACTTGTATTCTACACATTTATTTAGATGTTAGTTTGGTGGAGGAGTAATATAAGTGTAGAGTTATTAACGTTATGGGGTTTGTTATATTTTTCTTTTGTTCAGGGTTGTGCATAGATTCACATTTTTGGAGATTCCAAATGTGTTTTTGTAATGAATTTTGGATCATTTGGCATACCTTTCTTATTGGATTTGGAATGTTAAAAGACTAAGGGACTATTTCATATCTTTCTCTTGTCATCATCTGTTTCGAAAGTTCAACTGGGTAGCAGACAACTTATGTAAGAAGGTGGTTGATGAGGATTTTTGGTGTCCTCAAGTTTGAAAAATTCAAGATAGATATTTACTTAGAAAGGGGACACTCAATATATTTTGAGGTTTCATACTTAAGTTATATTTTTTCATGTTTCTATATATGTCATATGTTCGATACTTTTGTTATATTTGGAGGTTTTATGAGCTTTATTTTCAGCTCATTTTTACTAGGTTTTATTACATTTTTTATATTTTGCGTATTTGACTATGATGAGGACATTATGAGACTATGATGTAAATTTTGACTTCATATTACAATATGCACATTTCTACATCTAATAGAAATTGTTTTATCCTTTTGGAAAACGAACTATGTTGTGATATTTACATTGTCTCTATTTTTGACATAAATTAGAAAGCACAAAAAGTTCCAAACTTTGTTGAACAATCATGCTGATGAGCTTGTATTGTAGTCCTTTCCATGAAAATTTATTAAGAATTGGACTAAAATCCATTGTAATGAAAAGTAATATATGATTCTAATTCATTAATCAATATAATAAAACAATCAATGTAACTATTCATCTGTATGGAACCACCCACTAAAAATTATATTTTTTTCAATAGTACAAACTGTCATCGTATATATGATGAACACCTTTGATGGATTTATAGAACCCACATTGTATATCTTAATTTATCTCCGACGATAAAACATGTTGGATGAGTAGACTCCTTGTTGGATATTCTAGAGAAATTTGACAAAAAGTTGGAGTTAACTTCGATGAAACTCTAGGGTTAACTCCGACGATGTATCATATGGAATATCCGATGGACATGTGTCAGTTTTCACAAACATTTTATTTCTATTAATATCATCGTGTAACCGACGTTGATCCATAGGATATCTGATGGCTACAGGGTTGTCGAATAGAGTGACAAAATCCCATCAATGACCAAATTATTATTAATTCACCGGAGATATGAAAAAATTGTGTTGAATAGGTGATGAACCATTGTCATATTTTGGATCCAAATGTTGTAGTGGGGGCTATGATTTGAAAATGGGAAGAGGAAAGGGGGCATATGCGAGACTAAATATTTTACTTCCAAGTGTCACAACAGAATTTCAACACAAAATCTAACGCCTTACATGTCTGCATTTTAACACTTCTCTATCGCATCTTCGACACATACACTTTTTTTTTTTTCCGTCAGTGGCATAATGTCAAATATTCGATAGGCTACGAAAGTGGGTCGAATATCCAACACACCATCGTGTCCCCTATTCGATAGTTTTCTCTTTCAAAGTGTTAATCAAAACTTGCATAAACTGTCGGAAATCTGATGCCCTCCAACACTTGAAGGGTCAGCCTTCCAATGGGCAGAAGTTTGGAGGCATGACGATGCTGTCGGTGATTTTATCCAAAAAGCGTTGAATTTTTTACTCCTACCAACACATGAAGCGTCGGTCGTCCAACGAGATGAAGTGTTAGAGTCATCACACTGCCGTCGGAAGGTTAATACAAAGCGTCGGATGATCGTCACCTCCATGTGTCAAATGTTTCACAAAAGCATCAGAACACCATCGGAAAAGCAACGCATATTGGTAGATTTAACAAAAAAAAATTGAAATATTTCACTTAGAAAAGTTGATCACAAAAATAAATTGTATGTTTTTCAAAGTTTTTGCCTAAAACTCCTACTCTAGCTTTGTTAATGCATTCTAATGATGTTAGTAAGTTATGGCATGATATGTTTGGGCATATTAACTTACGTTAATTGCATCAATTAATCAAACAAGATGGGATAGTGGGGTTTCCACATATATCCTTCTTAGATGGAGTTTGTCCAATATATACTCTTAGTAGGCACCTTAAAGAGAGATTTGAGAAAGGAAAGGCTAAGAGAGCCACATCACTTCTTGATTTTGTGCCCGGTGACATTACTGGTCCCTTTCCTCACCTATCTATGAATAAATAAATATACGTACTAAGTTCTAACCTTCATTGATTACATCTCTATATACACAGGGGTCTACTTCTTAAAACACAAAGCTGATGTGTTTGCTTTTCTTTGAGATTTTAAAGCTCTTGCAGAGAAACAATCTAGTTAGGGGATCAATATCCTTCACACAGATAATGGTGGAGATTATTCCAATAAATATGTAAGTAATCTATATCCTTTTCATTTACAATTATTTACCCGGCAACTCTTATGACATATCAATATGGTATGCTTCTATATATCCTTTCCATTCTAGAGCACACACTCTACCAGTGATCATTGAACTTTATGCATCAAAATAATCTAATTAGTGCTTTAGATATGATAAGTTTTCACTTAACATGTCCAAATGAGTGATGATATAGAATCATTTTGTCAAACATATAAATAAAATGCATGCTCAAGTCCAAGTCAACCAAAGGACTAAAATGTAAAATATAAGTAGTTTGTGGATTCCCAATGGAGATATAAATCACTTGAGAAGAACTCACAACAATATAAAGGATAGAAAAATAATTTAGTTGTCAATTAAAAATAAGGTCCAGAGAGAAGTTCTGTTATTTACAAAGAACTTCATAAATGCAACAAGTGCAAAAAAAGTGACTGATATGCTATATCATATCATGCAATAGCATATTGAACCTTAAGGAAGAAAAGGCCAACTAGGTCAAAAGGGTAAAAAAAGGCATGACCTTTTCCAAAATATAAAATTGGTCAAAAGTTCCAGGGAATTCCAAAAAGCAGAGGTTAGAGGTGCTCTGCAGTCAACACCATTGTCAAAATCAGGGGAACTATCACAACCTCTCACATTTGTATCTGTGTCTACTACTTCTCTTGGACCATCATATAACATGAAATCCTCTACACCGGTTAGGAAACAGAGGGAGAAACAACTAGGTATGGAAACTCTTTCTACCTTAGTGACTAGAATCAATTCAAGTGATCTTGGTTTGCAGAATGAACAGGTCCAACCTTCAATTTCATTTGGCCAATATAGATCAAACTCTCTTCTGATGGTCCCCATTGCAAGAAGAGTTGCATCAACTGGAAGTATTACAGATTCAGTAACACCTTTGAACATTAACAGTCCTTCCACCGAAACAACACATATGCCTAGTTTGGTAGCTAATGTATATCAACCCGTTGCAATTGTTAGTGGATCCTACACACTAGGGTGGTGGATCTAGTAACATAGCTAAAATCAAGTTATATGCAACATAATTTCACTCTATGATTTTTCAATAGAAGAGACATGTGATTGTATTTGATCCTGTAAATAGTTGTTGGGATTCTGGTAAATGTATGCTTGCTTGTCCTTTTACGACTGGTTGAGAATCTATAAATGTTTGTGAAGTTCCTCTTGCAATTACAATACTGAATCATGTGGAAGTGCCATTATTTGCGAATCAATGGATCTAGGAAAATATTTCATGCGAAGAAGATGCTCTGATATAGGCTTTCCTATGGATTCACAGGGGAAACTTATCAAATATATTACTATTTCTTCATTGGATTTATGGTAAAATGATGGGTGGATTCTAGGGTTTCATGCACATGCAAGATTGATGCTAGCATTGTTGTAAGAACACAAGCACAAGGAGGATCTAGGGTTTTCTTGGTTTCTCCATTGGTAAAGTTTGGTGAAATTATGCTTCTATGGATTGAATGGTGGTTGTAATGCTGCGTTTTCTCTGAATTAGGGATTTTTACCAGCTTTTGTCAACTTTTACATGTTATAAAACATCCTCTTGAAGGATTTTTCTCTTGTTTGTCCTTAGATCTCTGAATGTTTCCCTAATTAGGATCCTCCAACAAACCCTAGAGGTTGTTTTTGGAAGTCCTAGTTGGTGAGCCTTAGGGAAATATTCCAAGAGGGAGGCTAATCACCATCCCTCATGGCCTTGGGTTTGAAGTAAATTTCACAAAAACCCTAAGATTTGTCATTTTGACCAAAATTTAGTATTTCATGTGTAAATATACGCATTTGTGTGATTAGTGTAGTGTTAGATTAGATTTGTGTTTTTATAAACTAGAAAACCTTAGAAATTTATAAAATTCAATAATCCAAAAATAACAACAATTTTCAAATTCTAAGCCACCCTCAAATTTTGGCCTACCTATTTATCCCTAGATCCTCCAGTGCGTCACCTATCTTCTTGTCTACATCCACGAACTTGAGAAGCAACCTAAAAAAAATAGTCAAAAGTCAGAGTTAGGGTTTCATATTTGACATGTTTCAGGGGTTGGGATAATTTGTCCTTGATAAAAGGTTACTTTCTTCCTTACAACGACCCCATTTAATTGTTTAGTAGGGAAATTTAGGGATTCTTTCCTTACTGATCAGTGTTACTATTGTTTCTAGCCCTAAAACCTATCAAACAGAACTGCAAAATCAACAAGTTAGGGTCATATTTGAGTTATGGGTAAATATCAACAATATCATTGAACTCTGACTTCCAAAAGCATTCTTTTCAGGCTAAGGAGTACTTGTATAAACCCTTCAAAGGATGGTTAACTCAGCTATTAATTCATGTTGATATATAGTAGTATTTACAGTTAATCTAAATGATGATAATAATGCTTATGTGAGGATACATGATGGTTGTTAATACTTACACTTGCTAGCTGATAAAATTGTCTACTACTGTTGATTTCAAAGAAAAGTGGTTTAAATGATAATACTCTGTTGGTTATGATTCTGAAATAGCTTTTTCTGCCCTATATCCTTGGTGTGGCTACGAAACACTTATGCTTTACAACAATAGCATATCATGCACAGACCTAGAAAACACCACTAACTTATACAAGAAATTTACAAACGATCAAAGGTATGCATGCTTTACCGATGGATCAGCTAGCAAAGAAGTTCCAAAATCTGCAATAGAAACACAACCTCTAGCACAGAAACCTGCAACAAAATGTTCATAAAATGCCATCAATAGTTTCATAAGATTCCTTAAGAATCAATCATGTGCCCAAATTAATAAGATGGACTGTATGCTGACCTATTGATTGATCATCAATGAGGAAGTCTCCCATGTCAAACTAAAGGTAATAGAAAAATCGATTTATTAGAGTATATTAATCTTATGAAATACCTACTAGTAACTATATTGACTCATACAAAGAACATGGTATGCATGTGTTTATCCTTAAATACAGTCAATCTTAAACCTGGAAAAATAACATGATCCTATTACATACCTTCCAGTAACCATTTCGAGTAATAGGAGCATATTGATGTTTACCCTTGAAGTGATTAGGATCAGCAGCACCAAAAGTCATGGCTGTAAATGGGATTTCTTCAATAAAAACATATTTTCCTTAGGAAAGAACCTCGAAACTGTTTCCAACAAATGTGAAAATGTTTCCTTTAGCGAAAATATGTCATACCAAATCTAGTTATCTATCATTGTAAATCAGTGAAAATGAATGATACTCTTTTTCAAACCATGGATACCTCTAGAATATTGCCTGCAAACAACAAAAATAAACAATTTTTATAACTTAAGCATTCAAACAATGCCTTCTAGAAATAAAGTAGCAAATAGATATTTATTTTTTCAAGCAGATCTCAATACTTTGTTACCATAATTATCAATGCAGTAATTTTTCTTTTGTATTCTAGAGTTGAGATGTTTTCTCTAAGTGACCACTTTAAACTCGATGATAAATTGGAAGCAATATAGAAAGATATAAATGTCTAATAAAAGATTTTTACAAAGAAGAATTTGTAACAAATTAGAAATTATGAGTAATAAAGTGCACAATGATGTTGGGGTGAAAAGTTACAATGGAAATTGAAATACCAATGTGTACCATGTGTTACAGAGAGAAATTCCTATGGCTTGGGGTACCACAGCAGACAGCCAGAATCCAGAAATCAATCTTTCCAAATATGCAATAGAAATAAAAGCATCTAACACTAAAGGATCGAACCTCGTACCTTATTCCGGACGGTTGAAGTAGATCCCCGTTGAGCTTTCCAATCTTCAGCTTGAATTGTTATAGCACGTCCTCAACAACAAGTAAACAATACAAGCATACTATATTTCATGGTGTTAGATCTATTCTAGCATATATAATCAATAATGTAAAAGCATTTGACATATTCCAATGGATACAATATTCATTCAAATACACATTACTGGACAGGAAAAGATATTTCTATTAATATGAATTAGAGATTACAAGTGACAACCTCTGACGGCACGTCTGCGAACCGGAGAAACTGAATCCCCCACTTGGGCCTCCACCACCTCAATCCTCCATCACTTCGATAGCAAGATTACTAGCAAAAGGAAAGCTTGGGAAGAACACAACAGTGCTCCAAGGGACAAAGGGATGCAGACTCAAGCATAAGTTCTGGCAACAATGGACTATAATTTCGATACTCTCAATTATCTCTTATTCTTTCAATGTCTCAATGGGTTCCTTATATAGCTTTTCAAATGGATACTAAAAGGTCGAATCCGTGCGATCTCAAGCCATATGGAAGGCTAGGAGTCATATGAGTCGGATCCAAGTCAAGGAACACTCCAAAGGATTTTGGATTATGTACACATCCCGATGTATGTGACTATAGATGGAATATCCACGTATGTACGCGGTTATCGGGGAAAATGCCGCGTATATCAT
Organism: Pseudotsuga menziesii; assembly: GCA_001517045.1. Lineage (NCBI taxonomy): Eukaryota > Viridiplantae > Streptophyta > Pinopsida > Pinales > Pinaceae > Pseudotsuga > Pseudotsuga menziesii. The sequence continues at coordinate 37,966 of LPNX011122138.1, forward strand.
TTTTCTAATGTTTTTAGGGATGGTCAATGATACATCAAAAGACAAAAAGTGGTCCATAGGGGCTAATGAGTCTGCAGCGGGACAGGGGAAGGCCATACAATGTGTGATTCACCTAGTGTGGTGAAATCCACTATAACAGATGCCCCCTAATGTATGAGATCGGAGGGGTTATATGATGGCCGAAATACATTATAAGTCCATCCCAGAAGTGAAGTGATGAAGGTACTCAAATGGAAGACCAGCCACCCAATTAGCATAATACCATAATACAACTCTGCATATAACTGCGAATACATATAGCAGTCTCAGATACATAAGAGTACAATGGCCATGAATAGGCATGAAACATGAGAACACATATGTGGTCATCGCCACGTACAATATACATAGATCAGAATCTCCATGATGAAGATATACAAAGTACCATGATCTCCACAAAGGCTGAAGATATAAAACAGATCAAGATCTCCATAGTGGCTGGAAATGTCTGACATATACTGGAACAAGTCACGAGAGCTGAAATCTCATGAACACTGGCACGATCAAGGAGGTAGCATATAGTGGATGCCACCAGTCTGGAAGGTCTTCTACACAAACCGCTACGAGTACATGTCCTATTATGTGAATAGAGGTGTCAAGGTCGAACATAGTAGTCCATTGTCTGATTACCGGTCATTGATGTATACCGTTAACAGACACGAGATCACCCACCAATAATGAAAATGGGAATCAAGGTACTAGAGTGCAAACTAATAAGTGTGAATAAATGTGTTGAGGTCGAATACTTGAGAGAATCCATCGATCAGGGGACATTGATGTATTCCCAAAACTGTTGATGGCAAGAGAACCTACCACTTATGACTGCAAGTCTCAAGGCACTCAAAATGACTCTAGACTCCAATCCCAGAATAATTGATCTGAAGTCGATGGGATGAAATCTGCTGGAAGGAGGGAATTAGGGCATCCCCCATCATCCAACACGAGGTACTCAGCAAGGTTGTATAATATGGAAGAACTCAATCATAAGGTGCACGAACCAGTAACTGTACCGGGAATGGCCGACATGCAAAGTCAAGATAACTGAGGAATGGCCGACTCAGGTTTCAACTTCCTTCGAACAAGAGCATAACGGCGTATGGTGACTGAATGAAGGCAGCATATACTCAATATACAAATTGGGACATCTCTATGAGGTAGGAGGCATCATTAGAGGCTCCATAGGGACTGGAAGCTTAACCGGTCGGTGGAGATAAAACTCAGATAACGAGTACAGCTCCTAAAGTCAAACTATAACCCAAGCAATGGATGTGATATATAGTGCTCTGTTCGAAGGCGACATGACTCGACAGCTGCCAAAGATAATATCTTTTCTTGTTCGGCTTTTTGGTTTTTTGATTTTTCTGGTCTTTTTCAGTTATTTGAAAAGCTTGAAAAAAGAATAAACTAGCTTTATAGTTACAAACTAGGAGGAGACGAGTGTCATTTAGGGCAAACAAACTAGTTCCAAGCAGTGGAACATACCTATGCTCAATGCAAGGATACATGTGTAAGATATCGACACTAAGGGGAAAATTCCCTCCCGGTAAAAAGGGAATCAAGCTGCGAAAGATATAAATAAAGGCTCTGCATGGATAGACATGAGACAAGCTCGGGCTATATGGCTGAAACACAATGTCAGGGAAGCCGGCATAAAGCTCAATAAGACAGGAAAAGCTCATGATAATGCATTCACAACTTGATATAAGGGAGTCCGGGGGGTCACGGCCAGCATAAGATCAAGAGGAGTATGAGGCTCTTGCTAAATGTCATGGCAATACTATACAACGGACTCCCACACCCTAAAGGGGGAAACATCGGCATGGGCACCAAATGAAAATAAGGCGCTAACTAGGGTACCCATGTAAGGTGAGGCTCTACCACTCATATCATGCCACTTCTATAGCAGCAAGAAGGTTCTGTGACATAATAGAGTGGGTTCGTACCTAAGGATATAGTGACATGGTCATAAGGTCATGCAAAATGCAAACGGTGGTGAACCTAACCTATATGCCAGTATAGATGTTATACCTGAGATCAGTACGAACCGATCAATCCAAAGGCTGAAACGGTGCTGAAAACAGTCTTCTACATCACCAATTAGGTCAGAAACGGTCCAAAATGGTTAGAAACGGTCAAAACTATAGGAAAGGGGGTAAAAAATTTCAAATATTTGAAGATTTTTCTATAAATAGTAAAAAATAGAAATCATTTGAAACTTTTACCCATTTGAGCTCTGATATTCAACTACAAATTCCAGGAGATCCAGCCGGCGGAATTCACAACCGAATCTTCCAGGTATTTACTCATGTTCTCTGCTTGCATTTCAATACAATTTTTATAATTTTTCATGGTCAAATGAATTTTTAAAGGCCAAACTTACATGAGCGCTATGGCCCACGCGGGTATCGAGGTTTTTTCTGCGTATAGGGCTGGCTATATGTGGAAAAGGGACCAAAAACCGCGGACATACGTGGTTGTTTTCAAAACAGCCGCGTATGACGCCACGCATAAGGATTTACAAGATTCTAATGGACATTTTGGTCAAATTCTCATGCAGGATGGTGCTAGAGTGGCGAGAACGTGAGCATGGTGACGTAGAGGAAGCAGTAAGGGCTGACAGAATGGCTCAAGAAGCTCTAAGAAGATGTGGACTCTACAAGTTTTGGTGCCTAGGTGGCTTGAGGGCCAAACCAGGACTGCTACAGATGCTTGTAGACTATTGGGATCTAGACTCAGAGTCCTTTCGGCTAGACGGCATGTCCCTCACCATTGAGGTGGAGGATATCTACTTTATCACAGGTCTATCACGGTGAGGTGAGATGGTGAACCTTCATGCCTGAGGAGGGCCAGGTCATGGGCTAACTATCGACGAGTACATAGATGTGTACTGCTACCCAGAGACGGAGAAGGTGGGGATCCAAGTTCCCACCAACGCTATACAGGTGCTGGGCCTAAAGGCCATACTACTGACGTTGGGCAGGATAGCAGGCTTAGAATCACTCCATCAAGCCTCTCGGCCACTGATGTTCTATGTGGTGGAGTGCATGACAACGACCATCTATGACTGGAGCACTTCCCTACTGAGCAACATGAAACATCAGCTCAGTGAGTGCAAGGAAGGTAGGATACATAAATTCGGGTTCAAAAATATCTTGAGAACATTTTTCTTCGAGCGTGTTCCAGGATTGAGCCCTAGAGTGGATGTTCCTCTCCATGGGGTTCAAGATCTGGCCCAACGATGTTGGGCAGACGCGATGCATAGACTGGGGGGTGGTAGGGTGGCCAACCCTTATCCAATAAACTTTTTTCCATGGTGGCGACGACAGATTGTTGCCATAGAAGACTACCCTTATGTAGGGATAGACTTCCGGGGAGACCCAGACATGCCATTACCACCAGGGTCAGCATATGGAGACATAGGTAATGAATCTCGACCCTTACTCTTTTTAAAAATTTTGAATTATTTAATTTTTTTGTGTTTTCTTGATTAATGGAATCAAAAAGACATGGTTTTGGGTGACAATACATAGTGACATCTACCATTCATATGCAGATGTGGGGCCACGGTGACCAGAGGGCTTCCCACGTCATAGACGGAGGGGAAGAGCAGACGATATCATCGGTGTGGATGCAGAGCGAATGCTCCAAAGCATCCATACCAACTTCGTGCGACTGACTCATAGGATTCCCATGGCGCAAGTCGAGGACTTGCCTGAGGCTATGCAGAGACAGGTGGTGGATGTACCATGCGCATGGGTGCGTTTATTCCAGCGGCTAGCTAGAGCCGTGGTGACATATCATGATCACAACCCTCATCCACCTCCACAGGACTAGACACCTGGGAGTGTATCTATTTTGTACTACCGTGTATATGATGGTGGCTTTCAAAGCCCCAAATTTGTATTATGACACTATGTATTACCACATTTTTATGTATATATAAAAAAGTTTTATGGTGATCGGTTTATTTATTTACATGTGTAAAAATTGTGTTTATGATTAATTTATAATGAATGAAACAAATGCCAATATAACACATAGTTAGCATATGAGTCAGCAATTTGATTATAATTTCTTGGAATGTGTATATATGTTATGTTCTCAAATTGCCGTTCTAACAATCTCACACGTAAGAATCTCCTCAATAACGTCGGATCTCTAACATGGTACAAACCATTGAGCTGTGACACTACTAACTCTGAATCAAGACGTACCTCAAGAGAGAGAACACCATGCGAAATGGCATCCCGTAGTAGCTCTATAACGACACTATATTCAGAAACATTGTTGGAATATGGTCGTAGACATACACCTCCTGAAGACAGTACATGACCCATAGGAGTAAAAATCACCCAAGCAGCTGAGGCTGAGTGTTGAGTGTGACGGCTTGCACCATCCGCGAATCCTATGTAGGTGGAAGATTCCATTGACATATGCCACAAGAAATGGAAACTAATCACAAACTCGATCACGATAAACAAGACCTAACTATGCAAAAAAGCTGTACAATAATATACAACAAATAGCCTTGGCTAAAGATCATGCATAGTATTTCTTAAGATAGAGCCCATTTCTAGGCTCCGCCAAGACTGTCCCTTCGTAATCCACTAACTCGTAGGAACCCTTCTCTAATACACGCTTGACCACGTAAGGACCACGCCACATAGGATTGAACTTCCCTGCCCCCAAGGGTTCTTTCGATTGATCCCATAAAAGGACCAAATCTCCCTCACTAAACACTCTCGGACGGACAAACTTATTGTATTGGGCCTTCACGCGACGCTTATTAACCTCTAGAGTCACCAAGGCATCTCTATGCTGCTCATCGAGTTGCTCAAGGTGAACCAAACACTCCTCCAAAGGTGAAGTGTCTGGTAAGAGTTCCATGGCTAACTTCAACGAAGGAATCTCGCATTCAACCGGCAATATCGACTCCACTCCATGAACAAGATGATATGGAGAAAAACCAGTGGCATTCTTTACCGCAGTTCGATATGCCCACAAAGCAGGGTATAACATAATATGCCAATTCGTCTTGCTTTGTGCGATGGTTCGTTGGAGAATGGACTTAAGTGATTTATTCACAGCTTCAACCTGTCCATTCACTTGAGGATAGTAAGAAGAGGAGTACTCTTGCTTATATCCTAACTTGGATGCCAACTCCTCCATCATACGGTTCTGAAAGTGCGAGCCATTGTCAGTGACAAGCTCTCTCGAAATCCCGAACCTAGAGATGATTTGGTCGAACACGAAGTGAGCGGCTATCTCACCATTGGATTTTACTGTAGGCATTGCCTCAGCCCATTTCATGAAGTAATCGACAGCCACTATGATATGATGGTGCCCCCCAGCTGAAGCTGGGTTGCAATCCATAAAATCTAGCCCCCATTTGGTGAAAGGACCGGCAGTGATAATAGGGTGTAACGGGGCAGGCTTCGAGCGCATGTTACATGCAAACACTTGGCAAGGGTGGCACCTCTTGACCGCTTCAATACAATCCTTGAAGATCGAAGGCTAGAAATATCCTGCTCTCAAAATATTTTGAGCTATATAAAGCCAAGATAAATGACCACCACATGCCCCTCCGTGGCAATCATTAAGCACTACCTCAGCCTCCTCATGACTTAAACAACGTCGTAAAAGGGAATCTACTCCACGGTGGTACAAATTATTGTCCACTATGATGTATTTCTTGGAAATGTGACGTAATCGACGTCGCTCATCTCGTGAGAGGTGAGTAGGGGTCCTCTGCGTTTGCAAATATACTATGATATCTTCGTACCATGGGTCAGCCGTTGAGATTAAGAAAATGTGTTCATCAACGAACGTATCTTAACATACCGACTCCTCAGCCTCGCTCGGAAAATCCGATATGAGCTCTGCAAAGATTAAAGATTTCTTCGATTTTGCCGAAACAAATCCGAGATCAATCTCTTGCAGGATGACAATCCATTTATTATATTTTCCCCCAATCATCCTATGCGTGAGGACGAACTGAAATGGATTGACATGGGCAATAACCAAGGTCTGGCGAAGGAGAATATAATGTCTCAAACGCTGCACCGCATGTACGGTAACTAAGGCAAGCTTCTCGACATGAGAATACTGAATCTCTACGTCAATAAGGTTTCAGCTCAGATAATGTATGACATGCTCCTGGAGCTCCTCATCCTCCTGAACCAAAACCATCCCAATCGTCTCTAAAGACGTGGCCACATATAATAGGAAATCACGGCTATAATCCATAGGACTAATCACTGGGGCCGATGCTAGGGCTCGCTTAAGTGCATCGAAGGACTCCTGGGCTCGCTCATCCCATTCAAAGGGAGTATCCTTCTTTAGGAGACGCATGAAACCTCTAGTCAAATTGGAGAAATTGACAACAAATCTTCGTAGGAAGTTTGCCATGCCTTGCAAACACTGAAGATGACGAATATTTCGCGGGGGAGACAACTGAAGTATTGCCTCAACCTTCAAAGGGTCGACTCTTATACCCTCTTTTGAAACGATAAATCCTAACAAACGACTTGATTTCACGCAAAAGATGCACTTATGAGGGTTTAATCTAACAGCATAGTGGCGGCATATTTCGAACACCAATCTCAAGTGATAAGAATGACGCATCCTCATGCGAGAATGAGCAGTGAGGTCATCCAAAAATACTTCAATAATGGACTTGAGATCGTGGAAAATCAAGGTCATCGCCTGCTGAAAGGTAGCTCCGGCATTTTTAAGGCCGAAAGGCATTTTCCGATACGCAAATGTTCCCCAAGGACAAATAAATGTGGTCTTATGTTGGTCCTCGAGTTTAATTTGAATCTGATTATATCCGGAAAAGCCGTCCATAAAGGAGAACACCTCGCTACCCGCACACTCATCCAAAATCTGATCTATAAACGGTGTGGGGAAGTTATCCTTAGGACAGGCACGATTTAAATCACGGAAATAAGTGCATATACGGATCGCTCCTTGCTTCTTATCCACCGGAATAGGGTTTGAAACCCACTCCGTCAAGGGAATGGGATAGATGAAACCAGCTTTCAATAGCTTCTCTATCTCTGCCTTTATGGCAGGTGCTTTCCTAGGATTTACCGCGTGTAAACGCTGTCGAACAAGCTTAGCGTTGGGGTAAGTCTTAATTTCGTGTTCGACAATCCGAGAGTCAATCCCTGGCATCTCATCGTAAGAACAAGCAAAAAGATCACAGAATTCCTTGAACAGCTCAGTATACTCACGAATCTCATCTTGGGAACAATCCGCCCCAATGTAGACATTCTCAATTGTACCAGGGTTGCGAGAAATGTTGATAGGCATAGTTGACGATATGTTCGCCATGTTTCCATCAGCCATCTGACCAGGAGAGCTTAATGGTATCATGGGTCTACCAACTTTCTGTCTAAGAATCTCCCTATAATCCTCATGCTCCAAAAGGTCAAGCTCTGGAAGGAAATATGATCTATGATGAAGTTCCTCCCATGGTGGCTCAACTCCCGACATAGCCTCGATGATCGCTTCATCTAAAGGGAAAACCGTATCAAGGAAGTCGTGGGCATGAGAAGACTATACTGCCCATGCCGGCAGCACATAGGGGTCTTCCTCCTCTATCCGTGAAGAAGAAGAACAAGGCTCTGCAGCAGACTGGAGATTATCTTGGTAAGCTATCATGACTGCAGGAAATGGCACACTCGTCTCAATGGCCTCACTCAAAGGACTCGGTGAAGGAATAATCCAAGGATCTCCCATATGACTTGTGCGAAAAGGCACCGATCTCGTAGACATGGAAGCACCATCGAAACTAGATCCTATCATGAGGACGGGTGCAGGACAACTAAAGGTTCCCATGAGGGACGGATACATACCTACACCCACACTCCCAGTTGCCGGCTGGGAATGTTCAACTTTTGGAACCGAAGCTTCTGAAGATGCACTAACAGGAGGATTCTTGAATGCCATCTGATCAATCGTTACAATCTTCCCATTATGAGGAAAGCATACAACACGAAACACAGAAGACGCAACGGCTTGCATACTATACATCCAATTCCTTCCCAGTAAGAGATTGTATTCAAGGGGTGCATCAACCACCTCGACCTCTATTGCAACGGTCTTCCCTCCCAAATGGACTTTAAGAGAAGGAAGGATACTGTGTGGCCTAAATGATCTCCCATCAAAAGCAGTTAACATGGTCATAGACTTTGACAACTCAGGAGAACCAAGACCCTTCCAACAAGACAAAGACATCACAGAAGTAGCAGTGCCCTCGTCAATCACTGTACGCTTGACGATCATATTAAGACATTCTACATGCACCAAAAGGGACACATAGTAGGGAAAGTGAGGCTGATGTCCTATGGTTTCAAATTTGATCACTGAGGAAGAATCATCACCATTCACACCAAGAGTGGAAAGCAAAGCCTTCCTTTGCGATGGACAACTCTGAAGCACTTCCAATGCAGACATCGCACAAGGAGTATGACCCAAATCATCGACAACTGAATAATTTTAGGCGGCTCGGGCATTTGGGTTATGACCCGAACGCTTCAGTACCCCCTTAGGAATGCGAGGTGCAGCCTCAGGTTTATCCACAGCTTTCTCAATGCACAAAGGGGTTCCTGGTGGATCAGGTTCTTTTCCTGGGTTGGGTTGTGACGAAGTATAATCTTTTGCACGCGTCACAACCTTCGCGGCATGGACCATATTAATGCACCCACGACCACTAGTTTCAGGTGTATCTTCATCACTATATTGATCATGGGACTTTGATTTCATATTCTGGTTATGCGGTAAAGGGTTCGTTAACACAGCTGGGCCCTATGCTATGAACTTCGAAGCTTCATCCATCCTAGGGCACAAGTAAGTGAGGTGATCGTCCTTACATAGATTGCAAGGAAACTTAACCTTATGCTTATTCTGCTTGTCCCCCCCATCATTTTTATTGTTCTTGTCATTATTATTGGCATTCTCATTTTTATTCCCACCCTTCTTATTATTGTTGTTTTTACCCTTTTTTCGATTCCGTCCGGGTTGCTGGTTACCCTTCTAGTCGGACGATTGCATAGCAAGTACATTCACCGCTTGGGCAGGCTGAGATGAAGCTGTAGCTTGTCCCGAGGCAGATTGGTTGATAGACAACTGAGAAACTTGTTTCACAACCGAACCTGCAGGTTTCTTACTTGCACTACCCACAATGCCATCGGCATGTGGTCCAGGTTTGACCTTGGGATCGAAACTAGAACGAGGAGCGTTAGGTATAATCTCATATAACAAACCAGATTGAGCATAGATCAAGTCTAGTTCCTGCACCCTAAAGATGGCTTGTTCCTCATTCTGCACTTCGAATGTGGAAACATCCTTTGCGATATATGGCAATAAATTTTGAGGAACCACTCAAGGAGGAACTCGGCAGTATAAAGGCTTTGATTAATCTCTTCCGTCTATGCCACTCCTGAATATGATCAGAAATATGGGTGGCTTTATCTTGCTGAAATGTCGACAAGAGTTCAGTACCAACATCATAGCGCACTGGTAGCTGGAAGTGATTAAGGAAAGTCATCACAAGGTCGTCGAACAAAGTAAAGGCACCCCTAGGTAACTCTATATACCATTTCGTCGTAGGCCCTGTAAGGGTGCGTTGAAATAGTCTCAAGCGGACTGAGTCCTGATGCAATGAATTGGAAGAGCACCATAGGTGGAATGTCATAACGTGTTCACTTGGATCCTCTCATGTTTTTCCTTCGAACTTGGGTATGTCCGAAGGAAGCTTGGTAGGGACATCCGGCCAAGCCGGGTCATGAGCCACAGGATCGTTCGTAAGTCTCGATAAGTCAGGTAAATTGAGTGTCGCGAGGAAAGGGAGCCTAGGATGATGAGGTCTAGGGACCGCTCCCTGGTTCATATAGGATTGATTACCACCATGAACTTGGCCATAGTGACCTCCTCCTGTATGACCTGTATAGGGTGGCGTGGAAGTAGCATAGTGAGGTGGACCTTGACTAGTAGGAGCTACAAAGCCATAGTTAGGAGAGTAAGTAGGTTGTGAATACCCACCTCCATAAGGTGAAGAGACCTGTCCATACTGCGCCCCATAGTAGGGTCCATGGGTCACCGCTTGCGATGTCCCATGAGACACTCCATAGGTAGGGATATACATTCCGGAAGTAGGAATATACGTACCGGAAGTAGGGATATATGTCGTAGAAGTAGCAATATAACCTCTAGAAACATGAACATAACCTCCCGAAACCACGGGTGGTATGTAGGCTTGAGACACAACTAGTCTAGTAACCGCAGTACGGATCTGACTCGTAGCTACGTGCCGACTCGAAGGACCACATGAGTAAGGTGGAGGGTTTACATTTGAAGAACTCGGAAGCGAGGATGAAGGAATCTCTGTAAGAAGAAATGTACTAGTGCCTATCATCACTTGTCTAGAACCTGGTATCCCTATCAGATCACTAACTCTAGCCCTAGGAGGTATATAAGATGGAGCTTCCACCACTGGGATGGAAGGTGCAATGTGACTAGTACTCCCAAACCTCTCCGCAAGGTAAGGCATGGGATTTCCCCCAGGCATAGTGCTAAGCTCATAGTCAGATTCAACATGAAATGTCAAATTGTGCATAGGAAAACCAGTCATAGCATAACTACCATAGCTGGTACTAGGAGGGTCAAAGTGAGTCTCGGCATCATCCGACATTCCATACCGGTAATGTGTCAATGGGGAATCTGCCCTAGGGTGAGTAGGTCTATCCTACAAAGATCCTATCTGGGAAATAACAGGACCAATCTCAGCTAGGTCAGGTGAAGGATCGTATGTAGGATTAAGTTCCCCATAGTCAATACGAATGGGAGGAGGTGGCTCAGGAATAATCTCTGAATGATCCTCCATGGTGTGTGAATCAGTGTGTGACATAGTCCGCTTGGAAAATCTAGGCCCCTCTCCCAAAGGAGGAGGAGAAGTGGAAGGCGGAAGTCCTGCTAACCTATGAGAACGGCGCAAAACCGTACCCGACTCCACAATGACTCAACAAAAAAGCAAAGACTCTCTATTTACGTCAACCCTAGGCCAACTAGCATGCACAGAGAAATCACTATAAAATATAAAGCCAAAAGCAAGCAAACAAGGGCTGGATAAGTGAGCTCCTGAATGTGGCTGGTATGTCTCACCTAGGAGAGGCTTTAGAGGCCCTTGTCACCACAAGCGGAGGTTCAAAACCAATTATTGTGGCCCTCAGCTTCAACGCGTAAAGTGACTGTGCTGTCCGACCCCAACCTGGCCGGGACACATGCAAAATAACCTCTACACGTACCCCCTCGATATCCTAGGTAAGGTCTCTAAGGTCACCTCAATATAATCAACGCTCAGGCGGACAGTCGCAGGTGGGATTGACCGTATGGGCAGGGTAGTAAAGCCCGAAACTCCCGAAAGAGCCCCCAGATACAAATACAATCTTGGCTATATCGTCGGTGCTACACAGTTCTCGACCAGGGGTTTTCCCAATCAACAACCGCTCACGCTGCCTAGTGCTTGAATCCCTTTTGAGAGGAGCTTCCTAAGAACGCTAGTTATACCAAGGATTTCACACACTCCCTGGACAGACACCTAGTTGTTGTCATTTAGTGATCTTGGAGAATTAACTTTCAATGAACTATTCCAAGATCCTAAAACCTAATCTTGTTGGTGCACCCTAGAAAAGAAAAGAGTGTAATTCATTTTATTTAGAGTTGATTTTAGTTGGCTTTATTACTCAAAAATAGGATATGGTCATGCAACTAATGGTGTTATGACGCAACAAGAAGTAAAATGCACACCTAACAATCAATGCAAATGCATTGTGTCCATGAAAACAGGGTATGCGTACTACATGAATGCACAATTTCTTCTTCAAATGCTGAATGCAAATTTCCCTATATGGAGTCCTAACTATTACTCCAGAGCAAATCTAGATCTAATGCAAGTACAATGCAAAGTGCAAAATGCAATGCATGATGATAAGCAAATGTTTTTGGATTTTTTGAAAATAAAGAGATAGAAAAAGCAAAAGAATGATTCTAACCACCCCAGACTCTGCAAGCACACATAAACAGCATTCCAGCAAAGCAATAAGGCAAAAGGACTCTAATGCACTAATCTCAAACAAAAAATCAAAGATGCCATGACAAGAACTTTCCTAAAAGAAACAATTTAGGCTAAAAAAACGTTTCTTGTCAGAAACAGAGGTATTAACAGACTCAGGCAGTGCCAAAGGAGACTCAGCAACTAACAGCATTCACCTAGCAATCCATTATCTTCCACAAAAAGGTAAAAGCCAGAGTATACGCGACTGTGCGCAGTAAACCCGCGTGTATACGCAGAAATCCCAAGGGAAACCGCGTGTATACGCGACTGTAAGTGACAAACCCGCGTACAGGAAGAAAAAGATGCACAAATTCAAGGCAAACAGACAGGCTGAGACTAAATTCACACCAATCAGGCTCTACCAAGCATAGATGCCCCCATACCCGACACAGAAACAAGAGAGAGAGAGCAATTCAAATACATTGAATGCCAAGAGATCAACCCCCAAAGGAAAATTACTAGGAACTCCCCAGCGGAGTCACCAATTCTGTTACGGAGAAAAATTCCTATGGCTTGGGGTAGCACAACAGACAGCTAGACTCTAGAAATCAATCTTTCCCAATATGCAATAGAAATAAAAGCATCTAACACTAAAGGATCGAACCTCGTACCTTATTCCGGACGGTTGAAGTAGATCCCCATTGAGCTTTCCAATCTTCAGCTTGAATTGTTATAGCATGTCCTCAACAACAAGTAAACAATACAAGCATACTATATTTCATGGTGTTAGATCTATTCTAGCATATATAATCAATAATGTAAAAGCATTTGACATATTCCAATGGATACAATATTCATTCAAATACACATTAATGGACAGGAAAAGATATTTCTATTAATATGAATAAGAGATTACAAGTGACAACCTCTGACGGCACATCTGCGAACCGGAGAAACTGAATCCCCCACTTGGGCCTCCACCACCTCAATCCTCCATCACTTCGATAGCAAGCTTACTAGCAAAATGAAAGCTTGGGAAGAACACAACAGTGCTCCAAGGGCCAAAGGGATGCAGACTCAAGCATAAGTTCTGGCAACAATGGACTATAGTTTCGATACTCTCAATTCTCTCTTATTCCTTCAATGTCTCAATGGGTTCCTTATATAGCTTTTCAAATGGATACTGAAAGGTCAAATCCGTGCGATCTCAAGGCATATGAAAGGCCAGGAGTCATATGAGTCGAATCCAAGTCAAGGAACACTCCAAAGGATTTTGGATTATGTACACATCCCGATGTACGTGACTATAGATGGAATATCCGCGTATGTACGTGGTTATCGGGGAAAATGCCGTGTATATCATTTTTCTAATGTTTTTAGGGATGGTCAATGATACATCAAAAGACAAAAAGTGGTCCATAGGGGCTAATGAGTCTGCAGTGGGATAGGGGAAGGCCATACAATGTGTGATTCACCTAGTGTGGTGAAATCCGCTACAACACCATGGCCAACTCACAACCTACAAGGATAAGCACAAATAAAAACATAGGTTTTCCACTGCACAATCAAACATGAAAGTTGAACAAGATATGAGATTAAGAAACAAATTGCAAAACTACTGGAGAAAGATAATCTGGGGCAGATAACAATATACTCATGCGGAATAATAGGGAAACAACGCTTCAGATACCATTTTCCTCACAAGTCTATCTATCTTTTTCTGTTTTTCGACCTTTCATATTCCCATCAAACTCAAATGCCTATCATATTTCTTGTAATGAAATGCCTACATTTAATTTTGTTGTCCTAGCTATATGGTATTGGTAAAGTATTACCAAGGGGCCAGTTATCATGATAAATCAAAATATTTAAGGTAATTGTTTAGATCAGATAGAACAAAGTTCACCTCAATATATGGTAATCATCATCATCAACTAAATGTATGTGTGTGCACATGCATAAATACCCAGTACACATCTCAATAAAATAAAAGAAAACATAATTATACGTTGATTTGTGGATCTTCACACTGTCTTCTTATGCTTTACCTTTCAAAACATCATTCAACATACTTCATTTTTTGTCCTGTTGCAATAGTTTCATGTTATAACCCATCAAATAAATTTATGTTTGTTTATGAAAATAACAAAACCAATCTAAATAAATACAATTCTATTACAATGTAAATTACAATACTATTCAACTATT
>LPNX011122138.1:52619-68949 GCA_001517045.1 Pseudotsuga menziesii
CAATGCATCTACAATGCAAATAACAATGCATCTACTGTAAATTATTTCGATCAATAGTTGAAAGATGCTTTCATTAAATCATTGATTAAACCATTCAATCATTCAATAGCTGGAAAATCCATTCATTAACTCATTCATTAAAACATTAATTTAGTCAATGGCAGAAGAAAAAAATTAGTAAACCATTCAGTAAAGCATTCATTCAAACATTCATTCATGAAACAGAGGAAAAAACCATTAAATTTTTTTTTTTATAAATAAGAATTACTCAAAATTTGTTTACTCACTTCCTTTTTACTTTTCTTCTCTTTAAATATTTAGTTAGAGTCACATCTTCAGGAATCTGATCATCAGTATCCCTACTATTCTGCTCGCAAGGTTGAACTTCAGGCGAGGGGCGATGAATTTATGCAACAATGTCAAAATATTTCATTAATATATTTATATTTTGATAAATACGAGTAATTCATTTAAAAAACATTACGAATGTGTGTTTTTACCTGCCATGGGCAAATCAACATGTTCAACATTATCTCGTACAGGCCCAACTTATTCCGTGTTATGATCTGCATTTACATGCTCTGCAGTTGAATTGTTTAGAATTAGAATTAATGTTCATCATCTGCAATGGTATATAAAAATAGTAGCACATTGATAAATTCATTACTAGGATGAGAAATGGTATCTTCGTTTGGTTGGTCATGTACTACATCCTCGACATGAACAGGATCATTACTTTCCTGCACAAAAAGGAATAAATAATTTATGTTAATTTATTTATAAGAAACAAATTGCATGAGCACTAATAAATTATCATTAAACTATATAGTTTTCACATACCTGGGCACCATATGGATCAGCAGAAGATCGTGCAGTATTCCCAGACAAGCTTCTTTGGTGTTCAACAATGGCATCAAAGCTTTGTTCGAAGCCAAGCTTCATGTAATCCGCACAGGGCAATTCTTTGAACTGGTCGGACTTCATATTTGCATGATGTCATTAATTTTAAAGCCTTTTGTCAGAAAAAAAACAAAAATAATAATTTGTATGATATTTGGATGTGGATTCAGGTTTTGCGATACTTACATATCGGGCCACCAAGTTGGAGTAACCACCAGGCCCAAGCTTGTGTTGGCCAATTTTTTCAATTCTTGCCTTTGTGGCCTTAGATGTGTCTAAGAGCCTAATTAATTTTTTAAATACATTAGTCGATGTACCAAAATTAATATAAAAACTACTAATAATAAGGCTTACCACTACATTTTGGAATGTATTGCATACCTCCCTGTTCCACCTGGTGGTATCTTTCCTAATTTTCTTAGGCACTTCTCTTTTCCATCTTCCACTAGGGCTTTCCACTCCATAGATGGAATCATTGGAGGGAGCTCATACCTAGGGTTCTTTTCTAGGTGAACCATATACTGGTCTCGGACAATATTCAGATGTTTTCCAACCTTCTGTAGGACCTTCAATGTGTTGAAGGTATCTTTTTCGAATAGACTAACCAAGCGATTAGTCAGATCATCCTTTAAAGCTTTTGGCTACTTGTTCCACATTGTGCGGATGGTGGGCCTGAAGATATCCAAGGCCAAATCATTCATATGTTTATAAAATATATCATTTCCTGCAAAACATTAATGCCATCATTAGTCAACATTAGAAAATATTATCAGTATATTAGACACAAATTATAAAAACTAAATTGAACAATCTATAATGACCTGGAATCCTCTCTATCTTTATTGGAACCAATTCTTCATTCACCAAAAATGTACACACTATTGAACTAGTGCTAGTCACACAAGAAAATCCAAGAAATGTTTCCACATCTCTATCTAACCCTGCATCCACCCCTTCTTCTGTAGCATCTATTGTGAGTGGGGCAACATCGGCTGCACCCTCCGCTACCCTTGGGGGTGTCACAGAGCGTGTTGCCGATTGTTCAGTGGAAAGTATTGGAGCAGTATGTGGTGTACATGGAGTGGTTTGGTCACTGGGAAAAACATTTCCTTGACCACCACCGATAATCTCCATAGCATGCTATAAATTCAAACCATTGTATTATAAATTCAATAGCATATAAAATCAAATATTATAAAGTTTTTATAAATGAATTTGCATTTTTATTCGATAACTTACGTCCACTTGTTTACGTTGCTGTAACAACAATTGAATCCTTTGTTCAAGCCCTTATGTTAGTGGAATTGCCAATGCCATACGAATCAGTTCCTCATTTTGTTTTTCCCTTGTCCTTTGTAGCACCCTCAATGGGTCTACAGACTCTCTAATTTCACTATCTCTCATCAACTGAGAGACCTTATTCTGTAAAGAGTTTTGAGATGTTGTTTCATAAACGGAATCCCCTGTCTGCAATTGAAATATATAAAAAAATTCTTAGTCTTTTAATAAATAGTGTGCGCAAATAATTATATTAGGGATTACATCTAGGATTACCTGATGTCTAGACAAGGGTGTGGTCTGATCAACAGATGGAGATTTACCTCGATCAACCACCCGCAAAAAAAGTAGAGAACATTATCACAATGAACACAATATGTAAAAGCTAACAAATACAGAACAAAAATAAACAATATGCTACATGTTTTATATGTTTATGTTTTTGAAGTATTTAGAATGTGGAATTACATTTAGGTTTACTGGTTGCCTCGAAGCTCTAGTCATCTGATCAACAGCTGGGGACTTTCCCTGGTCAATCTGTAAAAAAGTTAAACAACATTACCATCATGAACGCAACCATAAAAGCGAAAGAATACATAACAAAATAAACATTATGCATCACGATATACATGTTTACGATTTTAAAGTATTTGAAATGGAGAATTACATTCATGTTTGGCTGTATCCCTGATGCTATAGTTGGCTGATCAATAGCCAGTTAGCTTCCCTGATCAACACTCTGCATGGAAAATAGATAATATTATATAAACGAACCTAATATACTAATGAAAATACATAAGAATGTATCTATATTTCCATCCTAAATTTAATATTGCATTGGAAATATCGATGTATACATGCTGCCTTGACTCGGGTCGACAAACATCTACGAAGATGGAGGTGCCCTTGAGAGAACCATGCATCAAAAACATACTAAAAGTTACATAAGGAAACATGAAAAGTAAATAATTTCAGTTATATGCTAACGAAAAGTCCTATAGATGTTAAAATAATTAATAAAAGGGTGGTTAAATTGTTTGTTGTACCACAACTATACTAACATTATTTGTATCTACACGATTCAAACTGTAATCAATAAGTAGTTATTCGCCAACAGCTATTGATTTAATTGCACATACAAAGACACAGTTTCCTTCATGTAACTCGAATATTCAGTTGGGTTTCTTTAGTGTAGACCCTGGTTGTGTACTGTTTATAAACCCCACAATATTACCAGTTGTTTTTGGCTTTTCATCCATGTACATCGTTGCTCCTTTATTTTGAGCTTTGTCTTTCAGTTGTATATAATTCGCTAACAACCCATATCTATGCATACTTCGTGTATATTGGACCAGGTGCATCCAATCACTATAGTTGTAACAGGGTCCAACATACTCCATCAATTATGTACATCTACCGTATCCAACCTTTATTCCGTCCATGCAAAACAACCCCAATCCATTCAATGACGACGGTGCAATTCTATATATCCTCTCATTCACACAAAAATCAGTGTTTACTTTAGGAAGATTGCTAGGCACCCATTGTTTCACTAGGTGTTGGTACCTTAAGGGCACGTCAATGTCTCCCACTGTCTCATCATCATAGGAACATGATCCCCCTCCTTGGAGAAAAAAATTCATGCGTTTTTTTTGAATTTTCTTCTGATCTTCTGACATCTAGTTGATCTATCCCATGTAGACCTGCTAGATCTCTCACTTTCCTCTAGCCTTCCCAAACTCCCTTCACTGGAGGAAGATAGGTCTGACAAATACCTATTTGGTTCTACCTACACCATGGCTGAACAAAAATTTGGCATAAGCATAGAAAAATACCAGCAAAAAACTTGGAAAGACTTATAAGCAAAATAACTTGGAAAGACTTGTAAGGAAAAAACTTGTTAAAGAAAAAGCTTGTCAAGAATGAGTTTGGTTAATAGGTGTGGGAATTTGGTAGCCCTAAAAATTCTAATGTATGCCCCTCTTTTAGTTACATACATGTCTCCATTCTCACTTATTGCTTGCATTTCCTTTTCCTAACATGAATTGGGTAGGCTTCATAAGCTTCATATGTATGCTTGTGGCCATTGTACTTTGCGCCTTTCAACATTGTCAAACTTGAGACGATATGTTATGCATATGCATCAAATATAACACTACAATTTATGCCAATATATGTCTATACAAAACCTAGAGGTTCTCCTTTAATGGACTATCTCCTTCAAAGAACATGTCTTCGCATTCATCTACATTTACTTCGGATAGAAGTGATATGGAGTTGGTATGTTGGTCACTTCCATCAAAAATCTTCTTTGACATGAGTTCCTTTTTCAAGGAATCTTGATTAATCTCCTCTTCAAAACTTCTAGCTAGTCACTTTTCCACTCTACATTGGCCTGATTATTCATTTTCCTAGCCACTCCTATCTCCTTACTATACACTCGTTGTTGTTGTAGCCCTTACTTTTGATGGTTGTAAGTGGTTTTTAGTTTTCCCATGAATGATGTTGTGATGTTGTAGATGATTATCCATTTTACCTAATATGTTTTATGATCGTTTCCATGTTTTCTAGGGTGCACATAATTGTTGTTTATTGCTTCTTTTGCTTGAAAGTTGAAGGGCCTAAAAGTGCACAGATCTCATCTAGGACCCTTTAAGAGTCATAATAACAACTATTGTTATAGGATTTTATTCTCCAAATGAAACACCAAAACCATATTTATCGGTTAATATTTGTGTAGGGATGTTTTCTGATCTCTCCCATAATTTACGATACTAATGGGATTGTGACTATCAAGTCAATGCCTTATTTTCATAGTGGCATTCCTACAACAGTACACTGGAAATTCTAAAAAATTCTAATGTATGCCCTAAGAATTATTATGTATGCCCCTCTTTTAGTTACATACAATTCTCTATTCTCACTTATTACTTGCATTTCCTTTTCCTAACATTGACTTTTCCTTTTACTAGCCTACCCCCTTTTCAACAATAATAGTTCCAGATTTAATCAAGTTTGTTTCTACTGAGGTGGCCGAGTCAACTGAGTTGACCCCCAACTGAGCTGACTCAGCCTTTAAAATGATTCGAGTGACAAGTTTGGTACCTAACCAAGCAAATCAGGGTATGACTGAATGGATCGATAACGAAATGGTTGATTCATCCCAATTTGTACTAAATTGACCAAGTGAATGTGGGAATGCACAGGTCACACACATGACACTTAAATTCAAAAAAAAAATTACCTAGAAATATAAACATCGAGACTCTAAACCTACTTCATTGTCGAGTCAATTAGCTTTGTAGGATTCCTATACATCATAACACTATTTGAAGTAAAACACAACTTGCTTTGTAGGCCCTAGATGCCACCCATGTGCAAAATAGTCAATCTATAAAGCAGCCCCTAAATACAAAAACGTTCTTCACAAAATAGGGCATGAACCATGTGAACAACCTTCCAAGTGGACCAGCTCAATGAGTAACCTCCAAGCATGTAATATCTCTCATCAAATGGTGTATAAAAGAGTGTAAGAATGCTTCAAATGATGACTTTCTCTTTTGGTAGGGCTGAACACTACCCTTATGCATGTGTCTCCAAGGGTGAATGTTCCTTAAATAATGAGAGAAGGCCTTCCTCTAACAATAAACCAGTACATCAAGGTGAATTGGCCCTTTTTAGGACTTCCATAACAAACTTGGTATTTTCAATGTCACACTAGGAGAAATGTTGGGCAGTCCTATGGGCATAAACAACTCTAGAATCAAGTATGAGCATCAAAGGGACAAATCTGATCACTTTGGGAGCATTCTGAAGGTCACAAAAAACAGTAAAGCATCTCAAATCAGCTATAATTAGGCCAACTTTCAGATCTGGGCACATTGCAGCAATAAAAGATGATGATCAATGGAAATAGGAGGCAGTCTTTGCAATTCTTCCTGTGAAAATGAGAAATCTGTGGGTGAAAGCAACCCTAAAATCTCATTCATATGCCTTATAGTAGCATCCACATGAATTCTGGGCACAAACAAACCTGTTTGGCAGTAAAAAAGGGTATGAAGCAACCCTATTTCACCATCTTGGGCACCCTTGTGCACTTATCCATCATCAAATAGGCGTACCTCTAAATCTGGGCCAAATTGGAGGGTTAAAAGGTAGTTCTAGGCATGAATAGCCTTATGAAAAGTGACGAACAACAGAAAAACAGGCTTTGAGAAATGTTTGGTTGAATTTGAGGGTTGAAATGACATTAACAAACAATTCTAGGCACAGATATGGACATAAAGAGCAGGCCTGGGCACTCCACCAGCCTCAAACCTTCATTCTAGGAATAAATAAGGGATGTTCCAACCTCTAAACAACAATTTATAGTAGTTTCATGAATTCTGGGTGTTTTTTCTACACAAAAGGGGGGTAAACAAACCTAAATAAAACCAATACCATTTAATTTCAGACCCTATAAACCAAGTTGGATTGTGCTTTAGGTGATTCTCGGTAGTCTCTTGAAGGAGATTAATAGAAAATAATAGTCTTTGGTGGCTTTCCTTGCAACTATAGATCACAAAATAACCCTAAAAATCTCTGGAACTGTGCACAAGATAAGTAACAACCCCAGTTGGCCCTAAAATACCAAGTTTGTTCTGCATTAAGGGACCCTGTCAGTGCAATTATTCTTCCCAATGTTTGACAGTTTCCCTGTGATTTCCATTACATGATTTCCATCTATAAACCACTATTGTGGTTTCATCATTGCTCCCATTCAAGAACAAAAAATTAGACATGACTTCTCTCCCTTCATTAAGTCCACGTGCACATAATGACTAGATTTGGTACTTCCTAACTTTTCAGTATTCCTTTTGACAACAAAAGTGAAACATGAAACAATATCCTTACTTTCAACATCTTACACAGCTGATGGCTTTGATCGAACTGTATAAGTACTTTGTTCCCAAAGTAAATATTTTGAGACCTACGAACGAAGGGGAGCGAGATGAATGGTTGAAGGACTCCAATGGAGGATGAATTGATGCCATGTTCTGCCTACCCAAAGCTCCTTTTATAATGAAGATTATCCCTAGCTTATCATTGATTTGTACTCTTCTATTGTTCACCCATACTGCTCTATGAAACAAAGTTTTATGCCGATCTATTATGTATATCCATGATGATGCTTGTTTTCAAATATTAATTTTCAACCCTAAGGAAATGCTAACTTGTTTTCCCATACTAATTTTCAACCCTAAGGAAACCCTAAGGCAATCCCATAGTAGAAAAAACCAAAAAAGACTATACCCCACAAATCAAAAGGCTCTTAAATTAACCATATCATTCCTTCCTCAATGATTTGATGAAACCAAGGGGATGGAAAAAGGGCAAGGAAACATCAAATATCACTCACACCATGGAATAATTCTAAAGCTAACCAACTGTCTAAACCACAAAGGTCATCTTATCCTGTTAATTGTAAGAGGGGCAAAAAAAATTAGACACGGTGAAAATTGGCATAAAATGATGAAATAAAAAATGGACATCATAATACCTAGTACTTGCTTCAAGATCCAAACATCATTCAAGTGAAATGTCCACTCTTCACCACCATGGACTATATATATATATATATATATATATGATTAGATATATCTATATATATATATGCACTACAGAGTAGCACTAAAGAGGTTAAAACATCCACTATACAGGATCACCAAGAACTGACATCATTCAAGTGAAGGATGTATGCAGACTACTGCAGACATTATATCTCTACTCATTCGATTTACTACAAAGTGTTGTAGCTTGCTTAGTGCTCCTCTCTGTTTATCATTTACGTTCAACTTCACTGTGAAATCAACAAGTCCTGGAAAATCTTCTAGTACAATGCCTTTATAGTAATGGAAAAATAATGATGTTGAGTTCTTGGAGATACTGTAGAGTGGATGTTTTAACCTCTTCATGAGTGCTACTCTGTAGTGCATAATCCAACACTTCAAAGGCATATTTTCCAGTGGTAACCTACAACAATCATATATATATATATATATATATATATACTTGGAACATTCAGGAATGAAAAGAATGTTTTAAATACATTTATATTAGTCTGTATTATTTGCTGATTCGAGAGCTAACCAACTGTCTAAACCACAAAGGTCATCTTATCATGTTAATTGTAAGAGTCACAAAAAAAAAATCAGACACGGTGAAAATTGACATAAAATGTTCAAATAAAAAATAGAGGACATCAAAATACCTAGTACTTGCTTCAAGACCCAAAGCATAAACCATAAGATTCATGATTGTCCATTAATGGAAAAGTATTACCTAACCCAATTTCAAGTCAACTAAGCACCTCATGGTCGAATCATGATATTGCAACAGTGTGCATACATCCTTCACTTGAATGATGTTAGGATTGCCAAGAACGAACATCATTCAAGTGAAGGATGTATGCAGACTACTCCAGACATTATATCTCTACTCATTCGATTTCCTACAAAGTGTTGTAGCTTGCTTAGTTCTCCTCTCTGTTCATCATTTATGTTCAACATCATGGTGAAATGAACAAGTCCAGGCAAATATTCTAGTACATCGCCTTTACAGTAATGGACAAATAATGATTTTGAGTTCTTGGAGATCCTATAGAGTGGATATTTTAGCCTCTTCAGTGCTACTCTGCAATGCATAAGCCAGCACTTCAGAGACATATTTCCCAGTGGTAACCTACAACAATCATATATATATCTAATCCATGGTGGTGAAGAGCGGACATTTCAAGATCTGCTACTTGGCACATTCAGGAATGAAAAGAATGTTTTAAATACATTTATATCAGTCTATAATATTTGCTAATTTATTCCTTTTAGCTTGTCTTAATGATGCTTGTTTTCCCATATTAATTTTCAACCCCAAGGAAATGCTAACTTGTTTTCCCATACTAATTTTCAACCCTAAGGAAACCCTAAGGCAATCCCATAGTAGAAAGAACCAAAAAAGACTATTCACACAAATCAAAAGGCTCTTAAATTAACTATATCATGCCTTCCTCAATGATTTGATGAAACCAAGGGATGGAAAAAGGGAAAGGAAACATAAAATATCACTCACACCATGGAATAATTCTAAAGCTGACCAACTGTCTAAACCACAAAGGTCATGTTATCGTGTTAATTGTAAGAGGGGCAAAAAAAAATCAGACCCGATGAAAATTGGCATAAAATCATCAAATAAAAAATGGAGGACATAAAAAAACCTAGTACTTTCTTCAAGACCCAAACATCATTCAAATGCTACAGACATTATATCTCTACTCATTTGATTTACTACAAAGTTTTGTAGCTTGCTTAGTGCTCTTTAGGATGCCAATCTCCTTAGCTTGCTTGGATGTTTTAACCTCTTCAGTGCTACTCTGTAGTGCATAAGCCAGCACTTCAGAGGCATATTTCCCAGTGGTAACCTACAACAATCATATATATATATAATCCATGGTGGTGAAGAGCAGACATTTCCAGATCCGCTACTCAGCATGTTCAGGAATGAAAAGAATGTTTTAAATACATGTATATCAGTCTGTAATATTTGCTGATTTATTCCTTTTAGCTTGTCTTGATGATGCTCATTTTCCCATATTAATTTTCAACCCTAAGGAAACCCTAAGGCAATCCCATAGTAGAAAGAACCAAAAAAGACTATTTGCACAAATCAAAAGGCTCTTAAATTAACTATATCATGCCTTCTTCAATGATTTGATGAAACCAAGGGATGGAAAAAGGGAAAGGAAACATCAAATATCACTCACACAAGGGAATAATTCTAAAGCTAACCAATTGTCTAGACCACAAAGGTCATCTAAAGACATTATATCTCTACTCATTCGATTTACTACAAAGTGTTGTAGCTTGCTTAGTGCTCCTTAGGATGCTAATTTTCAACCTTAGGATGTCAATCTCCACTATTTTTGCACCCATAACCTCACAAAAAATCCGTTAAAACAAAAAGTTTGGAATTTGTAGGTTACTAGAAATGTGAAAAAATTAGAGTTACCAATAAGAGTGATGGAATATCAATTGATATTAGTGATCAAGTAACTTTTTTTTTCCAGGGGAAAATATCAGTTCCTTGTTATTTCATTGAAATCAAAGGTAACTATTTATAGGCTATTTATAGAGTAGGGATTCTTTACTCTTTATAGGCTATTGAAGAAATTCAAAGGTGAAACTAATTTTTATCATCGCCATTAATGACTCGTTTATAGGCATTATCTAGGTTCTCCGTGTTAGGTACCACATGTACCTTCTCTTATCCCCTATCTTTTGAAGGGTTGAAGGTATTACAGAAGGCACTGGATCACCGAATGGAAAAATATAGTATCCCAAACTGATATTCTATTGTTTTGATATTATGTTTGTAGGTTCGGTGCTTTAGTTATGCTAGATTGACAAAATAAAAGTTGCATGCAAAACAATGTCGTGCCAAAAGGCCCTATAATATAGTTGTTTTGGAGAATAAATAGGAAGAATATTGTCATTGAGAGAAGGTACACATACCAATAATAATAATGTTGATAGTACGCCGAGATAAGTGAGGCATGCAAGCAATGCATGTAGTGGAAGATGTAGGTACAATTATCAAAATAGTTTATTTAGTCAAACTTATTACCTTTCTTTTTTGCGTTGACTTAGCCACTTTCAATTCAATAACTCTAAAATAGCTAATAAGTGTTGGCTAATAATGGGGACGATTCATGGTATTATGTTTCATGGGGTTGCAACATCGCAAACTTGTGAGGCATAATACCAGGAATCATCACCGTTTCTTGGTTGAACACTTGTTATCTTTTGTGAGATATAGTTCATGTGGATAGAGTTCTTGAACTCTGTCCTCATGGAGAGTTTTGTTTGATGATGATATTAACAGGTATGTAGAAAAAAATTTAATATTTTCAAAAAATAGTTATTGTAAGTGGATTACTTCATTCAATCACTTAATGAAAATATATTGTATAGTCCAAGATATCATGGTGTTTAGAGCTTGGGAATTACTGGGTAAGGTTCGAGTTGCTTTCTAATATAAGGTTTGTATAATAAAACACCTTAAAGAAGAAATCCATAACATTTGGCAGAATTCTGGCAAACCGCTGTTGTCGCTACAATTTGGAAAATAATGGGTTAGGTTCGAGTTTCTTTCTAAGATTGACAAAATAAAAGTTGCATGCAAAACAATGTCATGCCAAAAGGCCCTATAATATAGTTGTTTTGGAGAATAAATAGGAAGAAGACTGCCAGTGAGACAAGGTACACATACCAATAATAATAATGTTGATATTACGTCGAGATAGGTGAGGCATGCAAGCACTGCATGTAGCAGAAGATGTAGGTACAATTATGAAAATAGTTTATTTAGTCAAACTTATTACCTTTTTTTTTGCGTTGACTTAGCCACTTTCAATTCACTAACTCTAAAATAGCTAATAAGTGTTGGCTAATAATGGGGATGACTCCTGGTATTATGTTTCATTAGGTTGCAACATCACAAACTTGTGAGGCATAATACCAGGAATCGTCACCGTTGCTTGGCTGAACACTTGTTATATTTTGTGAGATATAGTTCATGTGGACAGAGTTCTTGAACTCTGTCCTCATGGACAGTTTTGTTTGATGATGATATTAACAGGTATGTAGAAAAAAATTTAATATTTTGAAAAAGTAGTTATTGTAAGTGGATTACTTCATTCAATCAGTTAATGAAAATATATTGTATAGTCCAAGCTCTCATGGTGTTTAGAGCTTGGGAATTACTGGGTTAGCTTCGAGTTGCTTTCTAATATAAGGTTTCTATAATAAAACACCTTACAGAAGAAATCCATAACATTTGGCAGAATTCTGGCAAACCCCTATTGTCGCTACAATTTGGAAAATACTGGGTTAGGTTTGAGTTTCTTTCTAAGATTGACAAAATAAAAGTTGCATGCAAAACAATGTCATGCCAAAAGGCCCTATAATATAGTTGTTTTAGAGAAAAAATAGGAAGAATACTGTCAGTGAGAGAATGTACACATACCAATAATAATAATGTTTATATTACATCGAGATAGGTGAGGCATGCAAGCAATGCATGTAGCAGAAGATGTAGGTACAATTATCAAAATAGTTTATTTAGTCAAACTTATTACCTTTCCTTTTTGCGTTCACTTAGCCACTTTCAATTCACTAAATCTAAAATAGCTAATAAGTATTGGCTAATAATGGTGATGACTCATGGTATTATGTTTCATTAGGTTGCAACATCACAAAATTGTGAGGCATAATACCAAGAATCGTCACCGTTGCTTTGTTGAACACTTGTTATCTTTTGTGAGATATAGTTCATGTGGAAAGAATTCTAGAAAACCCCTGTTGTCGCTACAATTTGGAAAATACTGGGTTAGGTTCGAATTTATTTCTAACCTAGGGATTTTATAATGATCTTCAATGATATAGGGGTTAGGTTCTAGTTTCTTGCTTATAACAAAACAAGGCTCAGTAATCCTGCTTGGGGCAGCGACTGATTTTCATCCTTCTCCAACGGACCGAGCATACATGTGAGCTAAAAAACTCTAACTATTGTGGCTATGGTGGAACTCGAATCCTTCTCTAAACCTCCCTTAAGCATCTCATTTGGGTGGGGTCGGCTTAATAGCTTATTTGGGAACTGGTTGGTGAGATAACTCACATAAAAAGAATCAAACCAATTTGAATGCGAACCAAAATGTGATGGGTTCATCCACTAATTGTAAAGCTCAGACTAGCTAGACATCAGAATCCATATCAGCCAATATGGGTCAAATGCGGGTTAGCTGAAACTGTCAAATTGGATCTATCATTAGCTCATCAATGTAAGTACATGCACAGCAAAGAAAACCCATGTTTGAAAGCTGATAAGGAAGGATTCAAGTTGGTGAAGAAGCAGGCAGTATAGACAGAGACCCTTTGGGTTGTTGGTAAAAGTAAAGTAATCAAGTAGGCAAGGTATATAAATGATGTGTCTAATTGGTCACCCACACAAGATCCCGTTCATCATAACCGAGTGAGAAGGAACCATCACCACTAGATGAGAGAGTGAGGACCATTCGACCCCATAAAAACGGGGGTTTCCTTTATCCAAAGCCTAAATTGAGAAGGCAAGATTGAAACGTACCAACCCTGCACAACCTAGGTCTAAGCTTGCTCTAATAGCCTCTGCCTTTCCTCTATTGGCTAAGAAACCATGGAGATTTGTAGGACTATATTAACAATTTAAAAATAGACATGAATTAGGGAATAGTACTCACAATTTTGGGATCCATTGTCTCGACTGACAATTGGCCTCCTTGTCTGCTACAAAACCACAATTATCCACTCTCCTTACTCTTCGTGGCCGATCCAAATTCGTTTCTCCCACTGATACCCTAAACCGACAAGTTGGGCAAATTGACCTGTGATCACTTAACGATAAGAAACCGACGAGATGCACAGTAGATATGAAATCTTTCTTGTGAATAGTGAACACAAGCACCTGAAGAGATGCACAGAAGAAGCTTTCTCGTGAAGCTGAAAGGAAAATAGCGCACCACAGTTAGTGTTTTTTTGTGCTTTTATGTTTTTGTTATTTAATTTATATATATATATTATAAACAATTGTTTTATTATTATTTATATATATTGTTTTATGTTTTAATTAATTAATTAATTTATGCTTTATTTTATTTATTTATATATATATACTATGTTTTATTTTATTTTTATACAAAGATGGGGGTCTATCTATGTGAGTCTTTATGTGTGCATTGAATCTATGATGATGAGGATGAGGATGTCGCTGATGATGATGATGTCGATGATGATCATGATGCTATCCATGACACCGATCATTATGATGATGATGATGATTATGATGATGCTGATGAAGATGAGGATGAAGATGAAGATGATGCTGATGATGAAGACGAAGATGATGATGATGAAGATGATGACAATGATGATGATGAAGATGATGATGATGATGGTGATGACCGTCTTGATATCATATGAAATGATGAAAATGCTAACCATGTTGACGATGATGATGATGATGATGTTGATGATGCTTTCGATGGCGACGATGTTGTTGGTGATGATGACGATGACAACACCACCAACGGTGACAATGAAAACAACGATGATGATGATGATGAATGATCATGATGTTGATGGATGATGATGTTAATGATGATGATGATGATCATGATGATGATGAAGATGATCATGATGATGATGATGAAGATGCCGATGAAGATGGTGATGATGATGATGAAGATGATGTTGATGATGATGAAGATGATCATGATGATGATGTTCATGATGATGATGATGATGATGAACCACACACTACTACATTTCGACCAAAATTCCGACAGCAGAATTGTCGGATTTTCGACACTTCCCTGTCGCATGTACGACACTATGATTTTTTTTAAGCGTCGAAAACTTGTCGTCAGTTATCTGACATATTTTGAAACCGTCGGTTAAGCGACACCTCAGCTTACTGTTGGTTAAATGTAAAACATTGGTTAAGCGACAGCCTTTCTTCGACGGTAGTGAAATTTTTTTAAGAAAATAACCTTTATGCTGTCGGTTAAGCGACAGCACGGCCGTAGGATAAGCAATGGTTAGTCATTTTTTTTTAAAATAACCTTCATGCCATCGGTGAAGCAATGGATATAAAATGTAATCGTCGGATAAGCGACATGAAGTGTCGTCGCTTAAGCAACGGATATAAAGATTACGCGCCAGATAAGCGATGGTTAGTCAAATTTTTTTTTTTTTAAATAACGTTCATTCCGCCGTTGAAGCAACGGATATAAACTGTAGTCGTCGAATAAGTGACATGAAGGTCCGTCGCTTAAGCAATGGATATAAAGAGTAAGCATCGGATAAGTGACGGTTAGTCAATTTAAAAAAAAAAAAATAACGTTCATGCCATCGGTGAAGCGACAGATATAAAATGTAGTCGTCGGATAAGCGACATCAGGGTCCATCTCTTAAGCGACGGATATAAAGAGTACGCGTCAGAAAAACGACGGAAGTGAATTTTTTTTTTTTTTAAATATTTGCATATTGGGTATATTTATAACAAGGGTAGATAACAAAATGTTGGGATTCTAGTCATACATGAAAGAAAAATGCAACTAATAAATAGTCTCACAACTGATAGGAAACATAAGTCCACCATGAAATATAGGCGACGCAATTGATTAGCATAAACCATTCCATTAGTGAAGAAAAGTATTATACATGGCAGAAACTAAAGTAAATGGAAACTTTTAAATCCTAAACACATCTAGATGTTTTCTTTTCCAGAACATTTATTTGACTTCCTTATCTGCATAGAGTTTTACACAAGTTTCCCACCATTCTCCGAATTTGTACAAGGATTGGTCACATTTAAGCATTGAAGTCGGGGAATTGACATAGATCAACAACCAAGAATCTTGACATGATATTATGCCCTTTTGCTTGGTTGGACATTATTACAATTATATTATATTATCTTATATTTGAGCAATTAATGCATCCCTCTCCAACATGCACTCATCATATCTATTACAATAATTACCTCCTAGTCTATGGTCGTTGAGCAACAAAGCTTTAAATCAATCCAAATTGAAGAACTTTGGTGCTATGTTGGGGGTGTTACCCTCCCTCTTTGCATGGATGTCGGGGTAAATATTTGAGGCCATTTTCCTACCAGTAGCAATATCATGAAGCTATGAGGCAACTGTTTTGGTCACTTTGAGCTGATCTAGGATCGCTCTGGAGATTTATTTCAAACCTGTGAATAGAATGTCTATCTAAGAAATCATTTCAGAATGTTTATTTAGTAAACAAGAAAGCAACCTTATTTCCTGAAGTCTAGGTATGTTGGGGTCAACAAACAATATTTTTGGACATCTACAGCAGCTATACTACTCCAGAATATACAAATATATAGGAAAATTTTCCCCAAGCAGACCATCAAATATCATGGTCATCAATGCACCTTTTGATTGTGATGAATATCGTAGTTACATCTTGCTAGAGAGGATTGGCAAATTTTCATTATTGTCAATGTATTAATGAACTTTCCAAATTAAGAATCTTGAAGATTATTTTACATGGAA
>LPNX011122182.1:0-13478 GCA_001517045.1 Pseudotsuga menziesii
TGTTAACTTTTCCTAAAATTTACAAGGACAAATCTACTATTAAATACAATTTTGACATATTAAATGATATTATTAAATTTTCAAATAAAAATGTGGAAATACAACATAATTCCCTACAATTTGTTTTTTTGTTGCATCTCGGAATTAACATAGGAAATATGAGTTTTAAGAGGTTCAATTTAATTAATCAGTAAAATAAATAAATTTTCACCATATTTTTTTGCCAAAGTGTCACCCATCTTCATGGATTCACTCGTATGTATACAATAGAAAGGTAAAGAGAAAGTGAACGATGAGAGTATAAAAATATATACACACAACTTACAATTGTGTGGATATGTAGATGTGCACCCCTTTGGAAGGTCATAAAAAGAGTGTGTACATCTATACTATACAAAGGGAAAGTGAAAGTGGATGACGGGCATAAGGATATATGTACACAAAAGTATGTAAATTGTGTAGATATGTAGATGGGCACGTTTTTCAGGGGAGTGTAGATGGTATGTGTATAAGAGGATGAGGTTGTATATATGGGCGCTCGCACGAAGTTGGTTCCACTTTTTAGTGCCACTTTAGAAATCGAAAACACAAGTCCAAAATGTAAATATATAACGCATATGTGTTATCGTGGCTAGGTTCGGAAAATGCGAACCCAAAACCGAGGCTAAGCTTAGTTAGCCTATATTGCATGTGCGATATATCGCACTTGCGATTTGTAATGCTAAAAAAAAAAAAAACATAGGCCCACGACCTTAATTTCTCATTTCACAGTCAAGGTCGCGAGGAACGGGAGTGCGAAAAATCGGAAGGGTGATTTGAGTTTGAGCGAATTTGGAGGCGAATTTGGAAGGGTCGATTCACAAGTTCGATACAATGGAAGGTAAGTGGTCATTTACTTCAAAATTGATTTCAATTTTTGTTTGTGTTTGTTAATTTTATAGTTTTTGTTATTTTTAAAACGAATTTGATAAAAAATGTTGAATCATAATCAAACAATGAAATATAAAAACAATTTTGAATTTGTTGTTTTAATCTTAAGAGAGAAAACAAATGTTGAAGAAAATGTGCAAAATGAAACCACTGATAACCAATACCCAAACACAAACCAAAACCCAAACCCAAACCCAAACCTAAATACAGACACAAACTCAAACATGGAGGGGGAACAAGACCAGAATTTAGAGATTCTGGCTCATTTGGGAGCATTGAGGCGCCTTAGCTCACTATTTAGAGAGGGGGGACCATTTAAGACAATCATTAGTTGAGGCATTAGATACCATAACAAACACAATTTCCATTTCCCATGGAGCATTGTACAACATTAACTCGTACAGAGATTCCCATAGGAAATACTATTCCAATGGGTTGAGCTATAAAGACGTTGAAAAACTAAAGATAACCAAAGACCAATTGTTTTCAGTATTCTGGGACCCTAGCACCGGATTGGTTCCATCCACTAGTTGACCACACATTTCCATATACTAGTGCATGGAACCAAATGTGAAAGCCAATTGGATGGATCGTTGGTACATGGTATTCGATAAAGACCCTCATGGGAATAGAGACATCCCATTATATTTCTTGAGAGAGTTGTATGTGAAATTTATCTTCGGGAAACATGGACTATTTTGATATTTTATAGTTCCAAGGTGTGGTTCATGGGATGCCCCAAGATAGGGAAGGGGATAGGACTGATCCTAACCGTGTGCCACACCCTCCACGCACACCAAAACCCCCTCGGGTATATCCTCTTGTGGGTCCCGTTGTTACGGAGAGAAATTCCTATGGCTTGAGGTACCACAACAGACAGCTTGACTCCAGAAATCAATCCTTTCCAATATGCAATAGAAATCAAATATCTAACCCTAAAGGATCAGACCTCATACCTTATTCCGGACGGTTGAAGTAGATCCCTGTTAATATTTCCAACTTCAGCTTGAATTGATAAATCACTTCCTCAACAACAAGTAAACAAGACAAGCATACTATGTATATTGGTGTTAGATCTATTCTAGCATATATAATCAACAATGTATAAGCATTTGAAATCATCCATGGATAAAATATTCATTCAAACATACACTATTGGACAGGAAAAGATATTTCTATTAATATAAGATCAGAGATTACAATGGATACAATCTCTGTTGGCACGTCTGCGAATCGAAGAAACTGAATCCCCCACTTGGGCCTCCACCACCTCAATCCTCCATCTCTCGATAGCAAACTCACAAGCAAAACGCAAGCTTTGGAAGAACACAAAAGTGCTCCAAGGAACAAAGGGATGTAGACTCAAGCACAAGTTCCGGCAACAATGGACTATATTTTCTTTGCTCTCAATTCTCTCATATGCCTTCAATGTACCATAGAGTTCCTTATATAGCTTTTCAAAGGGGTAATGAAAGGTCGAATCCGAGCGATCTCAAGGCATAGGGAAGGCCAGGAGTCAAGTGAGTCGGATCCATGTCAAGGAAAACTCCAAAAGGATTTGGATTATGCACACATCCCGATGTACGTGGTTTTAGGGATCAAACCCACGTATATACGTGATTATAGGTTTAAAATTCGCGTGTATTAATTTTCACATGTTTTTAGGGATGGTCAAGGAAACATCAAAGGACAAAAAATGGTCCAAGGGGTCTAAGGAGTCTGCAGAGGGACAGGGGAAGGCCATACAAGTGTGATTCACCTAGAGTGGTAAAATTAGCTATAACAGATGCCCCCTACTATGTGAGGTCAGAGGGGTTGTATGATGGCCGAAATACATTATAAGTCCATCCTAGAAGTGGAGTGACGAAGGATCCCAAATGGAAGACCAGCCACCCAATCAGCATATTACAATGATACAACCCTCCACATAACTGCACATACATACAGCAGTCCCGGATACATAAGAGTACAATGGCCATGAATAGGCATGATACAAGATATCACATAAGTGGTCATCGCCACGTAAAATATACATAGATCAAAATCTCCATGATGAAGATATACAAAGGACCATGATCTCCATGATGGCTGAAGATATATAATGGATCAAGATCTCCATAATGGCATCAAGATCTGACATATACTGGAATCAAGTCACGAGAGCTGAAATCTCATGAACACTGGCATGATCAAGGAGGTAGCATATAAGAGATGCCACCAATCTAGAAGGTCTTCTACACAAACCGCTACGAGTACATGTCCTACTATGCAAATAGAGGTGTCGAGGTCAAACATAGTAGTCCATCGTGTGATTACCGGTCATTGATGTACACCGTTAACAAACATGAGATCACCCATCGATAATGAAAATGGGAATCAAGGTACTAGAGTGAAAACTAACAAGTGTGAATAGATGTGTTGAGGTCGAACACTTGAGAGGATCCATCGATTAGGGGACATTAACGTATTCCCAAAAATTGTCGATGGCGAGAGAACCTGCCACTGATGACTGCAAGTCTCAAGGCACTCAAAAATGACTCTAGATTCCAATCCCAGAATAAATGATCTGAATTCGATGGGATGAAATCCGTTGGAAGGAGGGCATTAATGCATCCCCCATCATCCAACACAAGGTACTCAGCAAAGCTGTATGATGTGGAAGGACTTGATCATAAGGTGCACGAACCAGTAACTGTACCAAGAATGGCCGACATGCAAAGTCAAGATAACTGAGGAATGGCCGACTCAAGTTTCAACTTCCTTCGAACAAGAGCATAACGGCGAATGGTGACTGAATAGAGGCAGCATAGACTCGATATACAAAACTGGTACATTTCTGTGACATAGGATGCATCGACAGAGGCTCCATGGGGACTGGAAGCTTAACCAGTTGGTGGAGATAAACTCAGATAAACGAGTACAGCTCCTAAAGTCAAACTAAAAACCCAACCAATGGATGTGATATACAGTGCTCTGTTCGAAGGCAACACGACTCGACAGCTGCCAAATATAACATCTTTCCTTGTTCGGCTTTTTGGTTTTTTTATTTTTTTGGACATTTTCAAATATTTAAAAAGCTTGAAAAAGAATAAAACTACTTTATAGTTACAGACTAGGAGGAGACGAGTGTCATAGGAGCAAACAAACTAGTTCCAATCGGTGGAACATACATATGCTCAATGCAAGGATACATGTGTAGGATAGCGACACTCGGGGGAAAATCCCCTCCCGGTAAAAAGGGAATCAAGCTGCCAAGGATATATAAAATGGCTCTGCATGGCTAGACATGAGAGAAGCTCGGGCTATATGGCTGAAACGCAATGTCAAGGAAGCCGGCATAAAGCTCAATAAGGCAGGAAAAGCTCATGATAATGCAATCACAACTTGACATAAGGGAGTCCTAAGGGAAACAGGCCAACAAAAGATCAAGAGGAGTATGAGGCTCTTGCGAAATGTCATGGCAATACTATACAATGGACTCCCACACCCTAAGGGACAAAACGTCAACATGGGCACCAAATGAAAATAAGGCGCTAACTAGGGTACCCATGTAAGGTCAAGCTCTACCACTCATACCATGCCACTTCTAAAACAGCAAGAAAGTTCCATGACATAATAGAGTGGGTTTTTACCTAAGGCTATGATGAAACGGTCATGAGGTCATGCAAAATGCAAACGGTGATGAAACCTAACCTATGCCAGTTTAGACATGATACCTGAGATCGGCACGAATGGGTCAATCCAACAGCTGAAACGGCACTCAAAAAGGTCTCCTACATCATAAATTAGGTCAAAAACAGTCCAAAATGATTAGAAATGGTCGAAACTATAGGAAAGGGGGTAAAAATTTTCAAAAAATTGAAAATATTCTATAAATAGTAAAAAATTTAAAACATTATAAAACATTTGAAATTTTTACACAATTGAGCTTAGATTTTCAACAGCGAATTCCAGGAGATCCAACCGGCGGAATCCACTACCGTTTCTTTCAGGTACTTACCCATGCTCTTCTCTTCCATTTCAATGCAATTTTTATCAAATTCCATGGTCATTTGGGATTTCTAGGCCAATCCAAAAAAGGTGCTGCGGCCCATGAGGAAATCGAGGGTTTTTCCATGTATAAGGCTGGATATACGCGGAAAATGCCCTCATAGTCACGTACATACGTGGTTGTTTGGAAAACAGTCGTATATGCAGCCGTGCATGAGGTTTTTTAAGTATTCTAATGGGAAAACTTGCAATTTTTTGTGCAGGATGGTCCTAGAATGGAGAGAACGTGAACATGGTGATGTAGAGGAGGTAGTAAGGGCCGATCTAATGGCTCAACAAGCGCTACGTGCATGTGGGCTCTACAAATTTTGGTGTCTTGGTGGCTTGAGGGCCAAACCAAGACTATTGCAGATGCTAGTGGATTACTGGGATTGGGATTTTGAGTCCTTCCAGATAAATGGGATGTCCCTCACCATAGAGGTGGAAGACATATACTTTATCACTGGAATTTCCCAATGGGGGGAAGTAGTGAACCTACATTCTCGCGGGCCCGGAGGTGGCCTGACTATAGCAGAATGCATTGCGGTGTACTACTATCCGGACACGGAGAAGGTGGGGAGTTAGATCCCAACCAACTCTATACAGGTGCTAGGCCTAAAGGCCATCCTACTAACACTGGGCAGGATAGCAGGCTTGGCTTCACTCCACCAGGCCTCGCAGCCTCTGATGTTCTATGCAGTGGAGTGCATGTGACCCACAGTATATGACTAGAGCACTACACTACTGAGCAACATGAAACATCAGCTCAGTGAGTGTAAGATGGGCAGAGTGCGAAACTTCGGTTTCAGCAGCATACTAAGCACGTTTTTCTTCGAACGTGTGCCAAGATTGAGCCCCAGAGTTGATGTTCCTCTACATGGGGTTCGAGATCCGGCCCAACGGCGTTGGGCGGATGCGATGCGCAGACTGGGGGAAGGTAGGGTGTCCAACCCCTATCCAGCTGAGTTCTTTCCGTGGTGGCGACGACAGATAGTTGCCATCGATGACTACCCCTATGCGGGGATAGATTTTTGGGGGGACCTGGACATGCCGCTACCACCAGGATCGGCATACGGTGACATACATAACGAATCTCAACCCTCTCTTTAAAATTTTGAGTTATTAAATTTTTTTGTGTTTTCTGATTATATGGAATCCAAAGACATGTTTTTGGGTGATAATACATAATGACATCTACCATATGCATGCAGATGTGGGACCACGGTGGCCTGAAGGCTTCCCTCGTCATAAACGGAGGGGAAGAGGAGATGATATCACGGGTGTGGATGCGGAGTAGACGCTTCAGAGCATTCATACCAACTTTGTGAGGCTGACACACAAAGTTCCCATGGTGCAAGTCGAGGACTTGCCTGAGGCTATGCAGCGCCAGGTGGTGGGTGTACCACAAGCATGAGTGCGACTGTTCCGACGGCTAGCTAGAGCCGTAGTGACCTTCCATGATCACAACCCCCCTTCTCCTCCATAGGCTTAGATACCTAGGAGTGATACATCTTGTATTACCGTGTATTATATTTTGGTGGCTCGAGAGCCCCATTTTTGTATCATGACACTATGTATTACCACATTTTGGATGTTTATAAAAAAAATTATGATGATCGGTTTATTTATTTACATGTGTACAAATTTGTGTTTGTGATGAATTTACTGTGTATGAAACAAATGCCAATCTAACACATAGTTAGCATATGATTCAGCAACTTGATTATTAATTCTTGGAATATGTATGTATGTTATATTGTCAAATTTCCGTTCTAATAATCTCACATGTAAGAATCTTCTTAATAATGTCGGATCTCTAACATGGTACAAACCATTAAGCTATGACACTACTAACTCCGAATCAAGATGTACCTCAAGAGCGAGAACGCCATGTGAAATGACATCTCGTAGAAGCTCAATAACGGCACTATATTCAGCAACATTGTTTGAAGATGGCCGTAAACATACGCCTCCTGAAGACAGTACTTGACCCATAGGAGTATGAATCACCCAAGTAGCAGAGGCTGAGTGTTAAGTGTGACGGCTCGCACCATCCGTGAATCCTGTGTAGGTGGAAGATTCCATTAACATCTGCCAAAAGAAACGGAAACTAATCACAAACCCGATCACTATAAGAAAAAGACCTAACTATGCAAAATTGTACAATAATATACAATAACTAGCCTTGGATGAAAATCATGCATAGTACTTCTTGAGATAGAGCCCACTTCTAGGCTCCGCCAAGGCCGTTCCCTCATAATCCACTATCTCATAAGCGCCCTTCTCTAACACACGTTTGACGACATAAGAACCACACCACATGGGGTTAAACTTTCCTGGCCCCAAGGGTTCTTTTCGTTGATCCCACAAAAGGACCAAGTCTCCCTCACTAAACCTCCTTGGATGGACAGACTTATCATACTTGACCTTTATGCAATGTTTATTTATTTCTAGAGCCACCAAGGCATCTCCACGTTGCTCATCAAGTTTCTCAAGGTGGACCAAACGCTCTTCCAACAGTGAAGTGTCTGGTAAGAGTTCTACAGCTAGCTTCAAAGAAGGAATCTCGCATTCAACCGACAATACCGACTCCACTCCATGTACAATTTGATATGGAGAAAAACCCGTGGCAGTCTTAACAGCGGTTCTATATGCCCACAAAGCAGGATATAACATGATGTGCCAATTATTCTTGCTTTGTGCGATGATTCGTTGGAGAATGGATTTGAGTGACTTGTTCACTACTTCTACCTGTCCATTCGCTTGAGGGTAGTAAGAGGAGGAATGCTCTTGCTTGTACCCTAACTTTAATGCCAACTCTTCCATCATATGATTCTGAAAGTGCAAGCCATGGTGCTTGACAAGCTCTTTTAGAATCTCAAACCGAGTAATAATCTGGTTGAATATGAAGTGTGCAGCTGTTTCACCGTCGGATTTAACTGTAGGCATAGCCTCAGCCCATTTCGTGAAGTAATCAACAGCCACTATGATATGATGATGCCCCCCAACTGAAGCTGGGTTGCAATCCATAAATTCAAGCCCCCACTTAGTGAAGGGACCGGCAGTGATGATGGAATGTAACGGGGCAGGTTTCGAGCGCATATTACATGCAAACACCTAGCAAGGGTGGCACCTCTTGACCGCATCAACACAATCCTTAAAGATCGATGGCCAGAAATAACCCGCTCTTAAGATTTTTTGGGCTATAGAAAGCCCAGATAAATGACTACCACACGCCCCTCTGTGGCAATCATTCAGCACTACCTCAGCCTCCTCATGAGTTAAACAATGTCGTAAAATGGAATCTACCCCACGACGATACAAAGTGTTATCCACTATGAGGTAATTCTTAGACACGTGACGTAATCGTCGTTGTTCATCCCATGAGAGGTGAGTAGAGACCTTCAATGTTTGTAAATATATAATGATATCCCCATACCATGGGTCTAAATTTGAGATTAAGAAGATGTGTTCATCGACAAATGTATCTTTACAAACAAACTCCTCGGCCTTGCTTGGGAAATCCGATATAAGCTCTGCAAAAATTAACGATTTCTTCGACTTTGCCGAAACAAACTCGAGATCGAACTCATGCAGGATGACAATCCATTTATTATATTTTCCCCCAATCATCCTTCGAGTGAGGACGAATTGAAATGGATTGACATGGGCTACAACCAAGGTCTGGCGAAGGAGAATATAATGTCTCAAGCGTTGAACCGCATGTACGGTAGCTAAAGCAAGCTTCTCAACATGAGAATAATGAATCTCTGCATCAATAAGATTTCGGTTCAGATAGTATATGACATGCTCTTGGAGCTCCTCATCCTCTTGAACCAAAACCATACCAATCGTCTCCATGGAAGCGGCCACATAAAGTAAAAAATAACGGCTATAGTCTGGGGTTCTAATCACTGGGGCCGAAGCTAGGGCTCGCTTGAGTGCATCAAAGGACTCCTGGGCTCGCTCATCCCAACAAAAGGTGGTGTCCTTCTTCAAAAGACGCATGAAGCCTCTAGTCAAATTGGCAAAATTGACAACAAATCTCTGTAAGAATTTTTCCATGCCTTGCAAACATTGAAGACGACGAATATTTTTTGGGGGAGACAACTGAAGTATTTCCTCTACCTTCAAAGGGTCGACTCTTATACCCTCTTTAGAAATGATGAATCCTAACAAGCGACCTGACTTCACACAAAAGATGCACTTGTGAGGGTTTAACTTGACCAAATAATGGCGGCATATTTCAAATACCAATCTCAAATGATAGGAATAACGCATTCTCATATGAGAATGAGCAGCAAGGTCATCCAAAAATACTTCGATAATTGATTTGAGATCGTGGAAGATCAAGGTCATGGCCCGCTGAAAAGTAGCTCCAACGTTCTTAAGGCCAAAAGGTATTTTCCGATATGCAAAAGTCCCCCAAGGACAAATAAATGCAGTATTATGTTGGTCCTCAGGTTTAATTTGTATCTGACTATATCCGGAAAAGCCGTCCATGAAGGAAAAAACCTCGCTACCCGCACACTCATCCAAAATCTGATCAATAAATGGTGTGGGGAAATTGTCCTTAGGATAGGCACGATTCAAATCATAGAAATCAGTACATATGCGGATCGCTCCCTGCTTCTTATCAACCAGAACGGGGTTTGAAACCCACTCCGTCAAGGGAATGGGATAGATAAAACCGACTTTCAACAGTTTCTCTATCTCTTCTTTAATCGCGGGTGCTTTCTTAGGATTCACCGCACGCAAGCATTGCCGAATAGGCTTAGCATTGGGATAAGTCTTAATATTGTGTTCGACAACACGAGGGTCGATACCTGGCATTTCATCGTAAGACCAAGCAAAGATATCACAGAATTCTTTAAACAGCTCAGTGTATTCTTGAATCTCAGCATGGGAACATTCTTCCCCAATATAGACATTCTCTATCCTGCCAGTATCGTGAGAGATATTGATAGGAATCGTTGGAGATATATTTTCCATGTTTCCATCATCCATCGGACCAGGAGAGCCTAATGGAACCATAGGACTACCAATTCTCTCACTAAGAACCTCCCTAAATTCCTCACGCTCCAAGCGGTCAAGCTCTGGCAGGCAGTAAGATCTATGATGGAGTTATTCCCATGGTGTCTCAACTCCCAACATGGCCTCAATAATTGCTTCATCTGAAGAGAAAACACTATCAAGGCAGTGGTGTACATGAGAAGACTGTATTGCCCATGCAGGCAGCACATAAGGGTCCTCCTCCTCCATCCGCAAAGAGGAAGGACTGGGCTATGCAACACACTCAAGATTAGCTTGATAAGCTACCATAGTTGCAGGCAACGGCATGTCCATCATGATGGGCTCACTCAGAGTACTCGATGTAGGAAGAATCCAAGGATCTTCCATATGACTCGTGCAAAAAGACACCAATCTCATAGATGTCGAAGCCTCACCGAAATTAGACCCTATCATAAGGATCAGTGCAGGACAACTAAAGATTCCCATGAGGTATGGGTACATGCCTACACCCACACTCCCAGTTGCCGACTGAGAGTGCTCAACGATTGGGATTGAAGCTCCCGAAGATGCGGTAACCGACGGATTCTTAAATGACGTTTGATCAATCGTGACTATCTTCTCGTTAAATGGAAAACATACAACGCGAAATAGGGAAGAAGCAACGGCTTGCATACTGTACATCCAATTCCTACCCAGCAAGAGATTGTAGTCAAGGGGCGCATCAGCCACCTCGACCTCTATCGCAACGGTCTTCCCTCCCAAATGGACCTTAAGGGAAGGAAGGATCCCGTGCGGCCTACACGATCTCCCATCGAATGCAGTTAACATGGTCGTTGGGGAACCTAAACCCTTGCAACATGATAAATACATCACAGAAGCAGCAGCGCCTTCGTCAATCACAGTGCGCTTAACGGTCATGTTAAGACATTCTATGTGAATCAAAAGAGACACATAGTAAGGCAAGCGATGCTGAAGTCCTGCGGTTTCAAATTTAATCATGGAGGAAGAATTATCATCATTCACACCAAGGGTAG
This sequence comes from Pseudotsuga menziesii, assembly GCA_001517045.1. NCBI lineage: Eukaryota > Viridiplantae > Streptophyta > Pinopsida > Pinales > Pinaceae > Pseudotsuga > Pseudotsuga menziesii. The sequence continues at coordinate 11,007 of LPNX011122182.1, forward strand.
AAAGCAAAGCCTTCCTTTGCAAAGGACAACTCTGAAGCACTTCCTGTGCAGACATCGCACAATGAGTGTGGCCCAAATCCTCAACAACAGAATAGTTCTGGGCGGCTTGGGCATTAGGATTGTGCCCCGAACGCTTAAGGACTCCCTTAGGAATGTGAGCTGCAGCTTCAGGTTTATCCACAGGTTTCTCAATACGCAAAGGAGTCCCTGGTGGATCAGGTTCCTTTCCTGGGCTGGGTTCTGACGAACCATAGTCTTTCGCACGGGTCACGACTTTCGCAGCACGTACCATGTTAATGCAACCACGACCACTACCCTCCGGCAGATCTTGATCACCACCAAACTGATCATGGGTCCTCAAGTTCATATTTTGATTGTGAGGTAAAGGGTTAGTTAGCACAGCTGGACCCCGTACCAAGAATCTCGAGGCTTCACCGATACAAGGGCACAAGTAAGTGAGGTGATCGTCATTACACAACTTGCAAGGAAATTTCACCTTAGGTTTAGCTTTCTTGTCCCCCCCAGCATTACGGTCATTCTTATCATTATTATTAGCATTCTCATTCCTATTCCCACCCTTACGATTATTCTTACCCTTCTTTTTATTCCGTCCAGGCTGCTGGTTACCCTTCTGGTCCGACGATTGTACTGAAAGCACACTCGTCGTTTGGGCGGGTTGAGATGAAGCCGTGGCTTTTCCCGAAGCAGATTGGTTTATTGACAATTGACTAACTTGTTTTGCAACCGAATCCGCAGGTTTAGCACTCGCACAACCAACAATGCTATCGGCATGTGGTGCAGGTTTAACTTTGGGATCGAAACTAGAACGTGGAGCATTGGGAATAATCTCATATAACAAACTGGACTGAGCATAAATCAAGTCCAGTTCCTGCGCCCTAAAAATGGCTTGTTCCTCATTTTGCACTCTGGATGTAGAAACATCCTTCGCTATATATGGCAATAACGACTTAAGGAACCATTCGAGGAGGAATTCTGGCGGTATAAAGGCTTTAATTAATCTCTTCAGTCTACGCCACTCTTGGATATGATCCGAGATATGTGTGGCTTTATCCTGCCAAAATTTCGACAAGAGTTCAGTACCAACGTCATAATGCACTGGTAGCTGGAAGTGGTTAAGAAAAGTCATCGCTAGGTCATCGAACAAAGTGAATGCCCCCTATGTAGCTCTATATGCCATTTCGCGACAGGCCCTGTAAGGGTGCGTTGAAACAGCCTTAAACAGATGGAGTCTTGGTGTAAGGAATTCGAAGAGCACCATAGGTGGAAGGTAGTAACATGTTTGCTTGGATCCTCTCCCGGTTTGCCCTCGAATTTGAGTATGTCTGAGGGAAGCTTAGTAGGGACAGCCGACCAAGCCGAGTCATGAGCTACAGGATCGTTCATTAATCTCGACAAGTCAAGAAGATTCAGCATTGCGAGGAAAGGGAGCCTAGGATGATGAGGTCGATGGACCGCTCCCTGATAGTTTTGATTCACATAGGTCTGATTACCACCATGGCCTTAGCCATAGTGCCCTCCTCTCGTTTGACCCATATAGGGTGGAATGGAAGCACCATAGTGTGGTGTACCTTGACTATTCAAATCTACAAAGCTGTAATTTGGAGAGTAAGCAGGTTGTTGATACCTGCCCCCATAAGGTGAAGAACCCTATCCATACTGCGTCCCATAATAGGGTCCATAAGTCATCACATGAGATGTCCCATGAGACACTCCGTAAGTAGGAATATATGCTCTGAAAGTAGGAATATACATTCCGGAAGTATGAATGTGACCTATAGAAGTATGACCATGACCTCCTGAAACAACGGTCGGCGCATGTACCTGAGACACAACCAGTTTAGTAACCGCAGTACGGACATAACTCGTAGCAACATTCCGACTCGAAGGACCATGTGAATGAGGTGGAGGGTGAACATTCGAAGAACTAGGGATAGAGGACGAAGGGATCTGTGTAATTATGTATGTACTATTCCCTATAGTCACTCGTCTTAGGTCTGGTATCCTAATAGGATCACTAACCCTAGACCTAGGAGGAATATGTGATGTAACTTCCACCACCAAGATCGAGGGTGCAATGTGACTAGTGCTCCCAAACCTCTCCGCATGGTAAGGAATGAGAGTGCCCCCAAGCATAGTGTTAGGCTCAAACTCAGATTCGACATGGAATGCCAAATCATGTGTAGGAAAACCAGACATACCATAACTACCATAACTAGTGGTCGCGGGTTCAAACTGAGTCTCATCATCCTCCGGAATTCCATACCGGTGATGCGTCAATGGAGAATCAACCCTAGAGTAAGTAGGTCTATCATGAAAGGTTCCTATCTCAAAAATCATAGGACCTAACGCAGTCAAATCGGGTGAAGGATCATAGTTAGGAGTAAACTCCCCATCTTCCACATGAATGGGAGAAGGTGGTTCAGGAATACCTTCTATATGGTCTCCCATGGT
>LPNX011122182.1:20177-33884 GCA_001517045.1 Pseudotsuga menziesii
ATTTTTGGATCGGGAACGTGTATGGTCCAACGCTGAATGCGCAGAAGGACAAATTTTGGGACTCGTTAGAGGAGCAATGTGAAGATAAAAAGCTTCTCCCTTGTTACATAGCAGGGGATTTCAATGTCACAATCTCCCCAGAGGAGCGCAGAGGAGGAACGAAAGTAAGAGACCCATTTGGGGAAAGACTGGAGGACCTCATATCTCACTGGAGCCTCACTGACATCAAACCCAAAAATGGTATCTTTACCTGGAGTAATAAAAGAATAGGACCTGGCCACATTGCGGCAAGATTGGATCGTTTCTTGGTAAGCACTCATCTCCTCAACGCTTATCCGAAAACAAAAATCGTGAGCTCCTGCGTCTCTGATCATAAGCCTATAAGCCTCTTTTTTCCTCCAGTGGAAAATATGGGACCGCTCCCTTTCAAGTTCAATCGGATCTGGCTGGAGTCTGAAGGTGTCAAGGATATCATCATTCAGGCCTGGCGATGCTTCATCCCAGGCTCCCCAACGTTTTCATGGGAGCAAAAGCTGAAGAGGGTAAAAGCATCTCTAAAATTGTGGGTCAAGAACCATTTTCGAGAACCAGCACAGCAAAAGGAGCAAATTATCAGAGACATGGAATCCCTCCAAGTAGAAATGGAAGCTTGTGAAATTACCAAGGAGCATCTCAACAAGGAGATAGAGCTAGAGTCAACCCTGTAGAAAATATTAAGGCAAGAAGAGGAGGGGTGGAGGCTTCGATCTCGCATCCTATGGCTCAAAGGGGGAGATCAAAATACTAAGTTCTTCCAAAATCAATGCAAAGACAGGCAGCGATGGAACAACATGCGAGAACTTAAGGCTGAGGACGGCTCCCTTATCCAAGGGCAAGCGGCCATCAGTGCAGAGGTAAGAACTTTCTTTGAGCATCTATATTCCATTGAGGATCAAGTCCCTCAACACCTCATGGAGGAAATGGTCTCTGATATTCCTTCCCTTGTCAGTCAAGAGGACAGGCTTAGGCTTGAATCCCCCATAACGGAAGATGAAGTTAAGAAAGCCATTTGGAGCCTTCATCCGGACAAGGCTCCAGGTCCAGATGGCTTTCCTATTTGCTTTTATAGAGTTTTCTGGTTCCTGGTCAAAAAAGACTTGATGCGCCTCATTTCCTGGATGGCAAAAGGCAATATGGGAGGGGTTACCAATTCCACCTTCCTGGCCCTGATCCCGAAAGAACATAACCCCACAACCATTAAAAAATTCCTCCCAATTTCTCTATGCAATGCTTCCTATAAAATTTTCTCTAAAGTGATGTCTATGAGACTCAAGCAAATCATCCCCTCTCTCATCTCCCCAAATCAGGGCGGCTTTATTTCAGGTAGGCAAATAAGTGATAATATTCTTCTGGTTCAGGAAGCCATCCACTCCAGTAAGAAAAGGGGCGAACTTGGAATGGCCATTAAATTGGACTTGGCCAATGCATTTGATAGATTAAGACATGCCTTCATCATCATGGTTATACAAAAGTTTGGGTTCCCCGATGCTTTCATCAAGCAAGTCCAAGCCTGCATAACCTCCCCATGGATAGCCCCCCTCATAAATGGAAGGCCCTCTGAATTCTTTAAAGCTGTTCATGGGGTAAGACAAGGATGCCTGCTTTCCCCATTCATTTATATTCTGGTAGCCGAGGCCCTCAACAGAAAACTGAATAGACTTCAATCTGAAGGATCACTCCCAGGTCTCTCCTTTAGAAATGGAGTCCCTCCTATCAACCACGCCCTTTTCGCAGATGACACCATCCTCCTAGGCATAGCATCCACCCAAATAGCCAAGAACATCCTCTCCCCTCTTGATCTCTTCCTTCAATCTTCTGGCAGCTCAATCAATCTGAACAAATGTCAAATATACGGATGGAATAGCCCAGCTGCAACTCTCTGCTGTATCTCTCAGATTCTGCAAATCAAAGCCAACCCCTCGTGGACCCATTTCACCTATTTAGGCATCCCTATCGTCAAAAAACTCTTGACCTCCTCAATGTGGACTCCAGTCATTCAAAAAATTAAAGCCAAAACCCAGGCCATGGGATCGAAATGGTTAAATTTAGCAGGGAAGATGGTTTTAATTCAATCCATCTTGTCCTCCTATCCCATTTACACCAGCTCCATGGTTCTTGCTCCCAAAAACGTCATGAATAGCATTTGCAAAGAAATCAGGAAATTCTTATGGCAGGGAGGCAAAGTCCAGAATAAAAAATTCCATCTTGTAAAATGGGATACGGTCAAGCAAGCCAAAATCCAGGGTGGTCTGGGCATCAGAGACCCAGAACAGATGAGCAGAGCTATGGGAGCTAAAATGGTTTGGAGATTGGTCACTGGGAAGAAAGAATGGTGGAAGGAAGTTATCAGGAAAAAATACATTAGGAGGCCCAGGTCAAAAATGTTGGACAGTGCTTGGGCTGGAAAAGGAACCACCCTATGGCAACTATGTAAATCCTCCCTCAGCACAATCAGAGAAAACTGTTACTGGATTTCTGGGAATGGGAAAAGGATCAATATTTGGAAGAGCAAAATTCTGGGACAACCTCCTCGTTCTCTTTTGCCTGGACAAACGCCGCTAGCTGAATGGGTGAGCGAACAAGGGATTTCCACCCTCTTCGATATCTCTATTTGGGATGTAAAAGGGCATTGGGCAAGATGGAAGGAGCTATCTCCTCCAGCTCCGTTGGCTTCCGCGGCAGACTCTCTCCTATCCTCTCTCCATGGCCTGTCCCCTTCGAGGCTCTCAGCGAAGGATCACATAGGATGGGGGGATATGGGGAAGTATAATGTCAGAGAAGGATATAAGAGAATTGCTAGGGAATTGAATGGAACAAACTGAATATGGAAGAAGGTGTGGAGCGCAGACTGCATTCCCAAAGTTAATAGCTTCATTTGGCTTCTCCTGCACAATAAGCTCCTTACAACAGAAAATTTAAGGAAAAGGGGAATTAACGGATCCTCTAGGTGTCCTTTGTGCAGCTCAGCTGAAGAGAACACTAGTCACATATTCTTTCACTATAAAATCGCTCTCCTAGTTTGGCGATCTATCCTCCCTCCAAGTATGGATTTGCATTTCCCAGACATGGCAGCTCATCTTTTTAAAGATTGGAACAAATTTTATCCTGGCTCCTTAAGCAAAAAACCTATTCTGGGTCGTCTTTGGGCTTCCATCCCAAAAAATATCTGTTGGCAGATCTGGCTTGCAAGGAACAGGGCCATCTTCAAAGATCAAAAACCTTCTCCTGCTCGTATAGCCGCCAAGACCATAGGGATGACAGTTGAAAAATTTGCTTCCAATAACCTCAGCTTCCCCGCCCAAGAACCCATTCCTGAGCCTTTCTCATCTTGGTGCAAATTTTTCTTCAAAGAAAGGAGCTTACTTCAGTCCAATAACATCACTAGCAGAACTGTCACAACTTCAAGAACCTTCCCCTGGGAGATACGCATAGCCAGCAAAGAATTCCAAAGTTGGCTCAGGGAGAAGAACTCCTTTGCCCTCTTTTTTGATGGTGCCTCGAAAGGAAATCCTAGGGTGGCAGGAGCGGGGGGGATCCTTCTGGATCTCGGAGGAAACATAGAACAATCCTTTGCTTGGGGGTTAGGAAATAGAACTAATAATGAAGCTGAGTGGCTGGCTCTGCTCCAAGGTCTTCAGCTATTACAGGCCAAGAATTATCGGAAGGTTTTAATATTTGGAGACTCGAAGCATGTCATCTCCAAATTGATCAACGGCTACCCCTCAGGGGCAATCAATTGCCGTCGCCTGTACAACAAAGTAAAGCCTCTTATGCTCCATTCCTACGAGCCTCTCCATATTCTTCGGACTAATAACACTGTTGCAGACAAAATGGCCAACATTGGGGCTTCTCTTTCGCAAGGCGATTATAAGCAAGATGGGAACCCTCCCCTCCACAAATTTATCCCGTAATGATGAATAGGGTCTCTCTTTGGCACAAACATTCCTATGTGTTTAGGAAACTTCACATGGTTGGACATTGCCTTAAGGTTTTCACCCTTGTTCTTTGGCTTCTTTCCCCCCCTCCTATCCCCTTACCCCTCCCCCTTTTCCCCTTTATCCTCTCGCTCCTAGCCTGCCTTTGTCATTTCATTCTTCCCCCCTACGCATCCTTTGCCGGCTCCATGCATTTATCTCCCAGTTCCTTCCTCCTTGCCGCGTGGCCTTCTCCTCGTTCCCTCCACCCTTCGGACGATGCGGTATTAATGGCCTTAAGGCCCCGGGACATTGGCATTTATCCCTCGCACGCCTCTCGTCTCCTTTCTCTTTATCCCCTGTCTTCGTCCGGTCTCAGTATGCCTCTTCATCCCTTTCCCATGGTAAGCTCTGGCCTCCATGAACCTCTGCATATTTTGATTCGGGTAGTTTCAGGCATCAGTGAAGGGTGGCTTCAAGGCCTCCCGTGGCAGGACCTCCCCCTCACGCGCTCGGTGGTGAAGGAACGGCTGGCATTTGCAGCCTTATCCTCTTGTTCATGTTCATCCTTATCAGTGTTTCGGCCTGCAGCTCTCAACACTGGTGCCTTAGCGTTTGGTAATAGGGGGCGAATTTTGGTTCTTGGCTGCCATTGCTTGGGCTGGCAGGAAGGAGCTGTGGGCTCGGTGGTCTGTCAAAGGCAAGGCGAAGGTTCTCTGCTCCAAGAACTTGTTGTGCTCAGCTCGTTCGTGCAACATGATAGCGTTCTAGTCAATCCTGTTAGTGTCACCCACAATCACTTCGCTCGGTTAAGCATCTCGGCTGAAGAATTTAGAATGGCGCAGGGTGGAGAATTGGCAGGCATAATGGATATAAAAAAGAATTTGCGCAGACTTTACGAGCTTCTAGCAATCAATGTCGTGGATACAAAAGAAATGGCCTTGGAGGTGAAGAAAATGGCAGACACCGTTAGTTACACCTCTCAGCAGGTAAGTAATAATGATGCTCGCATAGATGACAACGAGAGCAATCTTTGGGAACTTTTGGGGAAAGTGGATAGGATCCAGGAGGATCTTCAGCGATTCATTGCAATGAACCAGACCAGCAGAGTCAGTGGTGAAGTCGCAGAAGCTGTGATTCCTATGGAAGAGGAATCTGTCGTTCAGCCTAGAAACAACAGAGGCAATCAGTGATCTGCCCCCCTTTTTTGATATGTCTGCATGTTCTTTTGTCTGTTTTTATGTCAGCAGTTTGTAAGGGTATACCCCTCCTACAATTTCAGATTATTTGAGCAAATTTTGTGTAAGGATTTTTGGACAGCCCCATGGTTAGACCTTCTGTGCAGCTTTTTTGTTGTACATAAACACTCGATATTATCTTTTTTGTAATGAATGGCTGTGCACAGCCTCTTTTATACAAACCCCCCTTTTTAGTTTTTGTTAAAAAAAAATGAGTACTTTATTTACAACATTCATAAAGTTAACTATGGGTTTTTATTCACCATTTACGATTTGACAAATAAGCATCATTAACTCAACCAATGCCATCTCTACCATTATAAATGATGTCATCCTTTAAAATGTGATTAGTTGTTTTAAACTGGATTTCGATAGTACATTTTTTGTTTTAAGGCCCATTTTTCACCTCAAAATTCCCCTAATGATATGGGAACACGATGTGTATTATATGCCTTGCATATTTGCTTAACTATGCTTATAGGTTTATGTGCTTGTGAAATGATGAGTTAACAAATTTTAAGGGATTTTTTTCTAGTTTTGATTAATAGAGGAAACATAAGTATCAATGTTTGAAAGATTTGGGCTTCGACACTTGTCTATAAGATTAACAAACTATATATCAATTTTTTTTTCGAAACAACTAGCAATGAATCAAATTTGTTTCTCAATTGAGTCTATTTCCCATATTCACAAGGATCAAACAAAATAATAAATTGATAAGTATTGCAATAGTAGAATTTCCTTGGAAATGTCTATGTTTGTATAGAAAACCTAGGTTGTAGTTTTATGGACTTCCATGAGTTAATAAATCAAAGCATCTGAGATATGCTTATGTGAGGTAAATAAATAACATATAGGGTTTAGGGTTTAGTTCTATACAGTTCCATGTGTAAATGAATAACCTATAGTTTAGTGTTTAGCATGTATAACCTATGGTTTAGTGTTTAACATTCACAAAAGCAAAATTATACACATGTAACTATTCATACTTTACAAACAGGTAACCTTGGGTTTAAGATAACCAGGAATTTGAATTGTAACATAGGGTTTGATTGAATTGTAACAATTTGACAATTTCTAGGTTAACCTATCTTAGATGTTTAAGGTTTAGCATCCATAACAACACCTTGACTAGTAGTAAAAACTCCTGAACCTATTGAAATTTTCTTGCGTGGACAACTAAGACAAAATTCCAAGGAATGGGAACATTTGAGATTGTAACCATAAGTTGAGTTGTATTCCATTTATGTTAATAACTAGAAGATTCATTTCAAAATTGAAATTAAATATTTTTAAGTGATTAAGAATATTCTGATACTCTTGATGAGAAATCTATCAAGGAAGAGACAATGAGGACATGTAACCAAACATCATAAGCATGTAACTATTCATCAATTACAATAGTGTTGGCAAGGGTTTAAGATAACCAAGAAATTCAATTCATAACCTAGGGCTTAATTCAATTGTAACAATTTGATAGTTTGAGTATTGTTTATTCGCCTCCTAAACTTCTCTGAAAATCATCCTAGCTATCCTCTTTACAATTCTAATATATACCTTAAACTACCCTAACCATACACTAGCTAAATTCTTGTTGGTTGAAAATAATACGTCATAAATCAGCTAGACCTAAACCTCATCATTACCCTCTCATCTCACGTCCTAAACCATCCTAGACTACCCTAGAACCTTACCCTACCATCTTTACCTCAAACTACAAATTCTGAGTTTAAAACATTTATTTATTGTTTCTTTTTAAACAAAATCTGAATTTTGTTAAAATGCTTATTGCTTATTATGAAGGTGCATTGATTGGACATAAAGGGTAAATCATAAGTCCATTGAATATCATACATTGGTGCTTGAAACTTGCTACAAAACATATACAAATCTGAACTATATATTGATGATTTCAATTGACATTGGGATTAAATTGTTCACATAAGTATCTTCATTTTGCCCTCATTAAATTCTGAGGTTTGAGGCTAATTACACACATTGGTATTTTCATTTGTGAACATATGAAGTAGTAAGTAGTTAATATTAAGCCCAATAAAAGTACTTCATATATGTGCATAGCCTAAGTATAAAGCCTTTTGGTTTCTACTTAAATGATACTGACCAATCTTTTGATATAAACTTAAAGAGGTCATAAAACCCTAGTTCCATCTCATAACTTGTTAACCCTAGTTATAGCATGCAATTTGTTGTTCATGAAACCCTAGTTGGTTTTCAATTTGTAAGTGTAACCTATGGCTATATGGCCTTTTGGTTTCTACTTTAATTAAAATAACATAGCCTGCGATCTCTATACTCATGGATTTCTTATAATTCATGAAACCTTAGTTGGTTTTGCTTGTAATTCATGTACATGTGTTTTTACTTCTAAGTCATGCATGCATGTGAACTTCCACTTGTGATCCATGTTCAACCCTATTCATTTTGTTTCATGTATGTGCATAGCCTAGGCATATTGGCTTCTACTTAAATGATACTAACCAATCTAATGATCTAAACCTAAAGAGGTCATAAAAACCCTAGTTCCATCTCATAACTTGTGAACCCTAGTTATAGTATGCAATTTGTATTTCATGAAACCCTAGTTGGTTTTAAATTTTTAAGTGTATCCTAGGGCTATATAGCCTTTTGGTTTCTACTTAAATGATACAAACCAATATAATTTGATCTTCAAACCTAAAGAGTTCATAAAACCCTAGTTTGTAGTTCCACGTCTCAATTTGTGAACCCTAGTTTTATTATGTAGGTTGTTGTCTTATACTTTAGTACAAGAATAATATAGCCCGTGATATCTAGACACATCGTGTTTTCTTAATGTTGCAACATGTGTTTTCTTAGTGATCTCAAAACACATTGGGCCATGAAAACACGAGGGAGAGGGCCACCTAGAGGTAATCGCATGCCAGAATACCAACAGAGTCGATGGCTCGTCGATCCGACCTTAGGTTTCCGAGTTATGTCAAGTTGAAAGTTGCATGAAAATGTCATTCGGGGACACTTGGTGACTTTCAGTCCGGGAGAGAAAAACCAAACGAAGCAACAAAATTGCATGTCGTTGGATCCTGCAAGTCTGTATGGGAAAGGCCGATATGGGATCCCTACCAACACAGGACGGTCAATGGTTTTGTAGAGCTGACCCACCAATGCAAGAGTTTCATTGAAGGAAACTGAGCAAAACCCTAGTTTATGAAATCAATGCGTAATGAACTCACTGGGCCATGAAAACACGAGGGAGAGGGCCACCTAGAGGTAATCGCATGCCAGGAGACCAACGGAGTCGACGTTTTTTTGATTCGACCTCAGGTTTCCAAGTTATGTCGAGTTGAAAGTCGCATGAAAATGTCGTTCAGGGACACTTTGTGACATTTGGTCCGGGAGCGAAAAACCAAATGGACCAGAAAAATTGCATGTCATTGGCTCCTGCAACTCTCTATGGGAAAGGCCGATATGAGAATCCTACTAACACAGGCACGGCCGAGGGTTTTGTATAGTTAACCCACCAATGCAAGAGTTCCATTGAAGGAAACTGAGAAAAACCCTAGTTTATGGAATCAATGCACAATGAAGTCACCGGGCCATGAAAACACAAGGGAGAAGGCCACATAGAGGTAATCGCATGCCAGGAGAACAACAGATTCAACGGTTCGTCAATCCGACCTCAATTTTTCAAGTTATGTCGAGTTGAAAGTTGCACAAAAATGTCGTTGAAGGACACTTGGTGACTTTCGGTCCGGGTGCAAAAAACGAAACGGAGCAACAAAATTGCATGACGTTGGCTCCTACAACTTTGTGAGGGAAAGGCCAATATTGGAACCCTACCAACACAGGCACGGTCGAGGGTTTTGTAGAGTTTACCCACCAATGCAAGAGTTGCATTGAAAGAAACTTAGAAAAACCCTAGTTTACGAAATCAATGCATAATGAAGTCATTGGGCCATGAAAACATGAGGGAGAGGACCACCTAGAGGTAATCGTATGCCATGAGACAAACCGATTCGACGGTTCGTCGATACGACCTCTTGTTTCTGAGTTATGTTGAGTTGAAAGTCGCATGAAAATGTCGTTCAGGGACACTTGGTGACTTTTGGTCCGGGAGTGAAAAAAAAAGGAGTAGCAAAATTTCACCAAAATTCCATGACGTTGGCTCCTGCAAGTCTGTATGGGCAAGGCTGATATGGGAACCCTACCACACAGGCACAATCGAGGGTTTTTTAGAGTTGACCCACCAATGCAAGAGTTGCAAGAGTTGACCCAACAATGTAATTAAATGTACGTTAATATAAAAAACATCAAAAAATATAAAAGATCTACATGAACCATAAAAACATCCTTTAATCCGTAGAATATTGGATTTATCCTTGGAACATGGTAGTCTCTTCAGAACTATCTCTTGTCTGAAAATATTCATAATGGTTCCTATATGACCATGGTCAACGCCTCGAGAACAATCTTCAATGCATAAAATAGTCTAATGGCACATATATCCCATATTAAGACTAAATATCGCTTTTAAAGGGCATGTGTAGTGGTTTAAGACTTGTTTTTGTTACAATTTTGTCCCATTACCATGGTTAAGACCCTGAGACCCATCATTAGTGCATAAAACCTCATAATGACACCCATATCCCACTAAAGGCCAAATATTCCATATATAAGGCATGTGTGTTATTTAGGGACTCATTTTATTCTCTTCCATGACTATAGTCAATGTCCAGAGACCCATCCCTCCCATCCAAAACCCTATAATGGAACCCTTATCCCATTATAATACCATTTAGACTCCCAATATTCCATCTAGACGGTCAATGGGGTGGCTCATGGCCCAACATTACATTGGTTAAGAGTGGGAGGGGGGCGTCAAAAGAGGGAGAGGAAGGTGTAGAGGGAATCATGGGAGGGAGGGAGGGAGGGATGTGTAGGGGACATATATGGGGGGATAAAGGGAGGAGAAATATAAGGGGAAGGGAGGGATGTGTAGGGGAGAGATATGAGGGGGGACTGGAGGGAGGACAAATATAAAGGGAAGGGATTGGTGGAAGGGGAATAAATATAAGTGGGAGGGAGGGACCTGGGGTCTTATACATTGTCAAGGGATGAAACCTCTACTTTAGGCCCTAAATGAAGCTTATAGGCATCTAGGACCACCAATAACACCTTAAACCACCATTTGTTACCTCTTGAGGGCATTCTTAGCTTTGTGTGTGGGCATTGACACCATTAGGTTGTTTTAATCACTAAGGATGGGTTTAGAGACCCTTGCATGGTTGAGCGATCAGCCTAACCCTGGTCGTAGACACTAAAGGAAGCTTCTAGGGATCCACAGGAAAGAATAATGTATCAAGCCACCACAAATGACCTCTCTAGGAGGTCTTTGGCCTTATATTACGGATATGCAAGAAATTGGATTTTTTTTACAGTAGTTATGGGTCTCGAGGCCATATTCATGGCAATGGGAGGAAACCCAAGCCTTGGGTCCTAAATGAATCCCTTAGTCATTGAAGTTCAATAAGGACACTTCAAACTACCAATGAGGACCTATTGATGGTATCCCTACCCAAAAACTGGGGATAATCATGCCATCGAGAGGTTTTAAATAATAGTCTTGGGTCTCAAGGCCTTACACATGGTTGACGGAGTAAAGCCAAGACTTAGTCTATAAATGAATATTACAACCATCCAAGGCCTAAAATGATACCTTGAATCACCTCACATGACTTACAAGCACTAGGTATGGGCCATGTGGCCTTCGACATTGTTGGGGGAGTAAACATTGGGATTGGACACTAAAAAAAGCTTCTAGGAATCCATGACCATGAAAAACACCTCAAATGACCAACCATGACCTCTTGAAGTTACCCTTTCCTTTGAGTTGTGACATGGATGTCATTAGAAGGTTTTGCATAGTAGATATGAATCCATGGGTCTTGGACATTGTTAAGGTAGGAAACCTAGGCCTTGTACCATAAAGAAAACTTCTTAAAATATAGTTTTAAGAATGAAATTTGATCCACCATACATGACCTCATGAGCATATCCCTAGCCTCCATGTGGGGTAATTAGAAATAGTTGGAATTTTTGAGCACTGTGTATGGATATCAAGGTCCCGAACATAGTTGTGGGAGAAACCCTAAGCCGTAAGCCCTAAATGAATGTTATAGAATTCTTGAGCTAAGAATGACGCCTTGAACGAAAAAAAAATCACGTCTTAAGAAGATATTTGGCCTCCAAGTGGGAATAATAGTATGATTATGAGTTCTCAAGTACAATGTATACATCATGGAGCCTTAACATAGTCGAGAGATGACACCTTGTGCCTTAGGCCCTAAAAGATGCTTTTGTGTGTCCACGACCAAAAATAATGCTTCAAAACAACATAAATGATCTCGCAATCCTTATCCTCATAGTGGATGTGTTGGTACCATTAGGAATATTTTAGAGCTAGATATGATTTTCGAGCCTTAGAGAAAGGTTAGTTAATAAAACTCAATCATTAAGTCTAAAAAGGAGCTTCTATGTCTTAAGCGTCATGAACAAGCACCATGGATAAGCGCCTTGAACCTCCAATAATCTCACCTCATTATCCACAACCATTCACAAATTTTAGGCTAAGCGTCGTCCTTTTGCCACACTAAACCACTTTAGAGGGGCCAATAATTACCATGATCTTTTCTTTTTAGATGGGGTTTCTCACAAAGCTTATCCACTAACTTGGTAAAAAAAAATTTACTATCGTACCAAGCTACTAAAGCTAAAATGCATATGCGTTATAGTGCATATGCGATATGAATCGCATAATATGCGACATATCGCATATGCGATATGAATAACGCTAAAACGCATATGTGTTTTTTTCAAATTGAAAAAATCGACGAGAACAAGGCTTGGCATTATGTTCGGAAATAGCTTCGGACTATCGAACCTATTGGCTAGGACAAATAAACCAGGGCTATTTCCTGTATTTTAGAACTCCATCAATATGCTCAGTTTTGATGGCGTGTTTTGCTATGGCAAACAGAATATTTTTTTATGAAAATATAGAATATTGTAGAGTACGATCTTACAATTCTAAATATGTAATTGTTTCCTTAAAATGTATGTTTTATTTATTTATTGCTATTTTTCTAAATGACACACGTCAGTTTACGAAAATAGATACATCGATTGTTTTTTATATAACTTTTGATTTCCTTCACCATTTCCTAAGAAAACTATATGGTGCACTAAAAGAGAGCGAGCTCTACAATATTATATATAGAAATCAAGGATTTCATTAATTTTTTCCCTGTTGCACCTGCAAAGAACGTTTTCATTTCAAGCTTTTTTTACTTCAATAATTAATAATAAAAAATAATAATTCATGAAATTTTTTGAATAAATAGTGTTGCACTAGGCCCATATGTCTCTTATATGTTTGCAAGATTTTATCCAAAATTGACATCATTTACCTCATATAGTAAGAAAAACTAATTTTATAATCATTTACACACATTTTTTCTGCATAAATGTTATATATTATGAAAACTGATTCAATTACCTATATTTTGTCTTTTTACTTCATCTTCAAATCTAGAAGTACCCCTAATTGTCACCTAAAGTCAAAGGTTCTATGTGCATAAAGATGGAGTCCCAAGGAGAGTAGAGGCAGATTTCATATAATGCAAAGGTGAGTATTTTTATCATAAAATAACGAATATATGGTGTGGAACTTTGTTTTTTGAAGTACCTATGAGGGATTTCAACTCAAGGCTTTCCATTTACAATTCTCATTTCAATTCCATTCCAATTACTCTAACCCCCATAAACAATGGTACAGAACTTAAATATATACATTTTAACAATTATTTTTATTTTTATTATTTTTAAAGTTATAATTTATATCAAAATTTAAACAAGTAAAATAGCAGCAAGGCTGCTTATACCTGCCTCTTAGAAATATTTTATTGTGATATTGTATATAGTTTAAAGCTAAAAGTTAAAGAAATTATGAAACATTCAAACTTGAAACAATGTATTAGTTGTTTCCATGGTACTTATATTTCTATGTGAGATTACTTGTTGTTTATAGGTTGTTGCATTACTTGTTACTTCTTGTAACTGCCATTGTTTATATTTCTATGTGTATATCAATTAATTAGTTATTAAGCAAGTCCTTGAAATTAGAGATCCAAAATGAGTTTACTTGTCTTTGTGAATAGGAGAGCTTTTGTCACTACCAATAGTTGAGATAAGCAACATAGATGCCTAGTACTTGGCTCTTAAAAATAGTTTAATAAATGTTACTTAAGAAATGGATATTGAATAACATTAACAATGTTGAATGCCTAATAAATACTTAACAATATAGATATTAAAAATGTAACAACAATTGGAGATTTTGAAAAATCTGAATTCAAATGTAATCACCAACTATTACAATGAAACTTTCAAGAAGATAATTCTTTAAAAACATCGAATGTGTGGCATTGTTGTATATAAATATATGCTAATCTAATAAAAAA
>LPNX011122205.1:8044-25419 GCA_001517045.1 Pseudotsuga menziesii
TACTATAGGCGCAGAGCATACACAACGAAGGCTCGGTAAAATTTTAAGGATTTTAAGTGCAATGTGTTTGCTTGGTTAGATGTGAGAAATTAGTTAGTGCGCATTCCTGCTTTTGATTATCCCAAAGCTCAGGGCGAACCTGCGATGGGCAAGAGCATACACCGGTATGGCAAATTGTTGATTCAAATTTTGTATTGTAAGACAAGAAAAGTAAAAGTGGCGAGACTTACTATGGCAAGGAATATCTTTTCCTCAACGAGCAAGCTCTTTGGGTAGTTCGGTAGATCAATGTCGGGTTAGTATTACTTTTCACAACCAAAATAGAAAAAATGATGCCTCAAAGGAAAATAAATTACAATAAAACTACACTACTTCCTACGGAAAATAATATCTTTTCCCTCATCGAATGGATTCTCTTGAGTAATTCGGTAAAGCAATGCCGGATTAGTTCTACAAACAAAAGTAAATTTTTTATTGATTGAGTTATAATCAAACTAAAACTAAACTTAATATAGAAACTTGAAAAAAGTAAAATAAAAAAATGAATGAAACTACTTTAATACTGTGTGGGTATAATGCAAATATATGGATAGATACAGGCTTTCGCCAAATGGGGGAAGATGAGTGTGCGAGCCTTAATCCCACTTGTTTTTTATTAACTTGTATTACAATCTTTTCTTTTGGGAAAGATTTTTGTCCTTTGAAAATAGGAGCAAAAACGTTTACAAGTTTTTGAGAGAAGGGGAATGAAGAAAGGGGAAAAAAGATTGGGGGTTTGGAAGAGTCTTTTCAAATGGTTCAAGCCTTTAAATGGCATTCTAATCGTCAACATTCCTGCCAAATAAACATAAAAACCAACAAACTAAAAATGGAAGATTAGTGGATTAGTCCAATATTTACACAACTTTAGTACTTGCACATAATGGAAATGATTGAAACTTCTAAGTACTAAAGCGATTTATTTTTAGATCTAAGCCAAAAGATGAAACTTGAATATTTAAGATCTAAACTAATGCAAGCAAAATTGAAAGATAAACTTGTTAGATCTGATTTAACTTGCAATAAAAAGCAACCGAGAGGAAAATATTGTAAGTTTTGTAGAAAGAAGGGAAATAGCTCCTCAAGCCTTCAATCTTTAAAAAAAAAGAGAACTTAGAGATTTGACCGTAGATAACAAAGAATGCTATGCTTTCATTCAACCAACAATCCAAAGCAAAGGACGATGCAACTTAGCTCAACCTTTAGCTCGGGAAAGGCAACCAAACACTAATTAAGCTTGCACAAAACACATTAGATCTGGTTCACCCCACAGTTAGAAAACCAAAAGACCATGAAATATATCTGAATAAAGCATGAACTTGTAGATCTCTAATAGAAAGGAAGTAAATAGGAAAATTGAAAGCCTCAAATGCCTATCCTATGTGCTACAAAGAGCCCTCTAAGCCAGATTATTGATTTATGCAAAGCAAAATAAAAGAACCATATTACCTCATACAGAAAATATCACATGCACAACTTGCCACAAGATCTTGAGCCTTCAAAGCCTTCGATTTTATTAATATATAACAATACACAATACAACATGAGCAGAGGTTCCTTGCTTCCGTCAGAATGAGGAAGAAGGCCTCGCTTAAATAGAAAAAGAGAGACCCCGGGGGGCCTCACCAACACTAAAGATCAACCCGGAGTGTAACTGAGTTGAACTGAACTTGGACTGAGTTGAACATAGGAGGTGATTGCCACCTCTCTCACCAAACTCCACCAACCTCTACCAACTTGCCAACACAATCCAAATCCAACCAAACTCCTCACGTGTGAGATTCCTTCTTCTCACGCGAGTGTACGAACATTGGCGTGAAGGATTAATTTAATGAAGGTTCGTAACCAAACATTGGGCTAAACTTAAGTTTAAAATAATAAAAGTATTTTTTAACAAATGGGGAGGGGTCCACCCTCACCCCATTCACATCCCACTTAAATGCTAGCGTGAGTGCCTTCATGTTGACGTCACCCATTTCCATAAACTAACTCGTAGCCTCCACATTAGCATGAGTTCCATGTTGACATCACCCACCTTAATTTGAAACCAATCGCAGGCATTGGAAATACATGATATACCATGGCTTAACTTTACATTTTTTGTGTAAAGGGGTCCACCCTCCACACCAATCGCATCCATGCAAGGCTAGCATGAGTCTCTCTAGAGGTTGACGTCACCACTCCCACTCACAATTCGTAACCACTCCCTTTAACCAAAGTCTAAGTCATATCATGTTGAAGAGGGGTCGCATACCAAAAAGGCCCACATGCCCAATCACCTTCGCACTAATTTTTAATTGATTTTTGACTTTTTAATCTTTTTGATTGTAGTACATTTTCTCATAATTTAGCATTTAAATGCCATTCTGATGCTCTGTTATCCAAATAATGCCTTCGGGGATGTTTTAGCTGCCCAAAACATAGTAAAAGTGGTCACTGGGGTAAAGATGCTGCTCTGAGCTTGAAAATGATCCAAACCACGCCAAAAACAGATTTTGGATCACACTTTTTTTACATTTCGAATTTTTCCATTTAAACCATTAAAAAAATGACTTAAAAACGGAAAAAATTATTATTTTTTCTCGAAATCAAATGAAAGTGTAGGGGGACCTAGTACATGTCCATACAACTCAAAAACAATGCCTAATTGCTTATATACATCGACACATGAACTTTAATAACCTCCTAAGGCCTAACCACCAAGACGAAAATTCCAGCTTTGGAGTAGAGGTGAAAAACTCAAAAATTATACATTGCTTATTAGCATTGCATAATTGACAAGGGAAAAAACACCTTGGAATAATCTGTAATGTCCTCTTCCAATTAGGCCTTGAAGCCCAAAACCGCTAACCTATGTGATTCCTGTGGGTTCAAGTGGTTACTGACAGCTAGGGAATCATCTAAGGACTGGTGCCGTCCATATATAATCTAGGGCATCATCATTAGGTCAAGAAGGGCCACCGGGGCCAAAGGCCACCTCCGTACATGCCATCCAAGCATTATTTAATGATGCATGCACTCATTAAGTCTCCATCTGCATGCATGCAAGTCAACTGCAGATTAGAAGATAAAGTGACCTAATTAGGTCAAAGATTAGGGTTTTCGCAGTTGAAAGTTATAAAAGAGGGATAAAGCGAAAGGAGACTTCACTTTTTGATGATTATTATTTTGGGAGCTCTTGGATAGTAGCACAGCGTGCCGCACAGCAGTTGGGGTTGGAGACAGAGTCTTCAGCTAGCGAGATTTCGGCAGTGAAACATCTGCCCTAGTCTCATTCAAGGTAAGCCATACAGGTTCACCATTTGCTCTTACATTCATTCATAAGTTATCCAGTATACGGTATAGATTGTTGCAGGGACACGTGTGCAGCCGTAAGGGGGGTTTTCAGCCAAAAAGCCCTAATCAGTTGCTGGGTCTTCAAATCTCAGTTTTGCTTCAAAACTTAGGCACCATTCTCATCATCAGCATCTTACTCCGGCATCCGGTGATTATTAGATCCGATCGTGCTCATCCGGAGCAGTTATCATCGATTCCGGGATCAAGGGGGCGTGAGCAGCTGCCTCTCTGGATCAATTCGCTAGCTTGCCTAGACACCTCAGAAACTCTGCATGTACCAGGCATTCTCTCCAGCACGGGAAGGCTATCAGTCTTGCAAATCGGCAGCTTCATCGGACACCTCCCTCACTGAAAACGTCACCCTTATCCGATCGGGGGTTCTTGCTGCTGGGGTTTCACCGGAAGTGGAAGATATCAGTCCATCTTCGATTCAGTTCTTGATGCTTGCATACCCTTTCAGGAGCAGTCCAGCCAGCTTATCAGTGGTAAATGTTCATTCTATCTCACAAACCCTAACCCTAATTTTTGCTATAAAATAGGGATTTTTGCATGGCAGTTTGCATGCTCCGTTGTATCAGAATATTTGCATAGAAATAGAAAATATCGGGATTTGTGATATTACAGTGGTATCAGAGCTATCTTCTTGGCCAGCTGTGGGCTTAAGAAATGAAACTTAGATGAATACAGAAGGAGACCCTTTTGTAACCTGTAGGAGGAGGAAGAGTAGATACACAGGGGAATTTGAGGATATCCAACTAGAAGATACCAGTTCAGACATGGAACAAAAATGTATACACTCGGATAGGGGAAAAGGAACGGGAGAAGAAGAGGATCGGATGGAGTTTCACAGCTTGGTCTCTGCATTGCAAGAATTAGCCAAAGGACAAAAATATGTACTCATTGCAATCAACAGACTATCGGCGAAACCAGAAACATGTATCAACAGTACACCTCCCTCACCGGTAGATTAGGGATCTACAAGCAGCAGTGGAAAGATAGCGTACACTAACATTCAAAATACTCCGCACATATACAGCAGACCTTCTAACAGGCCTACCATGCCTCACTTCTTGGCAGATACAGTAGGAGGCCCGGTCATGCAGGTAGAACCTAACGAGCCTTTTGGGGCTTATTTACAGGAGTATAGAGACTTAGGGGATGAGTTTCATGCTGCCATGTCTTTTTCAGATTTCTGCAACATGAAGAGTAGGAACATGCCCAGGAATTTCAACAAGGGTTTCAATCACAACTATGAGTTGCAGAAGACCTTGGGCAGGTTGACCATCCCAAACTTTGATGGGACTCGCGGAGGATCAGCGAGGATATGGGTTCAAAAGTTGGATACCTATTTCCAACTCAACCCCATGACAGAGACAGATGCCATTAAATTGGCTACACTTCACCTGGACGGAGAAGGTCACAAGTGGTGGTACCACGGATTGGTGACATTGGGTCACAACACCATACATTCCTACGGTGATTTCACTTAGAAGATCATAGAGAGGTTTGACAGGAAGGATCCAGAGATACATTTCAGGGAGTTGGCTCAACTCAAACAGACCGGTAGTGCAGAAGCTTTCATTTTAGAATTTCAGAGGATAGTAGTCATGGTAACAGATGTGTCAGAGAGCAGATTGACTATGTTATTCACTGAGGCCCTCACAGAGCCACTACGGGGATGGGTGAAAGCCTAGAAACCCCTCACTCTGCAGGATGCCATTATCAGAGCAAGAGATCTTCAGGTTTCAGTCCCCAAAAACAAGTTCCTGCTGAAAACCAATTTTCCTGTTAGGGACAAGGACAAGAAACCTTTCCAGCAGGATGTGCCCAATAAAACCTGGTTAGACGAGGACACTAGGAAATATTTGAGAAGGAAGAAACTATGCTTCACTTGTTAGGAACCATGGGTACCAGGACACAGGTGTGCAGGGAAGGCGAAGGCTCACTACATTGAGGTATATTCAGACAGTGATGAGGACGACTATGAGCAGGAAGCCACAGAAGAACTACGGGCAGCTGAGGAGGAATCACACCAAGGTGATACACCAGAGGGAGTCATTGCTACATTATCTAGAGTAGCAAGATTCCATACTCTCAGGGTCAGGGGAGTAGTACAGGGTCACAGAGTAGGAGTATTAATTGATGGGGGAGCCACCCACAATTTCATTGACTCTGCTTGGGTAGCCAAGAGAGGTATTCAGACGGAGAAGTTCGAAGGATTCACTGTAGCAGTAGCCAGGAACTCCAGCATGGAGTGCAACTACTGGATCCCAAAATTGAATGTCACCTTAGGTAACTATCAGATGACAGATTCCTTCTACGTAGTGGATGTATCGGATACTCATGTAGTATTGGGTGTTCAGTGGCTTTATTCCATAGGGAAATACACTACAGATTACAGGGCAATGGAAATGGAATCCCAGGGGCCAGACGATAAATGGGTAGTTTTGAGGGGCATGAACACTTATCCCCCAAAACCGGTCTCGTCACAGAGAATGGAGGCAGTACTTCGACAGGATGATATAGAATGGGCTGCAGAATGTTTGGTCACCTTTAGGAAACCCCCAGAGACTAGCACACAACACCCAAGTGACATTCAAACCTTGCTACAGAAACATGAAAAGGTTTTTCGGGACCTTCCATCGGGTAGACCACCAGACCGAGGTTTTGAACACATCATTGAGCTAGAGGAGGGGACACAAGCAGTCATCACCACTCCTTACAGGCATCCCAAAAGATACAAGGATGAGATTGAGAAAACAATCAAAGAATTACTAGAGCTTGGATATATTCGTCCCAGTTCTAGCCCCTTCGCATCCTAAGTGGTACTGGTCAAAAAGAAGGATGGTACACTGCGAATGTGCATCGATTATCGAGCACTCAACAAAAAGACCATTAAGAACAGGTATCCCATTCCCAGAATTGACGAACTCATGGATGAGCTTCGGGGAGCTCAATACTTCTCTAAGATTGATCTTCGCTTGGTATACCTTCAGATCAGGGTAAGGGACTAGGACATCTCCAAAACAACTTTTCGCTGTCACTATGGTCACTATGAGTTTTTGGTCATGCCCTTTGGACTTACCAATGCTCCAGCTACTTTTCAGTCATGCATGAACCACACCTTCAGAGCACAGCTACGTAAGTTTTTGCTCATATTCTTTGATGACATCCTGATTTACAGCAAAACATGGGAAGAGCATCTGAAACACCTGGACGAAGCATTGAGTAGTTTAGAAGAACATTCGCTTTATGCGAAAATGTCCAAGTGTGAGTTTGGCATGAAGGAAATGCTATACTAAGGACACATAATCAATGCAGAAGGAGTACAGGTTGATATGGAGAAAATCCGAGCTATCAGAGATTGGCCCGTGCCAAAAACAGTTACAGAATTGAGAGGTTTCTTAGGTCTGTGCACTTATTACCGACGGTACGTTAAGGGATTCTCCCAATTTGCAGCACCCCTCACAGAAAACTTTCGAGGAGATGAAGGTTATTATGAGTTCATGTCCAGTTTTAGCATTACCAGACTTCTCACAACCCTTTGTAGTAGAATGTGATGCCTCAAGGGAAGGGTTAGGAGCAGTGTTGATGCAAAACCATCACCCTATTGCATTTGAGAGCCGTAAACTGAAGAACTACGAGCGCCATTACTCCATATATGACAAAGAGATGCTAGCAATCTTACATGCTCTCACAAAATTCAGACAGTACTTGGTGGGCAGTAAGTTCAAAATCAAAACCGATCATAACAGCCTCAAGTATTTCCTGGAGCAGAAGGAACCGAATGAGCGACCGCAGAATTGGGTCAGCAAAGTACAAGCCTATGATTTCGAGATCGAGTATGTAAAAGGTAAGAATAATGTAGTAGTTGATGCATTATCCAGGCGTCCCGCCTCATTATCTCTCAGTAGTATATCCACAGATTGGAGGGCATTTCTCTTAGTAGAATACTCTAAAAATAAATTCGCTTGTGAATTATTGGACGGGCAAATTCAGGATGATAGGTACAAGATTGTTGATGACATCATCTATTACAAAAACAGAATATACCTCGTCCCAGAATCCACATTGAGGAAAATGATCATTCAGGCAGCCCATGATTCTCCTTTATCAGGGCATCAAGGTTTCTTAAAGACCTACAGGCAGATCCGAGAGAGGTTCTCATGGAAGGGCCTGAAGGGGGAAATTATGCAGCATGTACGGGAATGTGGCATCTGTTAGCAGAACAAGATTGAGAACACCCATCCAGCAGGGTTACTCCAGCCACTACCGATTCTAGAACAGAAGTGGGAAAGCATCTCCATGGACTTTATTTCAGGATTGCCCAAAGCCCAAGGGCGAGATTGTTTATATGTAGTAGTTGACAGGCTGACCAAGTTTGCACATTTCTTTTCGATATCATCAGACTACTCGGCAGCTCAAGTAGTTGAATTATTTTTCAGGGAAGTCTTCAGGTTACACGGGTTATCTAAGACCATTATTAGTGATCGGGATAGCAGATTCACAGGTGCCTTCTGGCAAGAACTGTTCAGATTGGTGGGGACTGAACTGGCTACTAGTACGAGTTATCATCCCCAGAGTGATGGACAAACGGAAATAGTCAACAAGTGGATCGAAGGATATTTAAGAAACTATGTAGCAGGACAGCAGCGAACCTAGATCAAATGACTACACCTAGGGGAGTATTGCTACAATACTACCTATCACATGTCTATTAAGATGACTCCTTTTAAGGCATTATACGGTTATGAGGCCTTGGACTATGTAGATTTGGCATTTGGAGATAGTAGGGCTCCTAAGGCTAAGGATTGGATACAGGACAGTCAAGACATTCTGAAAATATTGAAGGAAAATTTACAAACAGCCCAGAATCAACAGAAATTGTATGCCGACAAACACAGGATTGAGCGGAGCTTTGAGGTAGGGGATTTGGTATACTTAAGGCTCCAACCTTACAGACAGTCCTCACTTAAGAAGAAAGGAGCAGAGAAGTTAAAACCTTGCTTCTATGGACCATATAGAATAATTAGGAAGGTGGGAGAGGTGACATATGAACTAGAACTTCCACAGGAAAGCAAAATTCACAATGTGTTCCATGTATCTAATTTGAAGAAGACCCTTGGGCAACACATTGCTCCATCTACAGAATTGCCTCCTTTAGATGATGGAGGACTGCTGATACTGATTCCCGAACGGATCATACATACTAGAGAAAGGAAGCTTAGGAACAGGGTAATCAGAGAATACTTGGTTCAATGGAAAGAACTATCGCCAGCGGATGCCACGTGGGAAGGTGAACAGGTATTGCAGCATCCCAGTTTGAAGTTGCTTGAGGACAAGCAATCTCAAGCGGGGAGGACTGTAATGTCCTCTTCCAATTAGGCCTTGAAGCCCAAAACTGCTAACCTATGTGATTCCTGTGGGTTCGAGCGGTTACTGACAGCTAGGGAAACATCTAAGGATTGGTGCCATCCATAGATAATCTAGGGCATCATCATTAGGTCAAGAAGGGCCACCGGGGCCAAAGGCCACCTCCGTGCATGCCATCCAAGCATTATTTAATGATGCATGCACTCATTAAGTCTCCATTCGCATACATGCAAGTCAACTGCAAATTAGAAGATAAAGTGACCTAATTAGGTCAAAGATTAGGGTTTTCGTAGTTGAAAGTTATAAAAGAGGGATAAAGTGAAAGGAGACTTCACTTTTTGATGATTATTATTTTGGGAGCTCTTGGATAGCAGCACAGCGTGCCGCACAGCAGTTGGGTTGGAGACGGAGTCTTCAGCTAGCAGGATTTCGGCAGTGAAACATCTGCCCTAGTTTCATTCAGGGTAAGCCATACAGGTTCACCATTTGCTCTTACATTCATTCATAAGTTATCCAGTATACAGTATAGATCGTTGCAGGGACACGTGTGCAGCCGTAAAGGGGGTTTTCAGCCAGAAATCCCTAATCAGTTGCTGGGTCTTCAGATCTCAGTTTTGCTTCGAAACTCAGGCACCATTCTCCTCATCAACATCCTACTCCGACATCCGGTGATTATCAGATCGGACCGTGCTCATCCGGAGCAGTTATCAACGATTCCGGGATCAAGGGGGCGTGAGCAGCTGCCTCTCTGGATCAATTCGCTAGCCTGCCTAGACATCTCAAAAACTCCGCATGTACCAGGCATTCTCTCCGGCACGGGAAGGCTATCAATCCTGCAAATCGGCAGCTTCATCGGACACCTCCCTCATTGAAAACGTCACCCTTATCCGATCGGGGGTTCTTGCTGCTGGGGTTTCACCGGAAGTGGAAGATATTAATCCATCTTCGATTCAGTTCTTGATTCTTGCATACCCTTTCAGGAGCAGTCCAGCCAGCTTATCAGTGGTAAGTGTTCATTCTATCTGACAAACCCTAACCCTAATTTTTGCTATAAAATAGGGATTTTTGCATGGCAGTTTGCATGCCCCGTTGTATCAGAATATTTGCATATAAATAGAAAATATCGGGATTTGCGATATTACATAATTGGATTGATAGCCCAGTCCTAGGAAGACAAGTCTTTACAAAAAGTTTTCCGTGTTAGAGCTTTTATTACAACGCCCCCAAGGGGTATGAACATGCATTTTATTAAAAAAGAGGCCCAAAAAAGGCCATGATGAACCGCCAAACCTTCTAAGCACTGATAACAAACAACTAGCTCGTTCATGACTTTGGCGGCTTATTGGAAATCCACTAAGTACAAAATTAGTGGATAACACATTCTTTTATCTCCATTATTTCAATCCACTCGGTCTTAATAAAATTAAAACCCTCGTCCTTTAGATTTGTAGGTTCTAGTTTGCGGCAAGCTTTGAAACTGAAAACCCACTTCTTAAATAATTTAAAATCCTCAGATCTAAATTTTCGTGATCATTGAACTCCATTTGCCCACCTAAAGCACTGGTCTTACTCATAGAAGAGGGACACCCTCCTTGGGGAAGTGGCTATTTTGAATTCCGCAAACTGGGTATTGCTAGTTTCACCTTTAATTGTCTTATCTTATCTCTAGCAATCAATCCGAGTGTCTAATTTTGTTTAATTTCACCATTTACCCTTAGATTCGATTTTCATGCTTCAAACCGTAGGTAAAATGGGGCTTTTAACATAAACACTCTTCTTCTCTTAGTAACTGTGCAAAACTCTAATTAACTATCCTACAAAGAGGTATAATCAAGATTCCCCAGGTTATCGACTTGCTTTCCTTGTTTTTAGGGCTATCTTGGTTATATGGACGCCCCCTGGGCTTAGTACTTTCAATAAGTTTGAAGTGCAGGTATCTTTGACTGGCATGACATCTGAGTTCTTTCAGAGATCTTGGATATCGTAGGTCACGACTTTAGTTGCCTTTCCTCTGCCATCCTAAATAGGATCACCATACGGGGCAACTACAAGATTCGTGATAACACTCCACAAAGCGTCATCAATTATATGATCAGTGGTTGAATAAGATGACTTTCAAGAAACACATGATCTCCCAAGGAAACGAATCTTGAAATCAGGAATGTGGGATCTCACCTTGACCTCCCCCCCTCCTCAGCGCTTCACTCTAGAAGTGATCACTCCCAGAGGGAGCACGCTTCCAGATCGCTCCCTTCTAGGAGCGATTTTTGGAAGCGGGCTCTCTAGGTGAAAAAAACGCTCTCTGACAAAACAGGGAGCTTCGCCCCTTCAACGCTCCCAGATCGCTCTCTCAACGCTCCTAGGTCGCTCTCTCAAGCTCTCTCAGTGTTCCCAAGAGACAAACAATTCTCCCTTAGTTCTCCCCCTTAGCTCCCACCTGTTAGAGGCACTTCTTTTTTATCTCTTGCTTGCGGGAATTGTTCCACACAAATTAACACCCTTCCAATTAGGTCATGAAGGCCGGTGCTAAGATTAACAACTCCTCATAAGATTCACCTATTGTCACCACAATGCACTCTCCTCTCTCTTTAGGCTTGCTCCTCTAGCAAAGGGAGGCTTCCTAAATGCAGATAAAAGTAGCCCTATGAAGTGTGCAATGATGACAACTCTATTCCTCCTAGATTATTCAACCAGTTCCTTAATGGAGTCAAGAAGATGTTCAACAAATACTCAATGACTAGGAGGTTAGGAGTAGTGAAACTTGGTACTAATTTGCCATTAAGATCAATCGATTAACTACAATATAAACCGACACCAATTATTTGTACAAAATGTTGAAATAAGTCCCTGAAAATGTCACAATAAAGACCTCTTGCTATTTACCAATTGATGATAAGCTTGTGACCTCTTGAGCGCACTTATATTTATGGATATTTTCTGCAATTTATGGCTGTTTACATGCTTCAAATCTGTACCAGCCTGCAAAATGGATGAATGGCTTGATCTTGCACTTCAAAACCCCCCCTAGGTCACCCACCAAGGCTTAGAGATGAAGTACAAACCCTTTCCAACAACTAGGGCTTATCCCTTTATAAAATATGGACCTACAAAACACTTCAACCAAACCTGTGCCAGTGCTGTACCAGTCGCTAAGAGATGACACAAGTTTCCTAGGGTTGATGCCACCATAGTTTAGGGCTTCTACAAGCTGCAAAACACACTTATTGTGGAGTTTTTTCAGTTTTTATGGATTTTTGAATAATATAAACATCATAGAAAAGTATAACAATGGTAAATTTTTTGGATTTTTGCAAGTAAACTTAACACTAAACAAGTACAATGACAAAAAAATATTTTTTGGTTTTTTTCAAAAATATTTAATGTTTAGGATTTTTTCTATTTTTTTGTTTTTTTTTTCCAGTAGAAGGATTTTTGTAAGATGGAATTGGTGAAGATGAGGGAATTAGACATAGGTCTTATTTCTCTGGGCAATAAGAAATCAGGGTTAATGTTTCTCCTAAGAATTTAAAATTCAATATTTGGATGAACTAGTGAAAGGCTATGAAACCCTACGTTGTGTTAGCACTTGACCTAGTTAGGGAAAACAAGGTGCCAAGGTGCAAACAAGAGAGACCCTTCAAGAGGGATGTCTCATCAGCAAGACTAAGGTATTATGCACAAAACCCTAAATTACTCCTACCTTGGATGCCTCCAGTGGTGCAAGACAAGAGATTCAAGATCTTATTACACATTGAGAGAAAAAGGAGAAGAGAATAAGCCTCAAGAATTCTTTCACCTCAGAATAGCCTTGAAATATAGTAAAAAAACCTCAAACATCAAACTTGATTCTTGAAAAACCTTAGAAATGCCCACACCGAGATCACTTACAAAGCTATGGGGTTTCCTTGGACTGTGTAGCTATTACAGGCAGTTTGTGAGGGGGTTTTCATAGCTTAGTGCGCCATTGAAAGACCTTACCAGGAGGGGAGCTTTTTGATAGATAGATGATGCATAGAGAACATTTGACAGGATGAAGGTTATGATGAGCACTTGCCAAGTACTAGCACTACTAGATTTCTCTTGTCCATTTGTGTTGGAGTGTGTTGCTTCCAGAGAAGCGATAAGAGTTGTGTTGATGCAAGATTGACACCCCATAACTTTCGGGAGTAGGAAGCTGATGGAGTCAAAGAGGTTCTACCCAATTTACGACAAGGAGATGTTGGCCATCATGCATGCATTGGCCAAGTTCAAACGATATTTAATTGGACTCTGGAGGACGTTTTGTGGTGAGGAGGGATGACAATAGCTTGAGGTATTTTTTGGAGCAGAGGATTCTGAGTGAGAGACAACAAAATTGGGTTAGCAGGTTGCAGGCATATGATTTTGACACAGAGTATGTCAAGGGCAAGAAGAATGTAGTTGTCGATGCCTTCTTTAAGAGGCCTGCAACCTTTTCCATGTCAGAGATCTCAACAGATTGGAGGTCCATTCTCTTGGTGGAATATTCCAAGAATACTTTCACTTGTGAATTGATGGAGGTTATCATTCAAGATGATTGATACAGAGTAGTGCATAACATCATCTACTAAAAGGGCAAGATCTACCTTATTCCCGAGTCCACACTCAAGGACAAGATTTTGAGGGTAGTTCATGACACACCCTTAACAGGACACCCAGGGTATTTGAAGACTTACAGGCAGGTGTGGGAGAGATTCTCTTGGAAGTGTCTCAAGGAGGATGTACTTCGGTATATGACAGAGTGCAGGCTTGTCAGCAGAACAAGTTAGAGGCTACTCATCCGACAGGATTGCTTCGACCATTACCCATTCCATAGCAAAAATGGGAGAGCATCTCCATGGATTTTATTACAAGATTGTTGAAGGTACAGGGCAGAGATTGCATCTTTGTGGTGGTCAATAGATTGACCAAGTTTGCACACTTCTTTGCCATTACTACAAATTACAACGCATCTCAGGTCGCAGATTTATTCTTTGGAGAGGTGTTCAGGTTACATGGTCTTCTGAGGAACGTAGCCAATGATCGCGACAATAGATTTCTTAGCGCATTTTGGTAGGAGTTGTTTAGATTGTCAGTGATGGAGTTGACATCTAGTACTAGCTATCACCCTCAGACAAATGGGAAAACTGAGATAGTCAATAAGTGCATTAAGGGGTACCTTTGAAATTATGTGTTGGGGCAACAAAGGGCTTGGATAAAGTGGTTGCATCTGGTAGAGCACTGTTATAATACCACTTAGCACATGTCCATGAGGATGAGCACATTCAGAGCATTATATGGATATGATGCTCATTCATTCATGGATTTGGCTTTTGGAGAGAGCAGGGTCCCTGAGGCCAAATATTGGTTGCAAGAGAACTAGGACATCTTAAGAGTCCTAAAGGAGAACTTATAGGTCGCCTAGAATCAATAGAAGACGTATGTAGATAGGCACATGATAGAGCGCAACTTGGAGGTTGAGGATTTGGTCTTTTTTAGATTGCAGCCATACAAATAGTCCTCACTGAAGAAGAGTGGCACGAAGATGCTGAAGCCTCGCTTCCAAGGACCATACAGGGTGACTAGGAGAGTTGGTGATGTGGCCTATGAGCTAAAGTTTCCTGAGGGTAGAGAGAAGGAGCCACATGCAAAAGTTCTGACTCTCTTTTATGCCCTAGTGAATTGATCTGCTCCAGAAGGGGTGGCACCCTTCTCCCTCACGTTTTTGCTGGTGGAGGCTCTGAATGTGCTCGGAACGGAATAATAATCACCCAATAAGTTGATGTATCCTTGTTGAGAAGAATGGAGGTAGCATGCAGAAACTTTATTGGATTCCTGAAGGCTAGTGAATGGATCTGGGATTTCTAGCTATTTCCCAGCAACCAAAGGTGCACCTGCAATAAACTCTCTCTGATAGTTGAATGACTGAACCAAGAATAAAGAAGATGATAGATCTAGATGATCTATCCCGATGTGATTAAGGCATGATATTTACTTCGGCCCCAGAGTCTAACATACAATTATGGAGTATCAATTGATTTATTTCTAGGGAAACATAAAAAGGCGGATATCCATCCACCATTATTCATCACACTTTTGATCACGACAGAGGGGTCTTTGACTACTTTTGGGAGAGGCTTTGGTATGCTCGTTTTAGGTTGTATTCCCAAGAATTTGTTAGCCTTGTTATTTATTGATGGTATCTTCAATTTTTTGTCAAGGGAAACATGTATGTTAAGCTTGGCGTGGAATGGCGACACATCAATATTCAAACCCAATGGGTTTGTCTTATCAATTTTTTTTTGTTTCTATCCCTAAGAATTCCATGACCTGGGTCTTAATGATTCGAATCTTCACCAGTTGCTTCAACGATACAGGGATCATTGAGTTAGAGAGTTTGCCTGAAACATCTACTTTCATAGGATCTTGACAAATAGGCTTCTCTTCAGGGGAGTTTCTCTTCAAGATTTTGGCATTTGTTGCTTCAGGTTTGCTATTAGTGTTGGGAATGGGTTCAACCATTTTCTTAACAGGAGGTGTCACTACCTTTTTTGTCTCATCGTTCCCATGTGGAACAACTCCCTTGGTTGTGTTGGGATTTTTGGACTTAATGGTTGGAGGATTATTGGTGCAGGGAAGTGTATCACTCATAGGTGGCTTCCTAGTTTTGGGAGTCATGACCTTTGATTTCTTGATTGCAATTTTAGATTGGGATCTAGTGGTAGTATAGTTTCTATGTTCAACTTTCCTCAACCGATGGGATCTTGTTGATGTATGAGGTTGTGGATAGGAATACTCATCATACCCCCAATAGCCTTCTCGATATCGTTCAACCATAAGGGCAAATGCCGAGATCATTTCACTCATTGCAGTTTTAAATTTATCATGGAGTACATACTCAAAATCGATTTCATCATAGAATTCCATTTTTCTAGATAGACTTAAGGGATTAAAATGGGAGTTATAATTATGGGTCAATTCCTTAGTGGAGTCAAGTTGCGGAGTCTCCAGATGAACGAATTATTGTGTTCACCAAAGGATATTGTTGTAGGAGAGGTGAGTGAAATAAATGCAGTGATTGTAAAAATTTAAACAAAATAAATGCAATCATTGAAATTAAACCGGATGTGATATGAATGATAAAACATGCAAGTACATTCATAGACATCGAAGGTAAGCCTCTACCTCTCTAGCAACGACGCCAAAAATGTTACCACAGTTCTTGTAGTTGCTCCTAAAGGTGATCCTATCCAGGATGGTAGAGGGAAAGAAACTAAATTTGTGACCTACGACAACTAAGACCTCTGAATTAATTCAGTTGTCTATAGCTAAATTTTAACATGGTATTAGAGCTTAGGCTATAACTAACGTTGTTTTACAGGCTAACATAGTCTACAATGATCCTAATATAAGGGTTTCAATATTGCCAAAGTAACAGTAAGGGTTTGAACTTTATAAAACTTGGCTGTAGGAGTTCATTGGCCATCAAAGTGATAAAGATGGTAAAAGATCTGATACTTCCACAATTGGTTTACGTCACTAATTGACTAGATCAATGACAATTGAACAAAGAGATGTATCGGTAGTATTGACAAATGTTATATGAGAAAATGGATTTGATAGATTGTGAACATGATGACCCATTGAAGAGGTATGTTAGTTATAACCAGCAAATGATAAGTAAGAAAGCTTACTTATATGATACCTTATAGTTAATAGTTGTTTTGTGCAAAAGAGTTTTATGACTCATTAATGGATGTGATCAAGAATTGATAGTACATGGAAGTTAGAGTTCATGATCATATAACTATCTTGGATTATGTTGTACTAACAAGAGTGATGATGCATGAGAAAGATATTATTTAAGAAGTGCATGCTCAAGTTTAAAGGACATTGATGTAGAATGATTGTTTGTTGTGCATCGATCAATGTAATATGAAATTGCAAGTGCAGAGAATCTTAGAGCTTATCTCATGTCTAGGATTATAATCAACCTAGATTGTGCTAATGCATTTGCATTAAGACGATATGATGTTGACACCTTTAAGGGTACATGTTCAATGAGATGCACAATGTAATTTTTGCATAAGGGCAGATATAAAGAGGGAAGACTTTCTATCCCAACTTATGTTGATTCTTTGTCCTATGCTCTTGATGGCATTGAGATAGTTGCTTTGTACATAAGATCATGTTATTATGTGAAATTGACATTGGCTATTGATGACAATCAAAATTAACTTATAGAGGAGGAGGATGTGACAAGTAATGAACACTTGCAGATCTTGTTTATGCTTAGATTTAAATGCACAGCTCAAGAGGGAGCTGAGTGGTCAGGTACAGAGTGAGCAAGAGGCTCCACAAGATGCAAGATCAGTTATGTTGGATGTTCATCCTCCTAGAGAAGTTGCCAGGCTTTTGTTATTGGTAGAATGGAACAACTGGTAAGTTCAAAGATCAAGAGGGAGCCAACTGTGCTCTTTTGTCCCCAATAGAGTGGGGTTGCAGAAAAGAAGCGTATAGATGTGATCTTTGTAATGTTCCCAAAAGTGACATGCATGCAAACCCTAAAAATGAGATGCGTGCAAAGCTCAGAAGTGACATGCATGCAAACCCTAAAAGTGAGATGCATG
>LPNX011122205.1:31461-60752 GCA_001517045.1 Pseudotsuga menziesii
GGCCGTGAGCAGCTGCCTTAGAGAACCAAAACGTTTTCATACTTAGAGGGTTCAGAACTGCAGTATATTCCAGCCAATCTCTCCAGCACAGCAAGGCTATTAGCCCTGCAAATCGGCGGATCCATCGGGCACCTCCTTCCTTGAGGGCGTCACCTTTTTCTTTGATTGGGCGTCTTATTGCTGGAGCATTCACTGGAGACAACAGAGATCAGTTCCTCTCCGATCCAGATCTCAGTACTTGCAGACTTTATCTGCAGCAGTTCAGCCAGTTATCAGTGGTAAGTGTGCACTCTGTCTCACAAACCCTAACCCTAATTTTTCCTATAAAATAGGGATTTTTTGCTTGGCAGTTTGTAAGCCTAGTTGTACCCGCATAATTGTTTAGAAATAGAAAATATCGGGATTTGGGATATTTCAATCTTCCATCAGTCCTCCGGTGACTCAGAGATGGAAGTCTACAAGACTTCTCGCTTAGAGAAGCGGAGGGAGAAGGCCAAGCAAGCCTTCATTTGATCTCTTTAAGAAAACTATTGAAAAGCTTCAAGATTGCTCCAATGAGAGCCATGTCACTGATTCAGTCTACTCTCATTATGGGGAGTCAACCAAACAACAGATTTGGAAAGATGATATGTGGAAAGTGATTCTTAGCTATCAGAGGAAGTAATCTATAACTTCCAAGAGGATCTATGAGATCATGCTTCGTGCTGAGATGGAGAATTGTCTGAAGCTCTTAGAAAATCATGTATTTGATGAAAGGTTGGAACCTGTGTTGCATGGGTACCCGTACCCAGGGGTCGGGTACACGTACCGGTACCGGGTACACGTACTGGGTACGACAATGGTACGTACCCAGACGTACCCTCACGTACCATGAACAGTGTTGCCGTACCGGGTACTTCATAATTTTTTTTTGGGTACGTTTGGTGAAAATGGTATGGCGTACCTCGATTTTGGGTACGGCTATGGTACGACTAGTATATAAAACTAAACCAAACTAATACAATTTGTTCCCACAGTTGAAGTCTAGTTCTAGCGATTTATCCTTCTTCAAACAAATATGTAGGAGCTATGATAGGATTAGTGGGAATTTTCAACCCCAAGATTTACATGGAAAGGTTGTAGGAGCTTTTTAACTCAACACGGATAATGCCTCACTGCTGTTTTGATTTGAATTTTTGTTTGCATAATGTATCACTGCTTGAACATAGATTTTAATGGCAATTCTTCACATAACATGCTCATAAATTATAGCAAGGAAATAACATTAACAATGATTTAAATGGCTAATAAACAGACACCCAAAAACATAGTAAGAAGGTGCTTTTTACATGCCCGTAGCAGCCCGTTGACAGATCTGGAAATGAACGTTGAGATACCCAAGTAATGTGGCCATACAATGTGATAGCAGTGAGAAAATCTTATAATGGCTGAGATCTGAAATGTGCTGTAGATGACTATTGGGAAAACTTCCTCTTTTACTTAAATATTCAGATCTGGAAATGAGAGTTATTTGACTCACAATACAGAGTTATGAAAGTACTATAGCAGCCTTAGAATGTGTTGGGACTGACAATCAATGGATGAAGAAGTAAACTCTGGTATAACAAATCCTGTAGTAGCTTTATTCTTCCCAATGCGCCCAATGGAAGTATGTAAGCACAATATAAGAGTGAAGATTTTACCACATTGATATTTCAATTTATGGCAGCCTGGAAACTACTAGTTACACTCTTCCCATGAATCATTTCATCTACAGTAGCAAAATCTTGAACTTCTCCACATGAAGACCCATGACTATATACTGTCAGCGGGCATTAACAATATTGACGTGGGTGCTGTATATACAAATTGACTTAATGCTTCTGGTGATTAATAGTACATTTTCTATTGTGAAAATGACTATGTTCCTTCAGATTTTTAGAGATGGAATTTTACAATAAATCAGAAGTTTTGCCATAGAGCATATTAAATTACTTTGAATAACAAAATATGATAGCTATTTTAAGTTTTTTGAAGATTCTTTTAGAAATGAAGTAGCTACAAATCATTCAACATAGAGAGGACTGACGTAGCATTCTTTTAGTGCAATTGTTTATACCTTAACTTCATATGCAATTGAAAAAACTTTTCCTATCTTTTTCAAAGCTGCTAATTGTTGGTTGTTAAATGGCCATGTGATATTGTTTTACCTCCTAATCATACTACAAAATTATTGTAGACTAGTCATATAGTTGTTGATGACATGGCTTGAAGAAGCCAAATTTACTATTTTGTTCATTGTTCAGTTTCACAGTTTTGATCTTTCTATTTCATGACTGAAAAATGCCATTAGGCAAATTTTGAATGTAGTTTGACAATGTTGAAAGGACTCAAGGAGTCATGGACATACATTTGTCATTAATATATTATAAATTATTTTAATTTATGTTTGAATGTTTTGAATTTTCATTGTGAATTGTGAATTTTCATTGTTCAATGAATCAATGACGAAATCTGAAAGTGAATATGCAATGTGCATGTATGGATCATTGGATCATGATGTATCATGTGAGTCATGTGACTGTGACATGTTTCAGTTTTATTTTTAATATATATATATATAGTACCCCCGACGTACCGAAGTACCCTGTTTCAAAAAGTGTCGTACCCATACCCGTCCCCGTACCCACGTTTCCTGGCAACATAGGTTGGAACACATCGAGAAGAGTTATCACCATGTAATGGTGCAGTATGTTATTGATTTGTAGAGAATGCCCCTCTTGTTGAGAGGAAGTGTTAAAGTTAGTGCAGTTGCGAGGCCCATTCTCAGGGAGGATGGTACCCTAGTCAGTTAACTAGAGCATAGTATGACCCTAGAAGGTATCTTAGGGGCCCCAGTAGTCTTCTGGGGTTCTTGGTCTGGGACCAAGCAGGTTGATGCCATGGCAAAGTCCCTAACATGTGGTTAGGGCCCCTATATGTCTCTAAGGTATTTTTGTTTGGGACCAGACAGTTTCTTGGACACGATGTCCAAATAGATTATGCAGGTTGAGACAGAGACTTCCTGGTTTGGGACCAGGCAGATTCTTGGTCTAGGACCAAGTAGTTCCTGCAGGAGCACTCCTGGTCAGTTAACCAGGTGAATCTTGGTCAAGTTGACCAAGATGATGATGTGTGATGTCCTCTTTCCTAATGGGTTATTGCTAGGTTGTTTCTCAAGGGACTGGCCACCCCTTGATGATGTCACTAACACCTAACCCTTAGGAACAGTATTGAGGACCAAAGGATTGCACCATCCAGTTTGGATCTTCCCCTTGTACAATGATGATAATAATATATGAAACAATGTACCTTGAGAGGGAAAAAAGATTAAATTCCTTGGTCTTGTTGGTCCTATGGGTAAAAGGGGTTGTTTGTCCACCTTTATGGTACACCTTGGTCTTGTGGGTATGAGGGTTGTCTTAACTTCTTGTTGTGACCCCTTTTGGTTGACTTATGGTCCTTTATCTTACTTGGTCCTAGCACTCTTATTATGATGACTTTTACTTTACGATTTGGACCATTGGTGCACTATCCTAAGTCATTTTATTTTATGGTTTTATTTTATAAAACCATTGGACCATTGTTTATGATTTTGTTTTGGGCCCTTTTATTTTATGGTTTTATTATAAGACCATTGGACCACTTTATTTGGTACCTTTTCTAAGATAACCTAATTGTATTTTTTTTAATAGCCAAAGACCCTTATAAAAGTGATATACTTAAATGTGTTTATTCAAGAAGTCATATCCCATTTACCAGTTTTTGGCTGCTTCTAATCACAATCCTTCCTGCTCAGTGTCACCTATTGCTCATCGTGATTGCCTTCCTATGCTAGCGTGATTGGGTTCTCTGCCCTAGTGTGACTGGGTTCTCTGCTCGGCGTGACTGGGCTTCCCTAATCAGTGTGACCGCATCTTCCTCTGCTGCTCCACCTGATTGGGCTTCCTTGCTCAGTGTGACCATGTCTTCCGCTGTTGCTCCACGTGACTATGGCCTCCATCTTTCCTCCACCCACATGACTATTCCATGCCTCGTGTGATTGCTCTTTTGCACCCGTGTGACTACTTTCTCTACATTCGCATGACTAGATGTCATTGATCCGCATGACTGTTGTTATCACCAAACTTGTAGTTGCCTCTATGAGGTGAATCTAGGATGGATGGTAGAGGGATGGGCAACTAAAGAGGTGGAACCAAGATAGCCTCGACTCCCAAATCGATGGTTGTCACGCCAATCGAGGCAATCTTCACTTGATGTTTGTCTTAGCCCAAGACAACAATGGGGGTGACCCAGATCTACTCCTGACAGGAGAGATTAGACCAAAACACCAGATCAAATCAAATGAAGTTGAAGTACGTAAGGTGTAAGGTGGAGTAAACCCTAGATCTATGGATGAAGTCACAAGGTGAATTAGGGTTTGGATCAAGGGTTTATGAAATGTGAAATTTGATCCAAGTTCGAAATACAAGTGACCTATGAGCCTATTACTAGATCCGGGATCCAGGTACTAGCAAAAGATGAAGATATCCTCTGCCTTGGGAAACATAACCAATGCAGGGAGGGGAAGAACAAGATTGGGGCTATCTAGTACCATGGGGTGAACTCGAAAGAAGGTATGACAGTGTCAAAGCACACGAGCCATAAGGAAAAGATCAAATCACAAGAGAAGGAGGCAACATTAGAGGTAGCACTAGGGATTAGAGAATAGTGCCTTGGGATTTGGGCCAAATGGAGTCACTTTAGCAAAACGTTTTTGAAGACCCACTTGGGGTTTGACCCGATCTACAAAACCCAGAAATGGTTTGCCGAGAGATCAAGCGGTTTGATCCATAATATTTTTTGATTTTTTATATTTAGGGTTTTAACATGAAAATGAAGATGCCAATGGATTGAGATCTAGAAAAGAAGAACTAACCTGTAGATCTTACCTAGAAAACCGTGTAGATGCCTTGTTGATGATGATCTATGCCGCCCCGATCAATTTGAGAAGATTTGAAGGAAGCCTCTATGTGAAACAATTTGCCCAAGGAAGCCAACGCGCCCTCTCTCCTGCACAACAAACGTCAACCATATCAGATTTGATTGTAATATCCCAAATACTGATATTCTCTAATGTTCTATGGTATTGCTGACTCACGTACTCAGTCTTATATAAAAATACGAAATAACTGTGCATGCAAACTTGCCATGCAAAAGTGCCCTAAAATGTAGCTGAATTAGGGCTAGGGTTTGCATAGAGAAATTAACACTTACCATTGATATCCCGGTTGATAATGACTCCATAGATAGCTGCATGCATAAAGATCCAGATAGGTGGGCTAGTAGTGCTCCTTTGCTCCGGTGTTATCGCCCTGCTGTACCGTAAGCACCCTCCAGACTGAAGGTGACGTTTTTGTAGGAGGAGAGGTCAGATCATGCTGAAACTTTGTTGGATTGTCTGTCTGCTGATATCGGAGAGATGGACTGTCACATGCGGAGGTTTGGATGCCTCTAAGAGCCCTAGCAAATTGATCTGTGGATCTGCTACTCACGCCCCCAAAGTTCTCTGTTTGTTGATAGCTACTCCAGATGAGCAAACTGATGGATGATAGTCCCAGGATGCCGTAGGATGGGCCTGCTGAGAAAGAGGATGCTAACATGCGGAGGAAAGATTGGGTTTTGTGGTCCCAACGAATCCTTCTGTGGTTTCCCTGCTACTTCCAGCTGCAAAACGTGGGTTTGTCAATAATCCTTCGGAGTGTGCTGGATCTCTGAATACTGAAGTGTACGATGAATGTTGTGGATAAACCTGGATGGTCTATCCCGAAGAGATTAGGGCATATATCTCACTGCCGAACCCTCGCTAGCTGAAGATGCCGTCTTCAACACCAACTGTCGCGACTGCACACGGTGTTGCTGCTCAAAAGCTCCAAATCAATCAACAATAAACATAGATATCTTCTTTGGTCCAATATGTTAAAGTTAGTGCAGCTGCGAGACCCATTCTCAGAGAATGGTTTCGTAGTCAATTGACTAGGACAGAGTAAGACCCTAGAAGGTACCCTAGGCCCCCCAGTAGTCTCCTGGGGTTCTTGGTCTAGGATCAAGCAGGTTGATGCCATGGCAAAGCCCCTAGCATGTGGATAGGGCCCCTATATGCCTCTAAGGTATTCTGGTCTGGGACCAGGGATGTGATGTCCAAGTAGAGCATGCAGGTAGAGGTAGAGATATATTCTGGTATGGGACCAGGAACACGATGTCCAAGTAGGTCCTGTAGGTAGTTGATTAACTTTCAGTGTGAGACTGAAACTCAACTTAATACTAAGAACCATTCTGCGAGAGAATGGAGGACCCGGTTAGGTTCCAAGGATTGATCAACATGATTCAGTGTGAGACTGAAACTCAGCCTAGGGTTGAAAGCCATTCGTTAAGAATGGAAGATAATGATGTCCTCTCTCCTAATCAGTTAGTCCTAGATTGCTTCTCAAGGGACTAGCCACCCCTTGACGATGTACCTAGTACCTAACCCTTGGGAGCAGCGTTAAGGACAAA
This sequence comes from Pseudotsuga menziesii, assembly GCA_001517045.1. Classification (NCBI taxonomy): domain Eukaryota; kingdom Viridiplantae; phylum Streptophyta; class Pinopsida; order Pinales; family Pinaceae; genus Pseudotsuga; species Pseudotsuga menziesii. Next base: position 38,014 of record LPNX011122205.1, read on the forward strand.
AGGATTGTACCATCCGTTTGGATCTTTCCCCTTATACAGTGATGACAAAATAAATAAAACTATGTATCTTGAGAGAGAGAAAAGTCTTTGGTGTTGTTGGTCCTAAATGTTGATTGTCCACTTTTACGGTTCACCTGATCTTATGGTTGTTGGCTCTTGGTCCTATTCCTATTTGGTCCTAGCACTCTCACTTGTGTGCACCTTTAACTATGATGTCTCCTACTTTATGGAGTGTATTTACCTAATGGTTTATTAAGGACCATATATTGTTATGGTTACCTTATGTTTTGTTAAAGGACTCTTGACCCACTTATGTTTTTGGTTTATTTACCTCATGTTGGATTTTTGGACTTTCACTTTATTATAAATACATTAAATAATTATTTTATAGTCTTATTAATAAAATCTTATGATTTTATTAATAGACTTTTGGACCATTTTACTCTTATGCTTAAAACATTTTACTTTACCTAAAGTACACTTATGCTTTTTTTTGGACGAGTTACTTTATTATTTTATTATAATAAAATCTTAGGTTATTTTTTGGACCAGTTACTATATGATTTTATTATATTTATTATAATAAAATTTTAGACTTTTAGACTTTTACTTTTGGACCAAATTATTTTATTTAATCTCTTTTGATTTTTCTAACGTAGCCTATATAAACCGAAGAGCTATCCTTCAATACGTGTGATTTTTCCTCACGTGGTTGTCTACGGTGATCTCTGCGATTTTGAAGTATTTTCCCCCCATGGGCTTTGCACGTTTTACCTCTGCGATTTTGAAGTGTTGTGGTGACCTTCATGATTTTTCCCTCACGAGCTCTGCACGTTTCACCTCTGCGATTTACGTACAGACTGTCTGCACTCTGTCTGCGGGTTCATTGTTTTTCCCTCATGGGCTGTCTACGTTCTTTTCCTCTCATGAGCTTCTGCGATTTCTCTGAGTGCGAGTCTCTGTGATTTAGTTATTTTGCTATTTTTTTATCGTGACTCCTCACCGAGATTTCTCACGGGATCTGCTTGATCTCTCTTTGCAATTTCTGTATTCACGATCTCTGCCATTTGCCGAACTGAGTCTTATCTCAGCGTGTTTGCGATTTCCCTCTGAATGATTTTTCCTCGGCATGTTTGTTTACGGGCTTGACCTCCCTTTGTTGCATTTGATCTCTGTGTGAGTTCTGTAGGTGATTGCTTACGGTCTTATCTCTAGACATGTCTCTGTGATTGAACTCTGTGTGAGTTCTTACAGGGGGGTAATTGCTTACTGGTTTTGCAACACTTATGTGTCTTCCCTTACACATGGTCACTTGCATGATTTTTTTATTGAAGCACCTGAGATCTGTTTAGTCCTACCTAAACTCTCTCTCTCTCAAGGTACGAATATGATTTAACCAGTTTGACTTGTCCTTTTAGTGACAAGATCAAACTCAGAACTAACTGAGTATAAGGCGGATCCAACGAATGGTTATGATTCTTTATTTTCTGTAGTTTATTGGAGATTCAGTCTACTGCACATGTTATTTATTATTTTTCTGTACATGACATTTGATGAAACATTTCAATGATCAACTTTAACGCAGTGACCAACAGAGTGTTAAGTTGAAAGAAATGAAAGTTATGTCGTTATGTTTTATTATAGTTTAAATTTTACCTCAGTTTTTATATGTTCATCTAACCTGTAAAATTCAACACAATAACCCTTCTTAAATAGCTTAGCATGTACTTTTAGGGTTTGCGCTTTACTTTTGCATGCATGCAATTCTAATTTCTCGTTGACTTTTAAGACTGAAGCAATAAGGCTTGCATGCTCCGCATGCTTTATGATAATAACTTTGATGGCCCTCTTTACTATACTGATGCCTGCAGAATTGTCCTAATATGCTCTCGGTATTAAAGGCCCTTGGTCAATTCCCTATTTATCAAAAACGGAACATTACAGTCCTCCCTCACCAAAGATTGCTTGTCCTCAAGCAATGCCACTCAACTCCACAATCAGTCAAATTGAACCAATTGAGTCTGGGTACGATCCTAGGGTCCCAAATTATCCTAAGAGATTTGTAGCACTTTCTGCTCAAAGCACTGCACTGCATGGTACCATCACCAGAGACCTCCTGAAAGCATCCTATAGCAATCACTAAACTGCCAATCGCTGTAATCCCAGGGTCCCAAATAAATCTGAGAATCGTTGAGGTCAAAATGCATCCACCACTACCTTATGTACTATCGACACAAGGAGCATCCCGTAGACTCCCAAGTAACCCCATTAGTAAACATTGTATCCATCCCTCATAAGGTCTCCCACTTGGATCCCAATGCAAACTTGTGCATCTTTCATCCCAAATATCCCAAGGCTCTTGTGGGACTATACCCCTAGCTAGGAATGTCTTCCCAAGAATCGCCCACTCAATAGGACACCAACCCTTAATCTCATCCAACCCCCAAAAAGGACCTTGTCCATAAGCACCATCACAAGGAATAATCCTACCAAGTTGACATTCTGCCCTTCCGATTTCAACTGGAATGCTCATAAACTGCTGCCCAATTTCTCGATCCTCGCCAACCTGTAAAAACCATCTGCCATTATGCAAATGTGGACTCAAGCTACTGCAAGCCTTGTGTATGTACTCTTGAAGAGGACTGCTTTGAAATGCAATAGTATGTTTCTTCTGCTACCCCATCAAGTAATCCAACTGTTCTTCAATACTAGAAAGCCTGATCGCTTACTCGGTACATACAACTCGAAGAATTATAAGCTCAACATCTCATTGTACTATGGTGTCTCGGAGAATCTTGGTCCTCTCTTTCATCGCTAGAATGCTTTCTTTAACACGTTCAATCTTCTTTTGGTGACTATCATCTAGAAGCTCTATCTCATGCATGCATAAGCTCTCCCTAACCTCCATGTGTGATTGTTCACTGTCTCGACTGCTGTGCTCATTGCCTTGCACCTCATGTATTTCACCTGTCATAACTGTCTGGACCCCTGCTGTAGGTGATGAAGAGTGTAACAACTCCAACTCATCACATTGCTTGTCGACAATCTGACTAGCGAATGTGCTTGTGTTGCTAGACTCACAGGATGGCTCTAATGCTATCTCCTCATGCACATCCTCATCATGTACTGTTAACCCCAAACGAAGCTCACCAACAACCTATACTTCATGCTCATCTTTCTTCCCTCCCCCAACTATGCATTTAAGGAGATCCTCATCCAAATCCTTGGGCTGACTCTTGAATTTGATGGTGTAATAATCTTGAAAGGACAATGCTACACATACCTCATCACCCAAGGCTAGACACTCCTGATATCGAGGCAAGTGTTGAAGTACTGCTAACCTCTGCAAATTTCCATTCAAGATCCTTCTCATTGTCTTCATGTTCTCACAAGTTGCCAAAGAAAAACCTTTTTTCTGACATACACTTCACCAACATCACTAACATGCATTTGCATGTACAAGCATGTATCAACATGCACTTTTATTCAATTGCTATGTGTCCACAACTGGCAAGGATCATGCTCTGATACCACTGTAATATCCCAAATACTGATATTCTCTAATGTTCTATGGTAGTGCTGACTCACGTACTCAATCTTATCAAAAATATGAAATAACTGTGCATGCAAAAATGCCCTAAAATGTAGTTGAATTAGGGCTAGGGTTTGCATAGAGAAATTAACACTTACCACTGATATCCTGACTGATAATGACTCCAGGGATAGTTGCATGCATAAAGATTCAGATAGGTGGGCTAGTAGTGCTCCTTTCCTTTGGTGTTACCGCCCTGCTGTACCATAAGCACCCTTCATACTGAAGGTGACGTTTTTGTAGGAGGAGAGGTCAGATCAGGCTGAAACTTTGTGGGATTGTTTGTCTGCTGATGCCGGAGAGATGGACTATCACATGCAGAGGTTTGGTTGCCTCTAAGAGCCCCAGCGAATTGATCTGTGGATCTGCTGCTCACGCCCCCCAAGCTCTCTGTTTGCTGATAGCTGCTCCAGATGAGCAAACTGATGGCTGATAATCCCGGGATGCCATAGGATGGGCCTGCTGAGAAAGAGGAAGCTAACATGCGGAGGAAAGACTGGGTTTTGTGGTCCCAACGAATCCTTCTGTGGTTTCCCCGCTACTTCCAGCTGCAAAACGTGGGTCTGTCAATAATCCTTTGGAGTGTGCTGGATCTTCGAATACTAAAGTGTACGATGAATGTTGTGGATAAACTTGGATGGTCTATCCCGAAGAGACTAGGGCAGATATCTCACTGTCGATCCCTCGCTAGCTGAAGATGCCGTCTTCAACCCCAATTGTCGTAGTTGCACATGGTGTTGCTGCTCAAAAGCTCCAAATCAATTAACAATAATCATAGATATCTTCTTTGGTCCAATAACCCTTCTTAAATAGCTTAGCATGTCACTTTTAGGGTTTGCGCTTTACTTTTGCATGCATGCAATTCTAATTTCTTGTTGACTTTTAAGACTGAAGTAATAAGGCCTACATGCTCCGCATGCTTTATGATAATAACTCTGATGGCCCTCTTTACTATACTGATGACTGAAGAATTGTCCTAATATTGTCCTGGTATTAAAGGCCCTCGGTCAATTCCCTATTTATAAAAAATGGAACATTACATTGATGCATCACGAGAAAAAAACAAATGCTACAGAAAAATAGCAAGATGAAATCATAGATCGCAATGATACTAATGAAAACCCCCTAATACAAGCAAAGCCAAGCCAAGCGAGTTGAGGAACCCCTGCAAAAACGCCCAAGTTGAAGTCGCTCTCTTGTAGACAAGACAATGTTTCCAAAAAATATAGATCTCATAAAAAATACCCAAATGCCAGGAAGCAATAGATTTTCCAATCACCATCTAAGAACACCAGATGCAAAGGAGATCCAAGAATTTCCACAAAAATAGTTTTCTATTATCCAGATCCAAGAGCCAAAGACCCCTTACAAATGAGAAGCTCTCTCCTTTAGATAGGAATGAGAGAACCAAAATCATAACCACTTTTCAAATGGGTGGCTAAGATTAAAAGATTAAAATGTTCTAATCAACGATTGAGATGAGCTCAACATAGAGTACATGGATCAATAAAATAATATAATATAAAAATGGACCAAATCACTCTAGGAGAGGGGATCCCACTTAATAAAAAATAAATAAAGCTCATGGTGGGTCCAGGGAGTGTTAACTAACTCTCTTAGTGTATCCCCATGGCACAATAAAATAATATAATTTTTTAAATGCCAAAATAGTGCATTTCTGAGGAAATCATGGGCCTCCAAAAGCTCCAGGAAATAATAAATCATGCAAGAAAGATGGATGTGGGTCCATCCAAGTGCTCAAATTGCTGGAGGAGGAGTGGAAGACATCACTCTCATCATCAAAACTCATCCCATGCCATTTCCTTGCCTCAGTAGCCCAAATCGAATTCTTCAATAGCCATTTTAATTATTTTAATTTTGTCGAGAAACGTGATATGCCCAAAAAACTGCTTCCTAGGGTGCCTGCGTTATCCAACTAATCCCACCAGGCTCTCTGGGAGGGGAGTAATATGGTAAAAACAAGTGGCGAGACCACCCCCTCCTCATACAACGCCCTAGGAGATCCAAACAAATCATCTCTCTACTCAGACAAGCCATCCAGCATGGCAAAACTGCACCAGAATGGTACACTAAGTCAAATCATCCCTGTAACTGCCTGGAACCGAAAGCAAGCTGTCTCATTGGACTCAGGGAGTCCAAATCCATCTACTCATACACCCTATATGTTGTGTTGCATGGGTACCCGTACCAGGGGGTCGGGTATACGAATGAGTACCGGGTACTTGGGTACTTCAATGGTATGTCCCTAGCTGTACCTAGCCACACCCAAATCCAATCTCACGTACTGGATACTTGATGTATGAAAATATGGTACTTGCGTGGATTTTGGTACGTCGTACCACGTGTTTGGGTACACGGCCGGTACAACCATTTGACAATTTATCTTAGCTCATTGTTCGGGATGATTCAATTTGCAAAGTTTGAAGTTCAAAATTTTAAAAATTAAATAATAAAACACTAAAACACACGTTATGTGGGCCTTTGCCCCTTACCTAAACCAGCGGAACATTGCATTTCTCACTGCTAGTGCACTGTGCTCACTACTCCAGCGACGATGTGACAAAGGACCTTAGTGATGCTAATGACATTGATCCTAAGGCTACTGATGACATGGCTTGAGGAAGCCAAATCAACTATCTTGTTCATGTTCAATGTTTACTGTTTTGAACTTTCTTTTTCATGTCTAAAAATGCCTTCAGGCAAATTTTGGATGTAGTATGGCAATGAAGTTTGAAGTCATGGTGTTATGGACATATCATATTTTTTGTTGTTAATTATATTAATATAACTTTAGTCTTCTAGTTGATATCTACTATGAGTCTATGTCATATGATTTATCAAATTTATTATTTTATGTTCAAATTTTCAATGCTAATGTTCATATGAATCATTGAATTTAGAAATATCAAATATGCATGTATGGTGTGAGTGTGAAATGTGAAATGTTTTATTTTTATAAATTTTAACACACACACACACACACACATATTTTGTAACCCCGGCGTACCCAATTACCCTGTTTCAAAAAGTGGCGTCCCCGTTCTCGTACCAGTACACCGTCCTCGTACCCACGTTTCCTGGCAACTTAGCCTATATGTCTCTGCATGATCATCTATAATATACAATATACCCAGATAGACAAAATAATAATCTATAAATGACCACATAATCAATAATATAACCTAGGCTAACATCCATCCGCTGCAAGTGTTCAAAGGCTAAAACATGCTCTACAAATCATTCAAGTAACAATTATAACAAGTAGCAATCACTTCACTAGCGGTCTATCAACCAAATATATAGGGTTTCATTTTTTAATTATAACTCAGACCAGACTCTCAAGACCATACTCACTTCATAGTTGTAATCAATTTGCTAGTGAAGGGTGAAGGCTAAAATCAAAAGGCTAGGCTGAAGGATGACTACCAACTCAACACTGTGACACTTTGGATATGGAAAGGGGATACTAACTCTAGCATATGCAGGTCAAGCAACAACACAGGGTATGGCAATGTCTCACAAATGAATAAGTTACGTTCAGAGGTGCTTATTCACCTTGGCAAATGCTCACAATCCAAATCAATACAAGTGAGGCCAACAATCTTTAGATATAAATTTTAGGAACCATTGCTTTTTGGGCCTTTGATTTTCCATAGCCTTGGTCCATGTATTTATTACATGGATTTTGTTAGTGAGGCTTCATGCTTTCATGTATGTTTAAAAACACTACTTTTCATGAATGTTTTAAGATATTCATTTCAATGTAATTCAAAGCCAATTTCATTTGGCTTGCCTTGCATTCATGTATGTTTAAAAACACTACTTTTCATGAATGGGATTTTTCAATAAAATATCCATTCATTTCCAAATACATTGTATTGATGGCAACGCTACTTGTTACAGGTTTAACCAACACAATTGTAATGTTCCGTTTTTATAAAAAGGGAATAACTGAGGATTAATAGCACCAGGAGCAGAAAGGTAAATCAATTCAATATTATTAAGTCATCAATGTATTAAGAAGGCCAGAAGAGTTCATATCATAGAGCATGCGGAGCATGCAAGCCTTATTTTAGTGTTAAAGTCAACATGAAATTAGAATTGCATGCATGCAAAAGTGAAGCGTAAACCCTAAAAGTGACATGCAAACCCTAAAAGTACATGTTATTCTATTTAAAAAGGGTTATTGGACCAAAGAGATATCTATTGTTATTGTTGATTGATTTTGGAGTTTCGAGCAGCAACACAGCGTGCAGCGCGACAGTTGGGGTTGGAGATGGTGTCTTCAGCTAGCGAGGGTTCAGCAGTAAGAAACAAATGATGAGTACCTTCAGGCAGATGACAGAGAAAAATGGGTTCAGCAGTAAGAAACAAATGATGAGTACTTTCAATTATCTCATATTGACCATAAAAGAACTCACTACTGGGCAAAAAGAAATGATGAGTACCTTCAGGCAGATGACAAAGGAAAATGGGCTCACCCCACACAGTCCCTTGTTTCCCAATAGCTATAGGGTATCCACCAGTAGTAGTGGCGAGCACTTACATACCAACATGCAGAGCCATTTCCATATATACAACAAGCTTTCCTGACCTACCATGCCTCAATTCTTAGATAGTCCAGTTGTAGTGCTTTTAGCACAAGTAGAACCAGAAGAATCCATGAGTGCCTATTTGAGAGAGTATAGAGCTTTAGGAGATGAGTTCCATTCAGCCATGACCTTCACTGACTTCTGCCACTTTAAAAGTAAGAACAAACCCAAAGCTTACAATAGGCCATTCACCCAAAACTATGAGTTACAACGCACCTAGGGAAACTGAATATCCCTACCTTTGAGGGAACCCGGGGTGGCCCAGCCCGGAATTGAGTGCAGAAGTTGGATACATACTTCCAGCTCAACCCCATGATTGAGACAGATGCCATTAAATTGGCTACTTTGCATTTGGATGAGGATCTCCTTAAAGGCATAGTTGGGGGAGTGAAGAAAGATGAGCATGAAGTACAAGTTGTTGGGGAGCTTCATTTGGCGTTAACAGTATATGATGAGGATGTGCATGAGGAGATAGCATCAGAGCCATCCTGTGAGTCTAGCGACACAAGCACATTCTCTAGTCAAATTGTGGACAAACCGTGTGATGAGTTGGAGTTGGTACACTCTTCATCACCTACAGCAGGAATCCAGACAGTTATAACAGGTGAAATACATGAGGTGCAAGGCAATGAGCACAGCAGTCGAGACAGTGAGCAGTCACACATGGAGGTTAGGGAGAGTTTATACATGCATGAGATAGAGCTTCTAGAGAATAGTCACCTAAAGAAGATTGAACGAGTTAAAGAAAGCATTCTAGCGATGAAAGAGAGGACCAAGATAGTCCGAGACACCATAGTATAGCGAGATGTTGAGCTTACAGTTCTTTGTGTTGTATGTATCGAGTCAGAGGTCAGGCTTTCTGGTATTGAAGAGCAGTTGGATTCCTTGATGGGGCAGCAGAAGGAACATACTATTGCATTTCAAAGTAGTCCTATTCAGGAGTACATAAACAAGGCTTGTACTAGCTTGAGTACACATTTGCATAATGGCAGATGGTTTTTACAGGTTGGCTAGGATCGAGAAATTGGGTAGCGGTATATGAGCATTCCAATTGAAATCAGAAGGGAAAAATGTCAGCTTGGTAGGATTATTCCTTATGAAGGTGCTTATGGACAAGGTGCTTTTTGGGGGTCTGATGAGATTAAGGGGTGGTGTCCTATTGAGTGGGCGATTCTTGGGAAGCCATTCCTAGATAGGGGTATAGTCCCACAAGAGCCTTGGGATATTTGGGATGAAAGATGCACAAGTTTGCATTGGAATCTAGGTGGGAGACCTTATGAGGGATGGATACAATGTTTACAGATGGGGTTACTTGGGAGTCTTAAGGATGCTCCTTGTGTCGATAGTACACAGGGTAGCGGTGGATGCATTTTGACCTCTGCAATTCTCAGATTGATTTGGGACCTTGGGATTACAGTGACTGACAATTTAGTGATTGCTAGAGGATGCTTTCAGGAGGTCTCTGGTGATGGTACTGTGCAGTGCAATGTTTTGAGCAGAGGGTGCTACAGATCTCCTAGGATAATTTGGGACCTTGGGATCATCCCCGGATTCAGTTGGTTCAGTTGATTGATTGTGGGTTTGCGTTGGCATTGCTTGAGGACAAGCAATCTTTGGCGAGGGAGGACTGTAATGTTCCGTTTTTATAAAAAGGGAATAACTAAGGACTAATAGCACTAGGAGCAGAAAGGTACATCAATTCAATATTATTAAGTCATCAGTGTAGTAAGAAGGCTAGAAGAGTTCATATCATAAAGCATGCAGGCCTTATTTTAGTGTTAAAGTCAACATGAAATTAGAATTGCATGCATGCAAAAGTAAAGCATAAACCCTAAAAGTGACATGCAAACCCTAAAAGTACATGCTATTCTATTTAAGAAGGGTTATTGGACCAAAGAGATATCTATTGTTATTGTTGATTGATTTTGGAGTTTCGAGCAGCAGTACAACGTGCAGCCGCGACAGTTGGGGTTGGAGACGGTGTCTTCAGCTAGTGAGGGTTTGACAGTGAGATATCTGCCCTAGTCTCTTATTGGGATAGATCATCCAGGTTTATCCATCGCATCCATCATATACTACAGTATTCAAAGATCTAACACATTACGAAGGGTTATTAGCAGATCAACATTTTGCAGCCGGAAGTAGTAGGGAAAACACAAGGATTCGCTGGGATCACAAAACCTAGTCTTTCCTCTGCATGTCAGCTTCCTCTTTCTTAGCAGGCGTATCCTACGGTATGCAGTGATTATCAGCCATTAGTTTGCTCACCTGGAGCAGCGATCAGCCAAATAGATCAGTTGGGGGCATGAGCAACAGAACTACTAATCAATTCGCTAGGGCACTTAGAGGCAACCAAACCTCCGCATGTGCCAGGCCATCTCTCCGGCATTAGCAGTCAGACAAGCTCAGAAATTTTCAGCCCGAACGGACCTCTCCTCCTACAAAAACGTCACCTTCAGTTTGGAGGGTTTTTACGGTATTGCGGGGCAGTAACACCAGAGGAAAAGAGCATTATTAGACCACCCATCCAGATCCTTATGCATGCAGCTATCTCTGGAGTCATTATCAGCTAGAATATCAGTGGCAAGTGTTAATTTCTCTCTTCAAAACCCTAATCTTAATTCAACTATATTTTAGGGCATTTTTGCATGGTGAGTTTGCATGCACAGTTATTTTGCAAATTTGTATGAGATTGAGTGTGCGAGTCAGCACTATCATAGAACATTTGAGAATACCAGTATTTGGGATATTACAGCAACCTAAGCAACTTAGAGTCGAGACACAAATAAATAGGGAAGCTTGTCCAAGAAAGAGGCTTTAGTGGGGAAAGGTCCTCCATGTCACAAGTCAAGTAGTAAGTCGGGTTGGAAACACAATTGGAAGGTAATGGATGAGTGGAGATAGTGAACCATGAAACCATCACTAGCAAGCCAAAGTATGGCGGGAATGACTACCTCTATTCTCCTTAAGGAGGGTAAAACCAATGAGTATGGGTCAAGAATTTCTAGGTCTAAGTAGGGACATACATACATAATATCAATTCATCCAAGTCCACATAATTATATGAGCGCTAGATTATGACACTAGATGCTAAGACATGTCACAAGAATGAGTATAAGAGCAATAATAACCATAACACAAGATAACATATGTTGGGTCATAAACATGTAAATAATCAATCTGAACCAACAATTGTCCAATGATAAGTTACTGATGCAACTCTGGGCAGTACTGACTGCTCTGCAAATGGCTAAATGACTACATCAGTCCTTAAATCTGAGTGTCCTGAGACTCAGTCATGGCATGGGAGAGTACTATAGTCCATCATCAAATAATGATCCATCATAGATGCTCATCTCAACATCTCATATGTAAGGGAACTGGCTGAAAAGTGTACTGAAATCTGAAAAATAGAATATGGTAGCCCGACTACTATATATGTGATAACAACTGTGTCAGCACTCAGCGTGATAGTGATCTCTTTCTCCCCACGTGACTGTGTGTCACTAATTCGTGTGACCATGACTTTCTTCCTTCGACGTGACCGTGACATTCTTCCCTCCGCATGATTGTATGTCACTGCTCCGCATGACTGTGTGTCATTACTTAGCATGATAGTGATCTCCTTCCACCAGAGTGACTGTGTATCACTAGCGTGACTGTTTTCTCTTGCATCAACGTGGTTGTGTGTCACTTATCCCACATGACTGTGTGTCTCTTGTCAACATGACTGAGTCCCTTTTGTTGAGCATGACCGTGTACTAAGCATGACTGTATCTTCTATGCTAGTGTGACTATACTGAGCATGACTGTGTCTCTCTGTTGGTGTGCTGCTAAAGCCTGGAGTTTCTCTTCCTGTTGACTAAGTTTCTGAGGTCTGTATCCTTCTTCTTTAACCCTCTCTCTCTCAAGGTACATCATTTGTTCACCCAATTGACTTGTTCCTTAGGTGACAAGATCAAAACCTAAAAGTATTTGAGTATAAGGCTGATTCAAAATAATTGTTACGATTCTTTATTGTTGTCATCTCCTGTACATTATTTTAGCATTTTGTTACTGTACATGGCATTTGATGAATCATCTCAAGGACCAAATTTAGCGCAGTGACCATTGGAGTGTTAAAGTTGAAAGAGATGAAAATTATGTTTGATTTTATTGCAGCTTGAATTTATTTAAACAGTACTATTCTGAATCTAACCTTGTTAATAATTCTGTTGATGCATTAAAGTATATTTACTTTTGCTAAATCTTAACCTAACACTAAATTTTAACAAAATGGTGCCAGCATAGCAAGATAAGATAAGATTGTGTAAAGTATGGCGTAGGCATGCCTTGCATATTAGACTTCCAACCATTCATAACACAAGTTAAGCATCACAATACTAGTCAAATAAGCATATGTCGCCATAATCATCAGAGTATATTAAGTCAAAGGTGTTAATTAATATACATCAGAGAGCAAACTGAAACCAAGAAGCAATATACCTGATCTCACCATATACAAGTCTCTATCTGAAACACCACTCTGCCTGTCAAGAATGTACCATCTCTGCTACCCTGCTCGAATGGACTACGACTCTACCAAGGTCATCTCAATGGACTTGGAAATCTCAGTCATGACAAAGGACTGCTCTGTTCCTAGTGCTGAATGAAGCTCTGAATGTCTATGTGATATGGTTCTTGCTGATAATCAATCCATGCTATATCCCCAAGTATAAGACTGGCTCAGGAAAAAGAGAATATCCATCTGCTGCATCATAGTAGCCCAGCTACAATATGTGTGATAACAAGGCCAACCACTCCTCAACTAAGGTCACATGAAAAGACCCTCTTGACCATGCCAAAATGCAACCAGCCCTTAAAATTTCAAAGTTCTTGGAATGCTTTGAAATCGGACACTGATGCTGCTCACCATACTGGGTACCAAATATGATAATATCTAGTCACCTACTAAAAATAACACTGCTGTAAATAGCCAATCCTTGGAATCCAATTAAATTCACAACATAGACAAATCTTGTAACTAGGTCCGCAAATATGAAATCAGATCTGCAATCAGACCATTCAAAAACTGTTAAAAATAGAAATTGGTAAATATAACAAACTCTCAGATTTGCCTAAAAATTGAATTCCATGCATCTCTCCAAAGGGTGTCCAAAACTATCAGATCATGCTAAAGATGAAACTACAAACTCAGCTTGATCACACTCCATGGGGATCCTCAACATCCCACACTTTGAATACTGCACTGCATCTGTAAGTGTGGGGCATCTACTCTGACTGCATCACATCCATATGTACCTATGATGTATCCCCTACATGTACCTGTATAAAAACAGCCTGTCAGAACTCTGTCCAACCATCTATTTTTGAATAATAGAGACACACGACCATGTGCCAAGTCTGAAACACACTCAATGATCTGTTGATGCTGTGTTAGTGGATTAACTAACCTATGCACACCATAATATATTCACAAACCTTTGATGCCATATGAACTTTGTAACAATGAGCTCACCCTGAATGATATATATGAGTATGTGCTGTAGATTAACACTCGGGTTTCTAAGGTCAAATCTGGTGTTAACAATGTCCATTTTTGTATCACCTTGGCTTGAAACATTTTCTTCTGTAAAGTGGCTCCTACCGCACACTGCCTATCAAATACGAAGCCTTTATATCATAGGTAGCACCTATGGCATCATTATGGATAACTAGGGATATCCTTTGAGCTCATATCCAACTCCTCATTGATCAAGTCAAACATCACAAAAGTTACTTGTGCATTAATGAAGGATTTTCTGTGGACCAAAACTAGGTCTGTAAAGTACGAAAGAAATACCAATTATTTTTTTTTGTCTATAGTAGAATAGTGTATATTAAATTCTTTCCAATATATTACAAATAATAGCAACAAGGAAAAACCTTGAGATTCTAAGTAGAAATATTCAGACATGGTCCATTACTGAAAACACATTCTAATTTAATGTAATGATCTCAGCCTTGTTATGTTTCAGATCTTTGCAAGAGTCCATATATGAGCAGAACAACATACATTATGCATCAGTTAATGCCTTATTTCTTTAGTGTTAATCATCAGTTCTGATGTTAAAACTTAAAAGTAAACATTCTAGGAAAGAAGGATGGGAAGTTATTTCTTTTTCAATAAATCCTCTCTTAGTTTCTTACTTATCAACATTTGGACTTCTAGGACATCCATCCTTTTTCTTTGGAAAATGTTTCATATGTTACTTCAGAGAACAAAAAGATCCATCCTTTTCTATTCAGCTATTTTAATTCTGAACTATCTTCTAGACTCATAGGATATTTTATGCATTTATATCAATGTGAAAAGAGTGATCTTTACGTTCATTTACTCTTATATGCTCTTAACAAAACATTACACCATTCATTCAGTAGTCAGTACCTACTACCAAGTTGAGTTTTTGCAAACTTTAGAGTTTGTCTTAATGGCATGTACTCCATACACAAGAAGTGACATTATTTAATCAGTAGCAAATCTAGGATACAAAGTTGATGTATTTAATCAATATAACCTCATTAGTCCATATAAGCATGCTCAATTAATGACAAGTCAAGCTCTGTAATTGAGTAAGAATTAGAATCTGGGAAGCACTAGTTGCCCATTGAGCAACTTCCAGTTTGCTGGTCAATCTAGTTCCACTAGATTGCTTCTATATTATGCATCTATACTTTATTACGTGAATACCTGACCATGTAGAACAAAATGTTAGTAGCAATCAAACAGACATATTCACACTATTGTTTTCCAGAAAAGGATGGTACAGATGAAATGACCATACAGATGCAATTCATTCAGATCTTGGCTACTAATAAAATATTGGTCTTTTCTTTTGGATGTGTAGGAACCTCCTGTGATACATAGGGATGTCAAGCCAAGTAATATATTACTGGATGATCACTTCAACGCTAAATTGTCAGATTTTGGCATCTCTAAGAGCACAGCAGAACTTGTTAGGACTCACGTTTCTACTGGGCCAGCTGGGACCTTTGGGTATGAGCTTCTATTCTACTAACTTGTGTTGTATATATTTGATTCAACTAGAGATATCTTGGATGCAATTTAGTGTCGTTGTAAAAAGGTTAGGGATGAGAGTACCTAATTAAGCTTAAAATGGGAAACAAGAACTAAAATTCAACGTGTGATTGCTTATGAAAATAATTAATACAAAGCTAAAATAACACACCTGATGGCACTGTGGCCGAAAATCCCAAAATAAATATATAACCCACGAAGGCCTGAAGGAACCCAAAACGAAATATTGAAATACTTTTCACAGGCTTGGGATTTGGCAAGCTTCTACACTTGCCCAAAACAGAGGTAGTGTATTCACCTAACGCGCAGTCTGCTACAAACGTTTCATCCCGGGATTTTTTTTTAAACTGTTCAGACCAAATAAAACATTCAAATACGATTTCCCTTCCACTGTGGCTCTTCTTCACACATTTTTTTACAAGAAATTTCATAGCATTTCTGCTCTCCTCCAAACACAGAGAATCTGGGTAACAGTCAAACGTTTTCCACAATTTTTAAAACTATTCAGTCAGTCGCCACAGTTACACATTCTCCCATTCTGCTGAAAACAATCCTGTTTAATTAAATAATACTCTGTTTTATCGGCTGGAACTTCTGGTTTGCAAGCAATTTCCAGCTATCCCTCCTTTCACCACATTTCAACACTTGCCTGATGTATTTATTTCACGGTCAGGTTCTATTACACAGAGAATACGAGCTGATTTTTCATTATTTTCTCCAGGAAAACATACAGAGTCTCTCTCACACAGAGATCCTTCCTTTTTTCATACTCCGTCCTCCCTCCTTTTTCCCCATCGCAACCTAACAGAATCCAAGTCAATCTACCAGAATGCAGAAATTTATGAATTTACTAACTTTAGTTAACTGACTCCTAACAGTCTTGAACAACCTAACTAGGTGGCTTGATCTCCTTGCAAAGAGCTCTTAAACAGCCACTTATTCCTATTTTAACTCAAATATCAACAGCTACACTAATCTGTTACAAATCACAAACTATCTCCAAACTCTTAGGCATGTTTGGCATTTTCCATCATCACAACATATGTAATATTTAGACCACAACATGTGACAACATGGTCACATTGCTGGCCTTAGTAGGATGCTCCTGCATCAGACTCCCAGGATAAAAAGCAATGAACCCCTGTTCGTCAAATTAGCAACAGAAAATCCTTTAGTTTCTAGCTCTGCTGCACTCATCCAAGTGGCATCCACTACAGGACGTGCTTTCCACTTGACCAAATACTCCAGATAGTCCTTCTGTCTGGTACTCTTTGCCACTTTAGTGTCCAAGATCTCTTCAGCTTCCAAGTTCTGTGTTACCGGCATCTGCTTCAGCCACTGCAAGTCTTCATCATCGGGCACCTTGCCTCCTGTAATATGTCCAGTATCATTTGCTACAAAAGGATAAATGTCAGCAACATTAAAAATAGGAGATATCCCAATCCCTGTTGGCATTTCCAGCTCATAAGCATTAGCATAAAACTTTCTGAGGATTTTGCACGGCCCAATCTTTTTCATTTTCAGTTTGTTGTACTCTCCTTTGGGAAATATTTCCTTTCTCAGATGGGCTAACACTAGGTCTCCTACCTCATAATTCTTTTCTCTTCTTTTAGAATCAGCTCTTGCTTTGTAATTTGCATTACTTTTCTGTAGCCTTTCCTTAACTTCCTCCTGTAGCTCACTGATCCTAGCTGCAAAATCTTCTCCATCTGCACTCCTCTTCTTCAACTGTCCCAAATCCTGCAGTTCATACACTCCTCTAGGATGCGTACCATACAGAATTTTAAATGGGATCATACCTGTGCTTCTGTTAGGTGAGTCATTATAAGCAAATTCTGCTTGTGCCAGATACTTTATCCTACTGTTTTGGATTCTCTCCAACTAGGATTCTTAACATGTTTCCTAGACTCCTATTTACCACTTCAGTCTGCCCATCAGACTGTGGATGATAAGCTGAACTGAAGTTCAACTTAGTACCTAACTTCTTCCACAATGTCCTCCAGAAGTGACCTGTGAACCTCACATCTTTGTCAGAGACAATACTTTTTGGCAAACCATGCAACTTCACCACTTCATTAAAGAACAAATTTTCTATATGAGTGGCATCATTCGTCTTAAAACAGGGAATAAAATGTGTCATTTTAGTAAATCTATCTGTTAGACACTGAGAGGCGGGGGGGGGGGGGGGGGGAATCAGTGTAAAACCAATTTTAAAACTTTTTTTAACTTGTCACAATTAACTACCAATTCATCATTCCACTATTCTATCAATTTCATAATCATTTCATAAACATCTTTCACTTCATCATTCACATATCATAAGCATTTGAATCATCAAGAACCATAACACAAAAGAACACAACACCATATAATTTTGTAATCTTTTTGTATTGGTTTTGGACCGGCTACAACCGTGAGGTAAAATCAACACCTATTGATACAAAGAGCACCTACTCTTCATCCAGGACCCTGACCGGTTTTCTTAGACCCTGCTAAGAAGAGTTTGAGGTATCCTAACCTCAAAAGCAAGACAGGCTTGCTTTTACAATTTAAGCTCACTATCTCAACACATTTTCATCGCTGTCACATCACACCAACACTTACCTCTAGCACCTCTTCCATCAACATCAATATATTGTCTCAGTCCTATCATCAGTTGTTCATCATCATTCTGTCCATATCTATAGGCATATCATTCTGACCAAAACCACGAATACATCATTCTGTCCATATCTATAGGCATATCATTCTGACCATAACCACGAATACATCATTCTGTCCATCAAATTGCTGCCAGCATCATACAATCATCCTTTCTTACTACTATACATACACATCATATCAATCTGTTCATCACAAGCACTGCTGCTGGTCATCTACTCATCAACCATGTCATCTACACTGCTGCAATACTACAAAGTCTGCTCTTCAACACTGCTTGGCAAGTCATCAAACATAAAGTTCTGAACATCATCAAGGTTTGATCATCATCAAGGTTTAGGTTGTGTATTCATCATATAGGGTGTACCTCAACATCATAGTATGCAACATCATCATCATAGGATATTCAATCTAGAAGTTCATCATCAAAGTGCACAACGTATGTCCTCATCATCAAACAAGGTTTGTCAAGCTGAACATGTCATCAAGATACCAGAATTATCATCAAGGTCTAGAACATCATCATAGGGTTTGCATTATAGTGTGCAAGGCATCATCAACATCATATCATCATGTACAAATGTGTATGCATTGTATATGCATCATCGTCCTAAGGGTGTTCATCATGGAGCATAGGAGAGCATGCATCACCAGCACAGTGTGTATGTGCATCATCAAATCATCATCAACATATCATGAATATAAATCTTCATACACCATTGTTTCATCACTATGTACAAGCTTACAGTGCATGTCATGATCTCACACTTGGGTTGTACATGTGTCTATTCAATCCTAAAGAAAACAGTCATGCATACATTACATCATCATTGCTATGATTATTATACCACAAGTTGTCATACATACTAGAAATGGATTATGTATCACTGAGTTGACTATGTATGCCATGTGTTGTGGATTGTGTTGAGAAGAACTTCAACCAAACTGTGATTGTGCACACACCTTGAAGCTTAGGCTATTGATACGGCTGAGAAGACTTCCAACATAAGAACATATCAAGACTTGACTATATGCATCAAACTTGGACTGTGTATTAGAGCTGAGCACTCAACCTCACTTTTCAAACATATCAAACTTGCACTGTGTGTATAACCCAACACAGTCAACTGTGTGCATTGTGAAAAAGACTTGAACTGTGGACTGTGGAAACCACATCACCTTCAGACAAAGTATGCTTCAAACCTCAAAACTTTTGGGCTGTGCATCTAGTTGAGATAACCTTTAAACCATGTCCATAATGGACTGAGTTTATGCTGAGTATGAACTTCAAACTGTGTCAAAGCTTGGATTGAGTTCTTGTTGTGGTGGAACTTCAAACACTGTCTAGCTTGGACTATTTATGCATCACAAAATTCGGGACTGTGTGTGTTGAGAGAGATACCCCATCACATCTAACTCGGGACTGTGTATAACCTTCCAACTTCGTAAAAAATTGGTGAACTGCTTGTGTACTTGGAAGAACCCCGAAACAAGGTCAAGATTCAGGACTATGTACTTGAATTGTTGGCTAGCCTTCAAACTCGGACTCTCTGTGTAATTCTCGGATCTGAGCAACCTCAGTCCATTCCTCCATACGTCCTCAGTCCACCAAGAGCTCAGTTGCTACTTTTTCGTTGAATTACTTGTGAGTGAATAGACATGTGTTTGCTGCACTTTACACCCTGTCAAACTCGGGACTAGGGCTTGTTTATATGCTGAGAAGGATCTTCACACTATCCCAAACTCGGGATTGTTTTTACTGAGGTGGAACCCCAGTCCAAAATGGACTGCATTAACCACAAAAAAAAATTGGAACTGTTCCTTGTTGCTACTATCTAAGTTTTTCCTCAATCGTCATCCACCTCAATCAGCGAATTTCAACTCAGTCAAGCGAGCTCCACAGAAAACACAAAAAAAACTTCCAAGATGTTGCTGTAAATTTGTTGACTGCTCCTCTCCTCTGCAATTTCGAGTTTGCTGCTGCCACAGTCAACGAATTCCACCTCAGTCCATAAGTAGCCCAGTCGTTGGTTGTAAAATGAATATAGATGAACTTGTATTTATACAAGTTTTTGTGGACAACCTTCATGCTGGCCGACTTCAAGATGTGAGGTAAGATTTATTTTTATTTTATATTTTTATTATTTTATAATTTGAATTTTTGTTTAAATCACCTCAACATTCCACTTGTGTTGCAAGTCATACACCCATTCCTTACCATAAGGCTGTCCTCATGAAAGTGGTGCACTTGTGTTGCAAGTCACACACCCATTCCTTACCATAAGGGTGTCCTCATCAAAGGGGTACCATTTAAGCCACTAGGGTTCCATACACATGTCACCATTCAAGGTCATCACTTCTAAGGATTTGTAAGTCACAACACCTTCACCCCAATAGTCATAAGAGGGACCAAGGGCTCTTATTCAAAATCTTAGGGTATCAAGGTCTTCATAAAGGTTTCATGACTTCATTAAGTCATCAATGACCATGTCTTCATGTCACCTAACCATGTAAGTGCAAGTAGTGGGCTCCATGACCTTTGCAAGGCCATCAAGGTCTTCATCAGGGGTTCCAAGTCTTCATGGGCTTCTTCATCAAGCAAGGGGCTTCATGGGCTTCTTCATCGAGCAAGGGGCCTCATGGTCTTCTTTAACCGCCTCAACCACATGATCCAACATGATATCACTTGTGGGGTAGCTTAGTTTCTCCTGGGGTACCATGACACCATCAGAGCATGAATGACCACAGAATGGGTCATTAATGCTTCTTCAACCCATCTAGGGCTTCTCCAACTTCTGTAAGGCCTTCAGGACCATCTCCAGGGTCTTCAACATCTTCAACAAGGTGGTGGCATCAAGATCCAAGCTTGTGGGTACATGGACCTTGTTAACCAGGTACAAGGTGCTTCAAGGCACAAACCCACTCTGTTTGGGATCCAAAGCACTAGAAGGTGCAAAACCACTTTGTAAGGGGTTATGTAATGTCCCCTTCCTTTTAGGCCCTGAGGCCCATACCGCTAACCTATGTGATTCCTGTGGGTTCGAGCGGTTACTGATAACTAGGGAATCAGATCAGGACTGATGCCATCCATAGAAGATCTACGGCATCCTCACTTGGTCAAGAAGGGCCACCTGGGCCCAGTGTTCCACGGAAACTCGCCCCCCAGGGTCAGGGGCTCGCCCCCCTCGCTCCCCACGCCCCGGGGGCTTGGGGGCTCCTCCAGAAACGTTTCTTCACGCCCCCAAAAATGCGAAACTTCAGGAAACGCAGGTGGGGGCACGCTTCCTTGCACTGAACGACGCCCCGCTTGTGGGGGGCGCCCACACACCCCTCCTCGAAGACGGGGGGCGCCCACACGCCCCCCCACGATTTTGCTTTTTTTAAATTTTTAAAATTCGAATTTAAAAAAATACCCAAAAAAAAAACAAAAATGAAATGCATAAATTATTAAATGATGAACTAAACCCTAAATTGCCCTTACCTACATCGTGACTCAACATTATTTTCTCATTTCCGTTGCCGTGAAGCAGTGAGGCTACCGCGTGAGTGTTGAGGCTGCCACGTGAGTGTTGAGCTCGTGTGACTGGAGTGGAGTGGAGTGTTGCATTTTGCATGAGTGTTGCAGTTTGCAGGAGTGGAGAGGAGAAAGCCTAAAGGAGCTCGTGGGTCACTCGTGGTCGCCGGCTGAAGGAGCTCGTGGGTCACTCGTGGTCGCCGGCTGAAGGAGCTCGTGGCTCGCTTGAAGCCTGAAGGAGCTCGTGGATATAAGAAACTTGAAAGGTCAATTTGTCTTACTGAAACCGCCTGTGGAATGTGGCTCGAAATCTAACAATCTTTTTTTTTTGCAAAATTTATAAATTATAATCTCTATTTTTTTTAATTTTATGTACAGTTCATATGAAAAATAAATTAAATTCAAACTGGAGTAATTGTATCTGCAAATTAACTCCACTGCTAGTGCTAAGTGAACTCAACTTTCCAAATGGTTAAGAAGCTAGCAATTTGACTGTTCAAGTGGTTAAGAAGTGAATTTTGAAAAAACAACAATTCAGAAAGAACAATGCCGACTCCCAGAAAAACAATCAATTTCTGGAAGGAATCATTTTTGTGCTCTATATTCTTCACTGTTCCTTTTCTCGTTTCCTGCCTCATCACAGTCCCTTGTGGGCCATGGGTTGCCTTGGAGAAGCCTACAGTGGCTTACATTGATAGGCTGCAATAAATTTCAGCATGTTTGAAGCCTTCAACAGCCTCACTCCTAATACACTCTTCAACCTGCAAACACTCACAAACACATTAAAAGTTGGTTACAAGGTTAGCTTTTTATTAGTGTGGTTTGTTCTTAAATGAAGGACTGATTTTAACCTTGTTTGCATACATATATCAGAGTCTCAGACTGTACATACAGACATTTTTTGGGATATGATTATAGTTTAAACTCCAATTATTGTTATATACTTTTGCTAATACTCTATGGCTAATCGTAAATGATCATTTTGTTTCAGACCTTGTTTGCAAGCATACTTGCTGTTTTGTTTTCATAATCCGCCTATATTTATAAATCAAAATTTAATTGTACAATTTGAAAATGTTCATGATGCAGAATCAATAATCAATGAATCATTGAATTGTCACTTGTGTATGTTTGTAACATGCTTGTCAGATTATCATTAAATTGCTAGTTTTAAAATTTTAATTTACATTGTTAGGATTTATGATATTTATTATCTAGCATTTATAATTTTTATTTTTTTTTAATTTATATATATATTTTTAATTTTTATGACCTCGACGC
>LPNX011122236.1:0-27985 GCA_001517045.1 Pseudotsuga menziesii
TATATAAAGAAATAGAAATAATAATAATAATAACAACAAGCAATAATAATATTATAACATAATATTAATTATTGAAAATGTGTAACTCTTTATGAAGTGTTGCATTAGGAACCCTTTAAATAATTATATATACGGGAAATTCTATCTTGTAAAATATTGTATCTATTTTATCAACTCATGGATTATTTGTACTTTCGAAAGTGGAAGTTTGAGAAGTTTTAATAAACGGATTTTTATCGTTACAATGGTATCATAGCCCCTTCTCGGGGATTCATCTAATACCGTATTTTGGCCAAATAATTAATTGGAGAATCTCCAAACTGGGTCTTTGACCTTAACAAAAATAGTTAAATAAAAAGACAAGTTAAAAAAAGTGGGGAGAAAAAGAATAAAGGGGAAAATTAAGAGAAAAGATTAAAGGAGAAAAGTAAAAGAAAAGAATAAAAGGGGAAAAGTAAAAACGAAAAAAACCACACATGGTTTAAATTACTACCTTATTAACGAATGTGCTATTTATTTAAAAGTGGGTAAATAATTAGAAATTTTTATATTAGATCTTTTTACATTAAGTGAGATAAAAAAAGGGATTTTACATAAGAGTGAAAGGTATAAAACAAGATATCAAGATTTGAACCCGGGTGGAAAGGGTAACAAAAATTCATCCCAACCACCCAATCTACAATTAATATATAAGAAATCTTAGAGGGAAAAAATAATTATTAAAGAGTATAGTATACTATACAAGATAAAAGATATCTTTCTTTCATATATCTTGGGATAAGAAGCATAGCAAAATGGAGTCTCATGACAAAAAACAAGGAAGATTCCCGTAAAATTTTATAAAACATGCACACCCCATATTAAAAATGTATGGGATTATTCAAGAGAAGTCTGTATGCATCGTTATTTTCCCCACAACCAAGAATAATTGTATAAGAGTTGACCTAGCAAACCAATTAATGCTTTCAGAATCAGATATAATTGATAATAACACAATTCTTTTTGGTGAGAAGTATGAGCTTAATAACCTACAACTATATGTTGATTATTACAAGGTCCTAACTCAATTCAGTATTGTTTCAATAGTATCATTGGAGCAAGACAAGGTAGATATAACTCTAGGGTTGGCTTGGTTTGATACATTAGGTACCTTCATGCTCAACACAAGGAAAATGTTCTTGACATTTCCTTACAAAAATAAGAAAGTCACATTTAAGGATGTTACAATGAAGTCAATTTGAGGAGTTGTTTCAATTGAAGACATTAAAGACATCTCGAAGGTGCTTTCACAAGAAGATTAGAAATTGATACAAAAGATGCATAATGAATTTGATAAAGTCATCATAGACAAAGAAGAAGAGATCTCTCGCTTAAGAGATCATAATCAGAAGTTGCTTCTTCAAATAAAGAAGGTAAAGGATAAGGCACAATACAATAAAAAACTAGAAGAAGAGAATCAATATCTTCACAAGAAACTATTAGAAAATATCGAAGAGAATAATTAGCTTAAGAAGCTTAAACAATATCTATTTGATCACATTCTGAAGCTTAAATATGATGAGAAAGCGCAAGATGAAATGTTAAGGAACCTTAATAATGATAAGTATTCATTAGAAAAAGAATCAAATACAAACCTAGTCCTTGTTACAATTCAAAAAAAATCCAATCTAGTAAAAATACAATGTCCAACACATATCAATGCTCAAAAGACGACGCTAGTGAAATAAAATAACATTGTGAAAATTCCCTATTGACACCCAACCATATAAATGGGTATCCTAGAAAGTGGGAATTGTTGAAAGATAAATAACTAATGTAATCAAAGCTCCCAACAACAGATCAGTAGGGAATCCCAACAATCAACAACAAATCAATTTGGGATGGATTGATACGTCAACATATCGGAAGTTATGCTCTACACTTAGAAGTTCATATCGATAGGTTTCGTCAGCTACGACATCACAAGGAACGATATGACCACATTATAAGTCTTTGAGGAAAAATCCTTTCTAAGAGAGAGAAAATTTTAAATACCTAAATAATAACAACAATAAATACATAAATATAACATAATAAAAAATATATATATATATATAGAAATAGAAATCATAATAATAATAATAACAAACAATAATAATATAATAATATAATATTAATTAGTGAAAAGGTGTAACTCTTTATGAAGAGTTGCATTAGACACCCTTTAAATAATTATATATACAGGAAAGTCTATCTTGTAAAATATCGTATCTATTTTATCAACTCATGGATTATTTGTACTTTCGAAAGTGATAGTTCAAGAAGTTCCAGTAAACGGATTTTTATCGTTACAATGGTATCACAGCCCCTTCTTGGGCATTCAGCTAATACCGGATTTTGGCCAAATAATTAATTGGAGAATCTCCAAACTGGGTCTTTGACCTTAAAAAAATAGTTTAAAAAAAGACAAGTTAAAAAGGGGGCGGGGGGGGGAGTTAAAGAATAAAGGGGAAAAGTAAAAGAAAAAAATAACAGGGAAAAGTAAAAACAAAATAAACCACACATGGTTTAACTTACTACCTTATTAACGAATGTGATATTTAATTAAAAGTGGGAAAATAATTAGAAATTTTTATATTATATCTTTTTACATTAAGTGAGATAAAAAGGGATGTTACATAAGAGTGAAAGGTATAAAACAAGATATCAATATTTGAACACGGGTGGGAAGGGTAATAATCACTCGTCCCAACCACCCAATATACAATTAATATACAAGAAATATTAAAGGGGAAAAATAATTATTGAAGAGTATAGTATACTATATAACATAAAATATGTCTTTCTTTGATATATCTTGGGAAAAGAAGCATAACAAAATGGAGTCTCATGACAAAAAACAAGGAAGATTCCCGTAAACTTTTAAAAAACATGCACACCCCATATTAAAAACTTGTGGGATTATTCAAGAGAAGTCTATATGTGTCGCTATTTGCCCTACAACCAAGAAGAATTGTATAAAGGTTGACCTAGAAAACCAATTAATGCTTTCAGAATCAGATGTAATTGAAAATAACATGATTCTTTCTTGATGAGAAATATGAGCTTAAGAATCTATAACTATATGTTGATGATTACAGGGTCCTAACTTAATTCAGTGGTATCATTGGAGCAAGACAGAGTTGAAATAACTCTAGGGTCGGCTTGGTTTGCTACATTGGGTACCTTTATGTTCAACACGAGGAAAACGTTCTTAACATTTCCTTACAAAAATAAGAAAGTCACATTTCAAGATGTTACAATGAAGTCAAGTTGACGATTTGTTTCAATTGAAGAATTTAAAGACATCTTGGAGGAACTTTCACAAGAAGATTAGAAATCGATACAAAAGATGCATAATGAATTTGATAAAGTCATCATAGACAAAGAAGAAGAGATATCTCGTTTAAGAGATCATAATCAGAAGTTGCTTATTCAAATAAGTAAGGTGAAGGATAAGGCACAATACAATCAAAATCTAGAAGAGGAGAATCAAGATCTTCAAAAGAAACTATTAGAAAATATTGAAGAGAATAATCACCTTAAGAAGCATAAACAAGATCTAATAGATCACATTCCGAAGCTTAAATATGATGAGAAAGCACAAGATGAAATGTTAAGGAACCTTAAGAATGATGAGTATTCGTTAGAAAAAGAATCAAATACAAATCCCGTCCTTGTCATAGTTCAAAAAAGGATATTCTAGTAAAAATACAACGTCCAACACATATCAATGCTCAAAAGACGACACTAGTGAAAGAAAATAACATTGTGAAAATTCCATATTGACACCCCAACCATATAAACAGGTATCCTAGAAAGTGGGAATTGTTGAAAGATAATGATACTAATGTAATCAAAGCTCCCGACGACAGCTAAGTAGGGAATCCCAACAATCAGCAACAAATCAATATGGGATGGATTGATCCATCAACATATTAGAAGTTATGCTCTACACTTAGAAGTTTGTATTGACATATTTTGTCAGCTATGACGTCACAAGGAACTATGCGACCACATTATAAGGATTTGAGGACAAATCCTTTTTAAAAGAGAGGCAATGCTGCATACCTAAATAGTAACAACAATAAATACATAAATATAACATAATACAATATATATATAGAAATATAAATCATAATAATAATAACAACAAACAATAATAATATAATATTAAATAGTGAAAAGGTGTAACTCTTTATGAAGAGTTGCATTAGACGCGCTTTAAATAATTGTATATACGGGAAATTATATCTTGTAAAATATCATATCTATTTTATCAACTTTTATATTTATTCATGGATTATTTATGTTTTTGAAAGTGGAGGTTCAAGAAGTTCCAGTAAACGAATTTTTACTGTTACAAGGTCTTCGACCAAGTAATGATGAGACCAATACCCTATGTGAATCTCAATGGTACGATTAAGGAGATGATGTTGATCACGTCAGAAGAAACCACCTAAAATGGAAACAAGGTTTCCCTTTCAAATGCTCTATAGGAACTCACTGATGATGGCGATGAGGCCAAGGTATAGGGACCTTGGGGTCTATCCTATGGAATATATGTGTTGGAGTCGACACAAGGAGACCTACAACTACCAAGGAAATAATGGCTCTTTTATAAGAGAATGAGGTGTAAAAACATAATGTAACTAGAACATGATATTGAGCTGAGAGTCAAGATAAATATACGAGAGGAAATGAGCAATGGGACACAAACTTATTTTTTCAGAATATGAAAACATGGATGACTTGGAAACATATGAAACTGATCTTAAGGGGGTGGGGGGAGAACATAGATGGGGAAAATTGTACAGGGTATAACTACAACGGGATTACTTTGAGGGAAAAAAAGTGGATAAAAAAAGAGAGGGACTCCAAGGGTGACTCGTTGTAGAGTACTCTGAACAAAGGAAACTAGGAATTTTTCTGACACAAGGGGCTAGTTGTGAACTGAGAAGATGTTGAAAAGCACCAATTTTTACTTCTTCATGGTTTAAGGAGATCAAAAAAGGAATAGAAGTGTGTTCGAGATGATATTTTCCTGTTGTTTTTATCGAGCCTAGGTCAGTTTGTACTCATCAATGTTTTCAATTTTAGAGAGTCTAAAAATAATAATAAGACTCCAATGGTGGTCTTTTCATAAAATTAATCTCCAAGGCCCAAAAAAGCATAAAAGTTTGCAATGAAAAACTCTTATAGTTGAAAAGGACTAGGGTATTCATTTTTTATAAATACTCCATCTGACCCGAAAAAAGGGGTAAAATTATACTGGACGAATGTTCTTTCATGTCATTTAATGATTCTGAAAGAGACAAGATCACTCATCAATCTTTTCAATGTTTACGAATTCAAAAAAGATCTTAACATGAACTCCAAGCTAGGATTCTGGGGGAGCAGGCCAATAAGTGACAATGTAAGGAAAAGTATGTGGCTTCAACTCAATATGTCAAACTTATATGGACTCTCGATCCTAAGGGGATGCGAACAGTATGGGTTCCAAATGCAAGGGTTTCTATAAAACGTTCACCCATGTGAGGGGAGGCTCTACTACCAAGAAAGGGAAAATGAAAAGGGTGGATGAGAAAGGCCACTTACTCGAACAACGAGGGGTCCTACAGGATCAAGGGGAAATTCGAAGGCAATGCATGAACTTGACATAGGGGGGAGGATTTCCTATATTCTAGTTAAGTAGAAGCAGTCAGTACCATGAGGAGGCACACAACCATAACTTGTATATGTACACATAACAAGGATACCCGAGCGTAAATGTGCATCTGGAATATAAAGAATGCATACAAATACATACCAAACATGACTCGCATGATGGCATGAAAATCGATGCAGTCCCTAAGGAGGGCCTAAAATAAGCCCACTGAATATGGAAAATGAAACCTATACTCGAGAAGAGTGTGGAATGTCGACTCCAACAGTGAAAACAACACAACAAATGGATGTTGTATGAATCTAGGACACATGATAGAATATTGGAGCCAAAGGGCCTATAAAACCAAGAGGGGACCATATGAAACTTGTCATTTTCATTGTTTGGAGTATGGAGAGTGTGTGGAGGGTCCCAGAGAGAAACAACAATTTCTTCCAATTGGAGGGATGGTTTACAATTTTGTGACTTGCAAGTAATAGATCATCAATTTTCACTCACTTTTGATGTGATTTTTTGTTTATTTGGCCTCCTTTGGACCTTGGGTGAGCTCTTTAGGGTTTCAAGGGTTGGGGCGCTCCTTTTGAAGGGAAAGGAGAGTTCTAGGGTGCTCTTAATAACACGACACTAGCACTCTAGGGTGCCTTTTTCCTCCTAATAGGAGCGCTCCATGGCACCTTTTTTTCCTGGCAAGAGCGCTCCAAGGCGTCTTTTTCCTCTTGACAGGAGCGCTCCAAGGCACCTTTTTCCTCCAAACAGGAGCGCTCCAGAGCATTTTATTTTCCCAAACAGGTGCGCTCTAGGGAATATAGGGAGGTTTTTTTTGTTTTGGATGAGACACTGGTGGTTTTGTGCTTGGATTTTTGCAGGATGCCACAAGTGCACTGGTAAGAAAGACACATGGGTGACCTTCATCATGAGGTGGATGATGACCCTATTATCCACTTATTTGTACCATAGT
The DNA here is from genome assembly GCA_001517045.1 of Pseudotsuga menziesii. Classification (NCBI taxonomy): domain Eukaryota; kingdom Viridiplantae; phylum Streptophyta; class Pinopsida; order Pinales; family Pinaceae; genus Pseudotsuga; species Pseudotsuga menziesii. Next base: position 6,642 of record LPNX011122236.1, read on the forward strand.
TGGATTAGCTGACGAGCCTCCGGTTGACAAACATGACAAATGTTTGATTCCAGTGTATCAATTGATCCATCTTCATGTCTAGCCAATATTGGCTAATCAGTTTTTCATTTGAATAATTTTGACCATGGCCCTGCGGGGTTTGTAATAAAATGTGCTAGTAGGGTATTTTTTGAGTGGTTCAGTCTCCTGGGGCTTAGAATCTCAAATAAGGTATTCCAGGGAGTTTTTTTCCCTTGACAATTATGCTTTGCCTATAGCCGAGTATAATTGACGAGGTTTTCTCCCGCTTCCTCCAAAGCTGGAATGCCTGATGTTGAATTTTGGGCCTTGGGGGATTATTAGAGCCCAACTAAGTGTTATAAACCTAGTAGGCATTGTTTAGGTAGAGCATGGTCATGTCCTAAGTCATCTGGAAATATAAAAAAAAATTGAAAAAATCTTTTTCGAACGAGGAATAAATTTTAATTTTTTAATTTTCCCTAAGTTTTTAATTAAATTTTTCCATAATTTAAATGGAAAAATTCAATTTGTAATATGTTAGTCATCCAGAACCCAAATTCAGTGATTGAAGGCTCTAACCTTAAGCCAAAAATCATTCATGATCGGCAAGCCAGCTAGCACCAAGTTTCAGAAGTTCATTCAGCCTCATAATTAATAATTTCTCAAAAAAGTCATTTACAGAGAAATTATTAATTAAAATATTAAAAATGAATATTTTGGAGAAAATAAAAAACTCTCCAAAATAAACCAAATTTAATAAAATAAAAGGCTAAATGACATGGCACGGAGCATTTATGATGATTCCAATCAATATCGGTCAGTTTCAGATCAAGTATCAGAGTGTAGCAGTTGAACTATCAGTCAGAAATTTGCCCTCTTTGAGCTCTATTAGGATGGAACTTTTGTGCTGGAGTTACTCTACAAAAATTGCAATAAGCTTTGCTTACATTTGATTAATAAGATTTTCGACTTTGGATGTCCATCTCTTTTTGCATATGGTGAATGTTCTATGGTTGAGGTGATACTATTCCTAAACCCTTTACTCTTTCTTTTTACTTGAATGAGATCTAGTTATATGTTAAGATCAAGAGGGCCACTATTGGCACGGTAGATTAGATATTTGTAGTTTCAATTCAGTTATTTATGCAAAGTAGGTTCTAATCGTGATGAATATGAGTAGTTAGTTATACGTAGTATTGATCTCGATTGAGTTTCCTTTGCTTACTTTTCATATATATGATATCACTTGTATCTGAGTTTTGGTATTAGCAGGTCACAGGTTGAAGAAGGGTGCGAATTCAGCTACATCCAGCCCAAGCTTCAAGCAACCTACCATTTAACATATTGTAATTGCAGGGCCTACAAGATCGATCTCTTCCCATTCGAAAGAAATTTGGAGTCTTCCTCCATCTCTTGTGTTTCATCCACAAGAAAACCTATTCTCTACCTTTCTTCTTTAAATTTTGTACTTGCTCATAAAATAGATCTAAGCTTCAAATCTCTATTATTTCATATCTTTTTTTAGGGCCTTTGCTAGATCTAGTTTACTTTTTTAGATCTAGGGAAAATTTGTATGCTTTTCATGTAAAATCCAAAAAAAATTCTAAGTATAAAATTATTTTTTTGTGCATTGTCTTTCCTACCATATTCTAACAATACATGCTTGCTGATTTTTTACTTTTGTGACAGGTATAGCGGAAATGCTGGCAAAATTTTGAATAAGCAAGCCCTAAAAAACTATAAATTCCCTCTTCTTCTTTTCTCCTTCTACAGATTGCTCCAAAGACCTTTCAGGATCAAAGAAAAGGAAGCACAAAGAGCAGCAAAAAAGGAAAGCATTGTAACCAAATTAATAAAAAGAAAGTGGGATTATGGCTCCCACACCTCTCTTCCCCCATATGGGGGAAGCTTGTATCGTCTCCCATTTTCATGCTTTGATTCATGTTTTGCTGAAAGTAGGATAGAGTAGTTTATAATCTTTAGAAGTTTTCCTTTTTAACTTGATAGTTTATTTGCTAATTATTTTATCATACATGAAAAATGAAGAAAAATATTTGATTTGATTATTTATTTAAGCATTGTACAATTTTCGTTTTTTTTGTATACTTACCCCCTTTCTTTCCCGATTAGGGCCCTAAAAAGCCTGAAAGAGACTCTTGGGTAGTTATATTGTTATTGTTTTATTTCTTTCATTTTAGCTTAACAAACTAAGTAAGACTCTTGAACTTCCAGTAACACAAGTCAAGAGCACTCTCTATCGGAGAGCATCATTAGTTTTGCACATCCTTGCATTAGGCATTTAGATTAATTAAGTCTCTTGAACCTTTGTCATAAGACAAGGTCAAGAGCGCTCTCTACCGGAGAGTTTTAATTAACCGATTTAATAAAACTTTCAACACACACCCCTTTAATTAGTTAACTCCCTTCCCTCCTTGCCGGAGTATGCTCTAACCGATCTCAGATCGGAGTACCTAGAAAATACACTGGATATTTAAACCCTCCAAGAGTAACCTAATAATACTTAACACCCCGTAACCAATGCACTGATGTTGTAGGAATTCTTCCAAATTACTTCCTAGTAGAGGCGCCGGAATCTTGATGTCTAAACTTCTCGGCTAGCTGGTCAATCTTTGCGATACAAGCCTGGGATACTGGGCAGGCCTGACATGTCTTCAACGGAGGGAACTTAGAATATTCTCCCAGCTTTTGATAAACCTTCGTTGACACCTTAATCAAGAACACATCAAAACCTTAAAACCTACCAAGAGCACTTGCATCACCTAACATTCACTCGTTTGATTTCTAGACTTGTGTTTAATTCTCTGGCGCATTTCAGCTTCATTGACTCCATAAGGCACTGGTCCTTTTTAATTTGCATAATTATATTATTTTATCAATGGTCTATGGTTTATCATAATTTCTTTCTCTGAATGCACTATTAAAGTTTGGAATTTTTGCTTATCTTTGTAATCTCTTTTTAGCAACATGGATTGCTTTTGATTTAGTGTCATATTCATAATAAACAAACACTTCAAATCATAATAATTCCTAAACAACACCCATCCGCATCCACAACTAATCAAAACACTTTAACAACTTAAGAGCCATAGAAACTCTTTTGTAAGGACTAACCCCCCTTGGCTTCGTTAGGAGTTAGCCTAAACGGAGGAGCTAGGAGTAGGTGACAGTACCTAGCTCTGTGCTTTCCCCCAAGGTCACACCTCTCCCACTTTCCTAAGTGAAGAGATAGCTTTCGGAAGATTTCTGCTGCTGGTGTGCAATCGACGGACAACAAACCCACCGATGAGCGACGGCTTGGAAAAACATGGGCTACTGAAGTTCTTTCATAACCACTTGATGAGGAGTGATAAGTTGGTGGATTTCTAGGACCGTGAATCAAAGGAATTTATCATTCAAAGGGGGAGGATTGAGATCACTATGAAATATGTCTACTTTATGACAGGGTTGTCGATGTATGGGATCATCGGTGACAGACATCTTAAATTCCCAAAAAGCATTGAAATGGAGGATCTTATGGAGCGCCACTGCTACAAGATAGTGAAAGCATATAAGACCTACATATTGCTTTGTGAAATTAAGAGTCTGGAGACATGTGCCATAGTGGCTATAGTATTGCGTATATTGAGCGCTCATGGACCTCATAAGGTCTCTAGTGGGAAGATTCTAATGGAAGAGCATGTGTTGATGGGTACCTACTTCGACTGAGATAAGATGTATCTAATGGAAGTTTGGTGTTCGCTAAATGATGTGATTTGGAGGGGGGGAGACTTCTGATACCCATCATTTCTGTGTGTGTTCTTTTTTAAGAGTGTGTTGACCCTGATGCTACATCATTGATGGATGACAATGGTCTAAGGGAGACCAAGATGAGGAGGTGGTTCGAGTTGATGATTAGAGAGGGAGGAGGGATAGTGGGATTCTTTTTTACATGATATTTTTTTACACAGTGGCACCAACTTACTATATTGATCAAGGATTACCCTTATGCATATATGGACTACACAGGTGATCCCAGAATTCTTCAACCTATGGGACAGGTTTTGGGTCCTGACAGTACGTTGATCTGGTTTTTATTTTGTTGTCGCATCTTATTTTACTAGATTATATGGTATCCACTTTGTATATGATGGACTCTAATGTACTCTTTTTTGGTATGTTAAATGTGGGGTCGAGGCCACTAGCAATATAGATCCAGCGACGTGGGAGAGTTATTGAGGTTGACACAGAGCGACAATGGCATCGTTGAGATATCGATGAGGCATTGGACTCATTGTGAACTAGTATTGAATGTCTACTAGAAGGGGTTGCTGATTATGTGTGACAGTACTTGGATGACGATTTGATCCCCATCTGCTACTAGGCTCCACCAGAGAAGCGATCCATTATGTGGCGTATAGCTAGATAGTGGTTGTTTGACCAGCTGCTACACAGTCAAAGAAGAAAGGGGTCGAGGAGCATATACTTAGATATAAGAACCACTCTGTCACCTCTGTAGTAGAAGGTCATTCAAAGATGCTTTGAATAGTTGTTTTCCTCAATCAATCCTATAGCCCCCAGATGTCAAGGTTTTTAATTTTGATCAGTCACGCGTATCACAGCGTCATTTCCCTATTTTTTGTGATCATGGTGAATCTACCACCTCATAATTTTTTAGGATTTTGTACGTTCGGATCTAATTCCCATGATGTAACTAATTTTGGTGCTCTGTTTCGAGATTCGTATCGAGAGAAAATTGAACTATAAATATAGCCTCGATAGAGGAGAAAGGGGTTCGACATTCATTTTGAAAGCCTCAGTGCTTGGTTTTGTAGCACTGATATTTTCTTTCACTACAACAAAACCCTATAATTAGCATCTCTTTTAGCTTCCTTTTTAGCATCCACTATCATTTTTAGTGTATTTTTCATCATTTTTTGGACAAAGTGGACGCTTTTCCATGGGATGGCACTTTTAATGGTGTTATTTGCGTCTCTTTTTAAAAGTTGGCACTATTTTGGACGCTAATTAGCATCCCAATTAGCATACCAATTAGCATCCATATTAGCATCTCAAATAACGTCCCAATTAGCGTCCCAATCAACGTCCCAATTAGCATCCCAATTAGCATCCCTTTTTAAAATTTGGCACTATTTTGGATGCTAATTAGCATCCCAATTAACGTCCCAATTATCGTCCCAATTAGCATCCCAATTAGAATCTGAATTAGTGTCCCAATTAGCATCCCACTTAGCATCCCAGCTATCGTCCCTTTTTAAAAGTTGGCGCTATTTTGGACGATAATTAGCATCCCAATTAACATCCCAATTAGCGTCCCAATTAGCATAACAATTATCATCCCAATTAGCATCCCAATTAACGTCCCAATTAGCTTCCACAAAATAATCTCATATAATGCCAAGAATAGCTTCCAAAAAAATGTCCTGAATAACATAGCACCATATATTAATCCAGGGTTAGCGACAGAAATTGCACCATGAATTTTGGTAGGAAATACATTCAACATAGCGTCAAGTATAGAGCCAGGAATTGCGCCTAGGAAACATCCAACAAAGCATTGGGTATATATCCAGGTATAGTTCCTGGAATAATGCAATAAATTTCAAAAGGAACCGCGCTAGGAAATGCACTTGTTTAGAGCTATGAATTGTGTTCAGAAAACATCGGACATAACGTCAGATATATCAATGTCAATATCAATGATCATGATTCATGTGATAGTACTTTGGGATATTGATTTATCATAGTGGCACCTAAATGATCGTAATTATGGAACTTTTGGATCTTGATTAATCTTAATGAGGGGTAAATTAGCTTAATGCCACCTAAATTGCTCTAATGGAATTTGAGTGTCCCCAACAACATTTGATAAGCCCTAATGGCATATGATTTTCCCTAACAACATGATGATGCATTACGATAATTATGATGGAGCGTATGGATATGATTTGATAAGTATAGGACTATATCATCCATTCTTCTCAGATAGTATGGCTCCTTGCTCATTATTATCGCAATTATATTGATGATGACATTGATGATGACTACGACGATGACAATGATGTTGATCTATTGTATGATGATGATGAAACTGTGGATGTGGATGTCAACGATGATTATGCATGTGGTATCAATTTTGGATCCTAATTGATTCTAATGGCACCTAGATGTCTGTAACGACATCTAAACAAACCTATTATCATCGAAATGGTTGCAATGACATATAAATGACCTTAACAATTACATGACATGAATCCTAATTTCAATGAGTGATTAAGAACACTAATGGCATATGCGTGACCATAATGACAATGATGACAATGATTTTGTTGATGATGTACTTAATGTTGACGATGATGATGATGATCAAGATGATGTTTATGTACCATATAAAATTGAAGATGATGACAACGTCGATGTCCACAATGATGATACATTTCATAATACTTTTGGATACTTCAAAACTTAAGATATTGGAGTTAATAACAAGTAATAGTGGTTGTGAGGTGTTGACCATAAAAATATTGTTAGTCATTGGGTTTTACATTGACTAATACATCCTTTGTATTTAGTAGTTCCCCCACTCCCCCTACACCCACCTTGTAGAAAGGTAGTACAATACCACCTATCATGGTTCTACCAAAATGTCACCCTACAAGGTTATTTTGGACAACCCCCCCATCCATACCCTCATTTTTACCAATAACATCCAAGGCACAAGAAGTGGATACCAATCTTAACACAAAATGTAACTTTCTTTGTACTCTTAAGGATATTTTTGTCTTGGTTTAAAATGGAATGAATGAAGCAACAAGCATTTCAATAATGCCTATCGTGTTACTTTGAAGAAGTGGATCAAATGTTTTTACATCTTTGGCCTTAGAAGTAGACATCTCTCAAGGAAAAAAACAGTTAGTTATGGTTACTATAGTTGGGAAATATACATGATGACTATGGTCACTATAGTCACTATAGTTGGGAAATATGCACAACCACCGTGGTCATTGTGGGTCTCACGGGAAGATCGTGTTTGTATTATTATGGTTAAATGGTCTCTTAAGGATCTTGATTTTGATGCACTATAAGTGGTAGCCATCCCATAGTTAGGAGTACCTTGGTTGTGGATGCCACACTACTCCTACCACCCTTTAAGAGCTTTGTCCTCTTATCAATGCTTATCTACAAATTCAACAAGTACAACCAATTTCTCAAGTAGGAATATCATTTGTTGTTTAAATTTAGCTTGCATGTTCACATTACTTTCATCCTATACTAGAGTCTTTTCCATGGGAAACAGTTGGTTTAGCTAATCCCTTCGGCTTAAAGGGCCCCTACTTACCCATAATTGACCCATAATTACAATTAATTACACCTATTTAACCCATAACCAACCCTTAATTACCACTAATTAACCCCTAATTAACCCATAATTAATCCCTTATTAACCCCTAATTACCACATCTAATTACCCAATAATTACCCTTAAATGACCCTTAATTACCCATAATTGACAACAAATTACCCCTAAATTATCACTATTTAACCCTTAATTACCCTTTATTTACCCATAATTACCCATAAATGACCCCTAACTTTGTGTGGGGCGTTAGTCCATCACATAGGCCTTACAAATGGAATTTTTGTCTTGTGAGTTGTGGGATATGGCGTCCATTTTGGGACGTATAACATCATGAATAAATTTTTACAACTAAGCCATGGTTTGGGATTAATTTTAGGTCCTAAGTTCATATAGTTTCCTTTAGGTCTCATGGGTCATGTCTAGCACCAAGGGTGGTTCTCATGACCCAAGCCATGTTAGAGGATGAACATCGAAAGTTTTAGTCCATAAAATGTGGTGTTCGGGTTATACATACACCGACCATGAGACCCTAGCCCATCTTTTCCTTGTGAAATTGAAATGGTGGCCATTTTGAGGTTTGTCACATCATGGATGCTTCTTGGTCACTAATATGTGGCTTGATACAAAAACCCTTGTTGTTGGGATATAACATTTGTCTATGGGGCTCATGTTCTTTACATAGTATCCCACATCATTACATAGGGCCTATGCAAGGAATCTTTACATATCAAGATTGGTGTATCCATCACTGGATAGGGATGATGTAATAACCATCTTGAATATGAGCAAAGAGAAAAACCCAGTAGTGGGTAAACCAGTGCTTTATCCCCAAGCAATGGTGAACTCGTATCATGATCGGATGGTGCACGTGCCTCCTCCTGCAAACTTATCTGTTTACTTCTGCCAAAAACCTTTTATTAGGAATAGAATCATCAAGTACATTCGGACCCCAGGTTGCAAGGTTTTTCTCCTCATGAATTTTAGGCATTTCTTTTCTATGCTTTTTCCAAGCTTCAATATTGCATCCATGCCATTTTCTATGTACAAAATGACACATTTCATCAGGATAAACCCGACACACATATATAGATCTGAAATTTATTTGAAAATATTCCCATGGCATCCAAAAAATATGGTCTTTTGCCAAAGGAGTGTATTTCAATTTGTGCTTTATCCTGTTTGTCCATTTAGGTGAAGAGTCTGACCATGGACCATTCCACTCAACTTCATTTTCCCAAGGATTCCTTATCTACACAAGCTTATGACCGTCTACCTCACGTACTTGCAATAGTGAGTTTTAGGTGAAATTTTCATTCCAAACTCAAATTGGGTCCTATTTTTGTCTGAATTCTTTAGTACCTCATGAGATATAATCCAATAAGTGCAGTATGGACTTCTTATTTCATCCCAACAGCATATATGCCTAATTGTTTAAATATCTTTTCTACAAAATATGCCTTTCATCCTAATCTTAGACACCAAATTTAACAGATTTTAAAAATTGTATCAACATGGAGGACCACATTTTGACTTGGTGGTATTTTCATCTATGCCACTTCACTACCAAGACCAATTCTTATAACCAATTCATAGGTGGTGCCTACCTAAAAATTCAGTTTGTGAATCCTTGTATCCACTTACATATTGTGAGGAAATAACTAAGCAATGTTTACATTTCCCCATAATTGACTTTTCATACCCCATAATTGAAATTTTTTTGGACATTAATTCTCTCCCATTCCCGTGCATAGCATCTCAGTCTTGCACTACTGAGTTCAGCAACCCATGGACAGCTTTGCAAAAATCCCTGAAATTGGCCAAGGATGCTCTTCCTAGAACCCAAAACCATGCAAATTGTTTATGCGGAAAATGGCTTAAGCCCATGTCAACAACATACTGTGTTTTTTTGAGAAAACCATTGAAATAATGAGTGTTAAAGCTTCAACCATAACAGCCAGCGCTATAGTTGCTCTCAGGGCAACATCATCCTCCCACAAAATTAATGTAGACATAATCTCACTATGTAGAGAGGGACAAATGAAAGAGGCAATGCAAATCTTGAATTTTCCAAACCATCAAAGCATTCAACACAAACCTGTTACCTATAATTCTCTATTACAGATATGCACTGGAAACAAGGCCCTCTCAGAGGGAAAACAAATCCACACCCACATGTTGTCAAGTGTATTTGAGCCATATCTCCACTTAAGTACCAAACTCATAAGCTTGTATGTCATGTGAGACGGTGTGCAAGATGCACGCTTATTGTTTGACAAAATTTCAACAAGAAATCTATTCAATTGGAATGCAATGCTGAGAGGATATATGAGGAATGGAATGTTTCAAGAAACCCTAGGACTTTATTACCAAAAGATCAGGGAAGGTGTAGATCCATATTCTTTTACATTTCCTCATGTTCTTAAGGCCTGTACTGCTTTATCTGCTTTGCGGGAGGGCAGGAAGATTCATGATCTTATTGTTGAAAAAGGGGTTGAATTAGATAATTTTGTGGCCAGTATCCTCATAGACATGTATTCCAAGCATGGTGTTGTGGAATTTGCATGCCAAGTGTTTGAAAAAATGTATGAAAGGGATGTTGTGACATGTTGTGCCATGATCAGCGGCCTTGTACATAATGGCATTATCAATAGACCTTGAAACGTTTCCGACAAATGCAATTGATAGGGTTGAAACCCAATACGGTCATTGTTACCAGTCTTCTGAAGACATGCGCCCGATTGAGAGCTCTAAAACATGGAAGGGAGATTCATGATTATATAATTAGAACTGAACTTGATAAAGATATTGTTGTGTGCAATTACCTACTAGACATTTATACCAAATGTGAAAGTATGGAGGATGCATTGCTAGTATTTGACAAAATGCCCAAAAGACATTTAATTTCATGGTGTTCGATATTTGTTCCCATAATGGGAATTTTGACGAGACTTTAAAGATATTTTGATGAATGTTACCGGATGGTTGTTATAGCTTAAAATGACCCATCTCTTCCTGTGACCACTTTCCCATGATTTCGTCGCATGTTGACACTTCATGAAAGTCACTAAAAGTCACTAAAAAAACACCTAACTTGGAGGACCCATATCTTGAGTTTTGTAACTCTATTTGACCTCATCTCTACACCATTGGAAAGGTATTTATGTTAGCTAAAACTTTCTGGAAGACACCAAAGTCTTAGGATGCTTAGAAATACCATAAAAATCAGTTTTTGATGTGTATGATACTTTCCTTAAGGAAACCCACGTACATACGCGAGTTTCTATATATAATAGTCGCGTACACCTTAAATACACGACATTCTGCATTGCAACCCGCGTATACCTCCTCATGTATGCGACTGTTGTCTATGCAACCCGCGTACGCCTCTTAAAAACGTCAAAAAAATAGGTATTTTGAAATTTGGGTAGTTTGGGTAGTTATGCAACTGACTCCTTCAATTGTAACTACTTTGTCTTCGACCCTAACTCTTCATTAAGCATATAAATAGAGGTAGGGAGGTCCATGAGAGGAGACTTGAATCTTTGCATCATTATGCTAGAAGAATTGGAGCTCTCTTTTCCCACACCTTTTCCCTAGTGATCATCCCCTTGTGTTGCAGAGCTTGGAGGCTGAGTTCGTTGGAGAAGAGAAGCAGCAAAACCAGATTAAGTTTTTGTGAGGTGCCTAACTTTGAGAAAAGGTATATTTGTACTTTTTTTCAAGATTAATAAAGATGTGATGTTATTCTTCTTCCCAAATCAATGTGTCTTGTACATTGAATCTCTAATTGTGATTATATGATGTTATATATTAGATTATGTTTTTATGTTTCATTAAATATAATCTCTTTTCACTACAACAAAAACTGGATTTAGCGTCTCTTTTTGCATCCTTTTTTGCGTCTAGACCATCTTTCAGTGTATTTTTCTTCATTTTTTGGAAAAAATGGCGCAATTTCACAAGTTGGTGCTATTTTAGGCATTTTTTGCGTCCCTTTTCTAAATATGGCGCAAATTGCGGCGTAATTTGTATCGGGTTTTGTACCTGGTTATGTGCTAGGTTTTGCATCAGGTTTTGCGACAGGTTTTGAATATAGTTTTGCACCTAGTTTTGCGCCTAGTTTGTACATCTGCTCTTGTTGCGCCCCCTTTTACTCCCATGTTTGCCTCAACTTTTATGCCCTTGTTTTCATCCACTTTTGCATCCTTTTTTACATCCACTTTTGCATCCACTTCTGCTACTTTTTTTGCATCCCTTCATGTGCCAAGTTTTGCATCAAATTTTACATCCTGTTTTGAGTCTAGTTTTGCATCTCGTTTTGTTTCAGCCATTTTTGCATCCACTTTTGCATCCATTTTTTCATCCACTTTTGCACCCACATTTTCATCCCTTTTTGCATCCCATTTTGCATCCATGTTTACATCTTTTTTTGCATCTACTATTGCATCCACTTTTGCATCTACTTTTGTCGCGTCCCAATTCACACCAATTTTTGCGCTTACTTTTACACCCACTTTTGCTTCAACTTGTGCATCCACGTTTGCATCTTTTTTTGCATCCAATTTTACATCAGTTATTGCATCCCTTTATGCATCCATTTTTGCATCCACTTTTGCATCAGGTTTTGCGTTGGGTGTTACGACTACTTTTGCATCTAATTTTGTTGCATCCACTTTCGCATCCAATTTTGTATCCAATTTTACATCCATGATTGTATCCACTTTTGCGCCAATTTGTTCATCATGTTTTGCTTCCATGATTGCATCATTTTTTGCATCCACTTTTGCATCACCTTTTGCATCCATTTTTGGTGCACCCCATTATGTGCCCACTTTTGTGCCTACTTTTGTTGCATCCATTTTTGCATCCACTTTTGCATCACCTTTTGCATCCATTTTTGGTGCACCCCATTATGCACCCACTTTTGCACCTACTTTTGTTGCATCCTTTTTTGCATCTATGCTTTTATCCACTTTTGCATCCAATTTTACACCCAGATGTTGAAGATGAAAATGAGGATAATGATTATGATATTGAGGATGGTTATGATGATGATGATAATGTTGTTGATAATGAGGAGAACGATGACAATGATGATGATGATGATGATGATGATGATGATGATGAAGATAATGGCAATGACGACATTGCCGTTGGTTATGATGGCAATGAAATGAATGATGATGATGGTGATGATGACAATGACAATGATGATGAATACAATGAGAATGATGATGTTGATCATCTTAAAAAATAAGTTGTTATTTGTCATGAATAAATTGTGTGTGTCCTCCATGACCCTTTTCCACTAATCACATATTTTGGGTAGATGTTATTTCTTATGCCAAAGGTAATGATGAATAACTGATGAAAATGTCAATAATCATGATGATGATGATGTCAAGGACAATGGAAATGATGATGACATGGATGATGATTATGCCGATGATGATGACTATTATGATAATCATGATGACAATGACAAAGATGGTGATGATGATGATGATCATCATCATTTCCATCATCGTCATCATCAAAAACATCATCATTGTCATTATCATTGTCATATAATTCATCATCATCATCATTTAAAGCATATGGAATATGTTTACCATTTAAAGCATGCATAACAAGTGGGATTATTCTAAAACACCCCACCAAAGTACAAAATTCAAACCACAAGGGAAACATAATATTGAAATTGTTCCAATTTTCTTTCTCCCAACAAAAGAAGTTGCATGTTATGACTCAACAAGATCATATATACTTGCAAAATTCTCTAAAGTAAGGTCCTAAACAGAAAACAGAGATCTCAATGCTGAGGCTGGACAATATCATAACAAAAAGGAAAAACCACAATGAAATAAAAGAATACCTGTGCAATAGAATATTCACAAAAATGTTTTAGGCCTTCTAAAATATATTGATCAGCATCTCTCAGAAGGTCTTGTGCAATATTTGTTGTCATCTCTACTGTACCAATGTATATAAATCTGACACTAGTACCCCATTAGAATCATCAAACATTCTTGGATAAAACATATTTGATTTTTAACATGTCATAATTTCTTTCATATTTAGCTTGAACTCTTTATAACAAGAATGAATCCTTTGTTATTTCCATAAGAAACACATAGAAGAAACCATAAGAATTACCTCATCATTAGTTCAAAGAACGCCCAGGTTATATTTGCAATTTCAATATATGATATTTTTCATTAAATTGGAGGTACACTTCTTTCTTGAAACTCTTTAGGACTCTTGATACATGATGTTTCCTTTATGTGCCCATTGAAAATTTCTATGTCTTTAATGTTTTCCTTCCTCAAGGCTTGTATCTATTTTCTTACTATTTTTCAGAATATTGCACAAAGCTACAATTTTGGCATTGCCCTTTCTTTGGTTCCCAGCAAGGAAGATTATTTTAGGTTATCCTTTTATAGCATGGCTACCACTTTCCACTTACAATCGGAGGAGATTGAGATTACCATGGCTTACATGTACTTGAGGTTTCCCTTCTCAAGTCCTTCGTTCAATTTGAGACATGCTTTCTAGTGCCAACCTAACAAGGGACACATTTACCTTGTTCAACTTGAAAGACTTTGTACTTAGTGATGAATCTATACTGAAGAAGTTTCTAGGTTTTCTTTTTTAAGGGCTTCTCAGAGGATAAACTTTTGTGTCTCTTTGTCTTGTCCCGCTTGTCTTTCTTTCAATGATCCTATTGCATATGGTTATTGTGATATAATGCAAATTGTTTGAAGATCTAACATAACCATCATTGAAGTATAAAATTCTAGCATGGTTTTAGAGCTGTGCTAAAAGAATGTATTGTACAGTCGTAACAGTTGTAGCAACTGCAACAGCCAGAGGACAGTTATGAGGATAGTTATGAGGCCTAGTCACTACTACATTTCGATCCAAAATCCGACGGCGCGTGGATTTCTCTTTTTAAACTTACCAAAAATCACAAGGATACATTTTTTTTTTGTAAATGTGGCCACAAGTGTCAGTAAAGCGACGACTATTCTCATAACCGTCGGTTAAGCGACGACGCCTTTAATTGGTCAACTATTTAACATGGAAAGCGTCGTCGCTTTGTCTTGTAGATCAATGGACTCGGTATATTATACACCAACTTGAAAAGAAACTTATGGCTTGGTCTCTTCTTGACTTTCCTTATGTTGGGTGCATTGCGACTATGGTCAAATTTATATGAGTAGACCATTTGTATTATTCCTTAGATATGTTTCCTTTCAATCTTTTAAAGGTTTGGAACATGTACTTTGGTGTTTTCTTTGGGGAAAACAAAAGGGTCAATGAGGTTTCCTTTGTGGGCTTGGGACATTTGCACCTTACCATGTGCTAAACGGGGTTTGGTCCTTCTTGATGTCAAGCTAAAGGGGTGACCCTCAAAGGACAATGGATGGTACATGTAATGGAAAGGGATGCTCCTTGGTAGATCTTAGTGCATCACTAAATTCAATTGATCCATCATATTGGAGGGGTTAAATGCCTTTTTCAATGTTTTGACATTATTGGCAATGCAAATACCTTTGTGAATTTGGGTTTAATTCCACTTAGGAGGGTGCGGGCAGTTTAGCATAAGGTTTTTGGGTTTCTTACTTAGCAATTTGAGGGTCCTCAAGATGCTTGGATCTAGCCTCCAACAAGTATGGAAATTATAGTTCTTCAAGGGTCAACTTGGGATCACTCTATTGTATGTTGATAAAAGGTTAGCTTAGAAAGGCTTGTTATATTGGAAGGACCTATGGAATTCAAACACTTAGCAATGGAACGCGTGGAGGAATCTTAACCATGCTAAAAATCTTTGTGGCATAGACAAGGTTGTTCTAGAGAGTTTTGTTGTATTATTTTAGAGAGTCATTTATACAAAATGAATATGCAAGGGGAAGGTACTATCAAGAAAGATTGGGAATGGTGAAGTGGGAAGCCAATTTATACCTATGAGATGAAGGACATTAATGAGTTGATGTAGAACTATTCTGAAATAGATGTTTGCTTAAATAAAAGGTGGGGGCTTGGAATTACAAAGAGATGGTTTTCACAATGTCAATCCATTTGGAAGGATTGTGCCTCTTTTAAACATAAGTTTCAGTTTGGTAACTTAATCTTCACAAATTAGTTATCAAGAGTACGTTGCACAAAGTTAGCATTACTAATCTAGCTTACGTAGGGTATGGTAAGGAGGAGATAGTGCAATACCTTCTTTGGAGATATTAGTATGCCATTTTTTGGGGAATGGATTTATTCTTTTTTTTTGTAGATTTACCCTCTTGGAGGACACTTGGATGGTCAAGTACAACTGCAAATTACTTTGGTTTTCATTTCATTTGGCTGTAATCATTTTTTTGTAGAAACATCGATGTAAAGTTACTTTCAATGAGGTTTCTCATCACCTTTTTCGTGGAGATTTGCACAATTTTAAGCAATAATGGACCTATTCTTACAAGTTCTTCAATTTGATTTCTGTCATAATCATGAACCTCTCCCCATGGGGTCCAAGCTCGTATTCTATCCCTTTTAGCTTTTGTGGACTAGGCCTTTCCTAGTTGCCCCAATGTTTGTATGATATAACTATCTTGAACCCTATTGTACTAATTTTTTCTTTGAGGTAATATATGAAGCATTTAAAAAAAAGTGAGTACAAGTTAGATTGTTGGATCCTTGGGTTTGATGATCATTTTTCTTGGATTCTAGAATATGGAATTTTATCTCCCCTAGAGTGATAGTCTGATATCCGGTGATTATGTTTAGTTCTAGTCCCTTCTTTGGTAGCATGTGGGATTGTTGTTTACAAATGCTACAATTGAATCTTGAGAATTCACAATACAAATATATTTTCCTTAATGGTAAGTTGACAATTGTTTCTAGAAATTTAGGCGTCCCATATTTACTATGTTTCTTGTTGGCTTCCTAACCATACCCATTTTGGAAAATTGAAAAAAACATTGAGTTCCTTTCTATGTGCCAAATATGAAGGTTAAAGGTGTTCACATGGGTTCCTTTTGCACGTGTGTATCCTTCCTCAAGATGAAGGTGGATTAGATTTGATAGATGTTGCTCCTCAAGGAAGATTTCTTGCACCCAAGTGGGTGGTCAAATGCTTGGAAGATGATGCTCCATGGAAAGTCCTTTTGAGACACATAATTTATAAATATCAACATAACCTCAAGGTGTAGGGTTGCTTTTTTCTAATGCGATATTATTGCCTATCCTCGCTTATTCAAAATTCATGGTTCTTACATTTTAAAAAATATTTAGGAAGCATGGGTGTTCATCACTGGCATCCATATAGGAAGATTTTCGATAGAAAATATGTTTGGGATTTAGCTAATCAACAAATATGGAGATGGAAACTGAATTACACTTTCAAATTCTAAGATCTAATAATAAAATACTTTCCTTTTGGAAATATTTACGAGATTTGGAATCTAGATCTTGGATTAATTGGATAACTCTTGCTCACCAAAAATCTCTTTTAGCTCGTGACAAAGTAATATTGACGAGAATCATAATTTTATTTCTATGGAATATTAGTATCAAATCAATGTTCATATGCAAGAATCCAGTTGAAGATATTGGGGTTGGTCATTTCGTATGCCTCTTCATATTTATGAAACCAACAAGATTTATCACCTTCTTCACAAGAATTCAAACCCATGGGCACCATACCCTTCGAGATCAAAGACTTGCCAGGCATTCAGACGATTACACTCCAGAGGCAATATGGTAACGAGGAGATAAAGGTTGAAGTTATGTCCCGGGATGTTGGAAACGATAACGATGAAGAAAACAGTGGCAGTGATACTAATTCGGGTAGAGTCCGAGTCAATTTAACGGTGTCTGTTTCTAAAGGAGAAGGTCCCTTCCTCGAGTTCATTTGCACTGGGTATTCCCATGGGGTTTCAATGGAGGGCATGGCTGTAAAGCAGAAGCAGGAAACAGAATTAGATGAAGTTGACCCAATTCCGTACGAGGGGCCTCCCTTCAAGTGAGTATCATGAAGCATAATTACTTGCCTGTTTTTCATTAGGGCTTGAATGGTTTTAAATATCTGGGGTTTCATATTTATGCGGTTCTTAGGGTTTTATGGTTTGTATTTCAGGTTTATTGGAATTCTAGGGTTTCAGGTTTTTTTATTTTCGTGCTTGTTTTTCTAGGGTTTTAGTGTTTGGAAATATCATGCATGAGGGGTTTCAAGTGTTTGGATTTTCATGGTTCTGAGATTTTTGGTGTTTATGAGTTCTGGATTTTTTTGGCTTTTGGGAATGGCTCAAATAAATGATTGTTGGGACAACTCTGAGAATATTTTTTCCTCTACATTCGAGTATTGATCTAGTAACCAAAAAAAGCTATGAAAGCTGCAGAACAACAGTATCTCTGCCTGCTAGAATAATGCTGATGCCTAAGTCCTCCAACGATTTATCATAAGCAAAACTCCCTTCTTTCACCTCTAATCTAATCCAAGTAGATAGAATATCAGTTTTTTTCTCATATCTTCTAACTCTGTCCTTTTGGGTTTAACCATTCTTGATGCAAATCCAAGCATTGTACCCATGACTCTGCTGTGTGTTTTCTCGAAACTCATGTTGAAAATTTTTATTAGCTTCCAGAAAAGAGGCAAACAGATCAAACAGAAAAGGGTATCTCTGGAAGACTCAGGCTCAGGAATCCGACGTCCTTGCAAGATATCAGATAACACACTTTATCAAAGCTCAAACAAAAAAGAAAATCTTGCATATCTACTGGAGATAAATTCTTGCGCCAATCTTCGAGGATAGGAATGAGTCATTCCAGGATTAGGTTTTGTATTTGGTTTATGTTCTGTCCTCTTGAACTCCCGCTAGATAGAGCCATGGCCATGACCTTCCTCTGACGCTTCCAAGGCTCGCCATCTACAGTCAATAGCCCGTCTCCAAAGACTTCAAAGAAGAAAAAATTGAATTACCATCCCGTAGGGAAATTATAGAACTCATTTTTGAGAATGTATTCTAAATTTTCAAGACTGCATGTCACGAATTTGAACAGAGAATTGCTTACCATGGGCATTTGACTCTAAATGTTTCTTAATTTCGGTTCAGTATGCCCGTTGCTCACTCGTATCTGTTACTCAAATTCCAGAACAACGACAGGACCATGCTAAACAATGGCCAATTCATCAGATCCCCCTTGTTTCTCCTCAGCTGCATCAAATACCATGGTATGATGACCGCCATGAAAAATGCTATAAAGCACACAATCTCCATCTTTTTAGTCAGAATTCTATCGATTTTACAGCTCTCAATTTTATGGCACTTAGAACACTCAACTTTATAACACTCAGAACCAACTTATGTATGTAAAAATTTAATTTAGTTTTAGGAGAAAAACTTATTAAAATTAAAGAGTCAATTATGTATGGCATTCTGTACAGTATGGTATGACCTTGTGTACAGATCCATACAGATGCATGGATATGATGTATGACTGCAATATACAGCTCCTTCCGGCTGATGCACAATGCTCTATCTATTTCTTCCAGTCGTTGTCCCTGCCCAATAGAAACTATCTGAATTCTCTATCTAGGCCTGTTTTTATACTTGTGCTGAAACCCTAATCTACCAAAACCCCAATCTCCGAGTGAGATGTACAGTTGAGCTTAATTCTAGTTTAAAGAAAAAATGTGGTAAATACACTTTATTAGACTCAACAGTTAAATGTAAGACCTTTTACTCTTTCCTAAAGTGAATTCCAAAATAGAATTATCTCGAACCACATCCGGCACGTTCACACTGAGCCTGTACAGAAGTTTCTGTCTGAGCTATATTCTTCAACAGTACTTCGTTGCAATATTTGTCTTTGCTTGCTGGTCAGCTCCTGCATTCCTTGCTTCATACGCACACAATGCGTTCTCAGGGAAGGTGTTTGAATTATTTTCTGGTCCTTCATTGAAGGAGTCAAATCTAGCATTTACGTCAGTTACCTGATCCACATGATGATTTTAGTTGGTACACAAAACGTAGTTGCCATTTTTTCTCAGCTGTCCCATTTATGAAGGACGACATATATAAGTTTTGTGATATTGGATCTCTATCTGAATAAAATATTTAAAACAATAAAGGTTGGATACTTAATGTAAGGATGTATTAATTTGCTGGATATTTCAGTTTGAGAGGCTGCGTTTTCAATTGTAAGAGATACAATTTCAAAACTTAAATATCTGGTCAAATAACTGATTATATGGGTATCGTGAAGATTTGTAATCCTGGGTCGATTAGATGGCATACTGTACAACTAAATGAACTATTATGATATTGACTTCTGATACTCGTGCTCACTGCTAGGGTTTTAGATGCTCTACATAATACCTAGTATGTTTTATCAGACTTGTTTCATCTCTGTTGCAGCTTAATTTATTTTGCATGGAGGAAAACTGTATTGTTCATTGTTTCTAGATGTAGGACTGTCAACTGGGATATTTAAGGCTGTCGTAATTTCTTTTTTTTCATTTTAATTTGCAGGGGGGATGGAGCAAGTTTGCAAAAGGGAAAAGACCTCCAAGAGTCATGTACGACAGACTTTTATCTTTAGCAGCTCATGCCCTTGCAGAGGTCAGCTTAAATTGTATTACGTTTGTATTCAAACATGTGTATACATATATTAGAGACAAGTAGGGTTCAAGTTACCTTAGAATCTAAAATTTTGTTAACTCTAGGGAGAGTCCAAGCCTAAGCCAAAAGAGTTATGGGAAGAACCCTTTTTGCAGGCGTCTGCATGGAAGCCTTGTGCAGATGAACACAACATAAACTTTCGAGGTAACATTGTATCCTCTTGATTATCAGTTCTAGTTTATTGAATTTGAATTTCTGGCATCTGAAGCCTTGTTGTATACTGTCAGTTTTGACTACCTTGTGATAACAATATCTACTGCTTGGATATGCTCCTCAGTCAGCAGAGGGGATTTCTGGAACTATGTTCAGTATTTTGTTCATATTATTCTTTGAATTTTTATTTTTTATTTTTTTTATTTTTAAACTTTATGTGGCTCAGAACTTTGACATTCTAGTTATTTATTACATGTTTTTTTGATAGAACCTCCATCTCCGAAAAATAGCACAGGATATGTTTTGGTTAGTGCAAATGGAGGTCTAAATCAGCAGCGAGTAGCGGTGAGGCACTTCTCTTATTCTATTTTCATGATTCGTTCTATAAGTGCATAATTCAATGATGGACGCATCTTTTATCCAGTTGCACATGCATATGCCAATTTGTCAGAATTTTATCATCTATTGTTGCAGAATAGCTGAACATGATACTAATTATCATATGATTTTCTGAATTATACATCCTTCTTTCAACCATTGAAAAACTATAATATAGATAATTATATGGCTAAACTAGATATTTAAATAATAAATCTCAAATACCAGTCAACAAAGTACCGATCAAGGCACATTCATTTAAAATGTGAAGTCAATTTGAGGAAGTAAGGCGACTGTTGGAGGAAAAGATAAATTGTTCCCAGGAAATTCTATTGCCTCGTCAAAGAACGAGCATAGATTAACATGGCAAGGATGACCTAATGAGGCCTAGAGATCTAGCACTTCCCTTGCTAGGACTATCTTGAATAAGACTTTTGACTTTGTAATGAACCATCTCTAGTATTAGACTTGACAAGTGAGCCACCTCTCTATGACAAACACTTTCCTGGCCCAAATTTGGATCATGACCCATCCGTAGATATGAACTGTTAATAAATCAAAAGTCCAATTGCTGTGGGAAAACATTAGGGCTGTGCCATGAGCAGGGAAAAGAGCAGATGCTATCTATTACTTATTTAGGGTAAAACCCACCTCTACAAATGGAAATGTGTAGAAATTCAGATATGCAATGATAATCCATATCATAACTAGGTATGGTATGAAAGCAGGAGTCAAATTTGTAGTCCTAAAACTTCAGCAGA
>LPNX011122236.1:29668-48607 GCA_001517045.1 Pseudotsuga menziesii
TTGGCACAATTCCAAAACCTATCATGTTATCAAGAAGTTTAGATGCCTCCTGTATATTTCCTGCCTCAGAATGTGCCTTAATCAAAGCCCTGTAGGTAATCACATCTGGAATTAAACCTTTGTCCAAGGCATCTTTAAGGAGGTTGCTTGCAACCGATATCCTACTTTTCTTACAAAAGGCATTGATAACTGAATTGTAATTAGAAATGTTGGGCATAACACCACATCTTTGCAGTTCTTCCTAGAATGCCAAAGCCTCCTCTATCTTATTTGCTTTACAGTATTCATCGATAAGAATGCAAAAAGTAACAGCATTGGGATCCAACCCTCTGTCAGGCATCCACTTGAAGACATCAGTAGCTTCCCAAAAATGACCATCCATACAAAGTGCTTTGATAAGCACGTTACAAGTGATGACATCCGGCTCAATTCCTCTTGTCTCCATTTCCTTGTAAACATCCAATGCTCTCAGCACAAATCCTCCCTTGTAGTACCCATCCATCAGGGTGCTGTAAGTCACATTGTCGGCAGCCAAACCTCTCGCTGAGATTTCTTTTAACAGAGTACTTGCTTCAATCATCTTGCCTCCTTTACACAACTCATTTATAAGAGCATTGTAAGTGATGAGAGTAACCAAAACCCCTTTCATTTCCATTTCTTCAAGTAGGCTAAATACTTTATCCAATTTGCCTTTTCGGCAATACCCATCTACCATCATACCATAGGTAACCTCATCAGAATCAATACCCTCCTCTAGCATTTTCTCCAAACATCTCTCCGCCTCTTCCATCTTTCCTATTTTGCAAAACCCAGAAATAATAGCACCATAGGTCACAACATTGAATTCCAGACCCTTCTTCACCATCTGGCCGTGCAGCGCCGCAGTAGCTTCCACATTACCCTGCTTGCAAAACGCATCAATGATGGATGAATATGTGAAAACACAAGGCAGAATCCCATTGTGACCATCTCATCTTGCTGCTTGAGTGCATCCCTCAAATGCCCATCCCTGCGATACCCACCAATCAGAGCCCCATAACTAGCACAATCACCCACAAATCCCTCTTCTCTCATTTTCTGTACAAACCCCCCCGCCTCCTCCATTCTTCCTGCCCTACAAAGTGCATCGATGAGTGCAGTATAAGTCACAGGATCAGCCCTGATGCATTTTTTCACCATGTCCTCATACAATCCAATCGCCTTATCCAACTTCCCTTGTCTACAAAACCCATAAATCAACGTACTATATGTGACATTATTGGGCCCTAGGTTTTTTTCTAGCATGTCTTTCAAAAAACCATTTGCCCTCTGCAAATCCCCATTTTTGCAATGGCCGTTTATTAATATATTGTAAGTATAAGCATCAGGAACAGTACCTATTTTCTCCATTGTCTGCAGGAGATCCAAAGCTTTGTCAAGGGCACCTGCTCGACAATGTCCATGAATAAGCACGTTGTATGTGACCACGGTAGGAGCAATGTCCATCTGCTCCATTTGAATGAGCATCCCTTCATTTCTTGACTGAAAGGTACTATTGCTGCTGTTACAATACAATTTGCTTGGGCTGGAAATAGTTTTCTTGACATTAGTGTCTCATAAATCTCGTGGAAATGTTTCCAGAAACAAAAATGCTTTGCAAACATTTCATGGGTGTTTCATACATGTGATTTCCAAAATATTTCTGGGCAAGAAACAGGGGCTATGTAAGAATTTCCTGTAACTTCTCATAAGACAGTTGTACCAAAATACGTAATCCCAATTGGATTATGCAATTGTGTTTTTTATTTTTATTCAATATTGGGCATAAAAAGTGAACAAGCTAAATAAATCAAATTCGAGAAAGGAAATCAAGGTCAATGACACTTTACATTCTTAGTCAAACTTTAAATGTACAAGTTTGAAGGTTTGAAGTGAATGGCTATTTTTACTTTTGTAAATAGTTGGCTTTTTCTGGGAACAATGTGGTTGTTTAAATTTCCTTTTCACCAACTTGAAATATAGCTGATATATCATGATCGTTGACATTGAATAGCTTATCCCATTAATATTACACTTATCTTTAATTCTTCTATATGCTTTGTTCTATTATTTTTCTTTCATGGAATATGGATATATATTTGTATGTGTATGAATATATCTCTATTTATGCACACAAATACCTTCATGTACTTGCATATCATACTATAGTCACATGTGCACAATAGCATGTGCCCTTGGCTAATAATTTTTTTGCTAATATAAATTGTCTTTGTTGGTGTACATTGTTAAAATATTCATTATATCATGCATGATGCACATAGTAGGCGTATTCTTTTAGTAACCATTCGTGAGTTCTTTTCTTAACATCCCTGCTGAACAAAATCACACCATCAATGAATAACAACATTTATGTAGCAACACACACATCCTCAATTGGATTCTACAACTATTTCTTAAACACGTCCCTTATTCTTTGTCCATATGAATTTTAGGTTATTAGGTATGCATCGATACATTATGTTGTTCTCTAAGACCCTTTTGCGGACCACTTTAATAGATTGCGTAATTATTTAGGATATTTTGTTGCCTGAGCACGGTAGATTTTTTTGCTTATTAGTGTGTTTGGAAAAATAAATTGGATTTTAAGCATGTTTGTCTTTGGATCTTATTGTCTTTTATTAGAATTACAAATGATGAAATCTATGTGTTAATATTGCTCCTCTTCCTGATTCTTAAAGGGTGCTAGCTCAATGGAAGAGCACCTGCTTTACAAGCAGGAGATTGGTGGTTCGATTCCTCCATGCCCTAATGATATTGCAATGTATTTCTAAAGGTAAAAAATGTAGTAGTGCAAGATGGATGCAATATTAGACGCAATACTAAATGCAAAACATAATGTAAAAGTGGACGTTACATCAAACACAAAAGTGGATGCAAAATCCGTCCTTATGTCAGACGCAAATGTGGACACAAAAATGGATGTCACACTAAACGCAAAATTGGATGCAAAAAGAGACTCAACACTAGACACAATTAATGACTCAAAACTAGATGTAATAATATGTCCAAAATAGATGCAACAATAGATGAAAAAGTGGATTCTTATCTAGATGTAAAATTGGACATTAAATTGAGCACAAAATATGGTGTATCGATGGACATAAAACTAGGCGTAACACCAAGTCCAAAACTGGAAGCAACATATGGCGTAAACAAAAACTTAAAACGAGACACAATTTTAGATGCAAGACAGGACAAAACATTGGATGTAAAACTAGACGTAATATTGAATGCAAGATGGGATGCAACATTGGACACACAACTAGATGCAATATTAGATACAAACATGGGCACAAAATTAGGCACAACAGTAGGCGCAACACTGGGTGCAAAATTGGGCTCAGACATAGATGCAAAAAAAGACATCAACCGGGATGCAACACTAGGTGCAAACCTAGATGCAAAATATGATGTAAAATGAGATGAAACATTTGGCACAAACATGGATACAAAAAAAGACGTAAAACAAGATACAAAATTAGATGCAAATGGGGATGCAACATTATAAGTAAATTTGGACGCAAAACTAGACGCAATATTGGGCCTAAAATTGGATGCAAACCTAGATGCAGAATTGGACACATAATTTTATGTAAAACATGGTGCAAAATTGGGTGTAAGACTCAATGAAAAACTATAAGCAAAATAAGACACAACATTGGATGCAAAAATGAGCATGAAACTGGGTGCAAACAAGGATGTAACAAAGGATGCAAAAAAAGATGCAATAGAAGTTGAAAAATTGGGCGCAAATAAAGGCGTAACATTAGATGCAAAAAATTGGGTGCAAAAATGGACACAAAAATGGATGTCAAAAAGGACGGAAAAAAATATGCAATAGATGGCGTTTTACGAAAAAGTACAATAGCGCCAGGTTTAGCACCAAATTGTTCACCACATTTGGGAAAAAATTACACTAAAATCCGGCGCTATATTCGACGCTAAATCAAGTTTTTGTTGTAGTGTTTCATATAGTCTATTTGGTTTGAGGAAGGTATAACTTGTTTTGCAGGTCTCTTGGAACAAGAGGAGCAAGAAGAGGATTGAAGGGATGCTTGGATCAACCTTCATTTGGCTAAGGTATGAACCATTATAATCTCTAAAACTTGCTTATATTTACTTGCAGAACCATTTGCATCCACCTTTCAACCCCAGTACGTTGATGGCCTCTTAAACCCTAGCCATAGGATACTTTCCTTTACAACAGAACTTGCGACTCCGCTGGGGAGAGCCTTTTCTGTTTGGGGTTTCTCTGTCTTTCTTTCAGTCTTTTGCATTGTTTTAGGTCTTTCTTGCCACTTAGGAACACTTTATTAGTTTGATAGAACATCTCCCCTGCCTTCCTAAGGCAGTTTTTGACCCTTTTTGGGTTTTTTTCCACCCATACGTGAGTTGCAGACTGAACAATCGTGTGTCTAGTTTGGTACACATGACTTTCTATAATGTCAACCCACATATGATACACAACTTGTCAGTGATACAACCTGCATGTGCTTGTACACGTGACTTGTTGTATTGTCAACCTGTGTATGACACGCGACCTATCAGTAGTGAAACTCATGTATGCCCCTTTAAACAATGTTTTTTCCTCTTTTGTGGTTTTTCTTCTATTTGAAGGTTGTTTGGTAGGTATTTTGGGGTCCTTTGTAGGTGCATGACTCCAAGGAGTTAGTGTCATCCCTTTTGGTTGTTCTTTATCTATGTGGTAATCCTTTTTATAGCATTAGGGTTTGTTCTTTGCTCTTTCCCCCCAGCTCCTTTTCTTGGCATGATTTTTGGCTTATGTTTCTAGTCAGCCTCTATTAGTGATCTTTGTCTGAGTTCAGAAGCTTGTTGGTGTTGGTTTCCTTCTTCTTTTATTGGTTAACTTCACCATGCCAAAGTAGTTGACTTGTCTCTTATGCAAGCTGTCCTTCCTTTTGGGCATTCTAGAGTTTGTTTGGTGGTTGTATAGTAAAGTTCCTTTTGCTTTATTCTTGTTATATGCATACCTTTACTTTGTAGGTAAATTTTTCTTTTTCATTTATAAAAGAAAAATACAAAAACACACGTTTGCTTTATATGCATGTAGATTAGTTTTTTAGTCTAGATTGCATGGCATATCATTGTTTTCGAAAAAAATAAATAAAAAGAATTTGTTCTTTTGTGGCTTTCAAGTTTCTATTTGAAAAAAGAAAGAGGATAGTTTTTGCTTTTTGCATTTCATTTCTTTTGGCTTGGTCATTTTGTTTCAACTTTGAGTCAAAACACCACATAAGTTTCATGCCATTTACCTTCTGACTAAAAACAACCTATTAAAATAAATTATATAATTTAAAAATTATTAGTAAGTTTTATTTTATAGGATCACACAACAACTAGCTCAGGCTAGACTTGTGGGATAGGGAGTTTAAACTCCCCACAAGTATAAAATTTCAGATGTAGTTGGCTAATCACTAGGTAAACCCTTTTCTACATTGATTGTATCTGGGAAGCTCCTCTCAAACAGGAGCTAAGCACGAGGCTGCGTGGAGACTTGGACTGAGGAGATAACCCTCTAATTCCTTTCTTGTTAAAGCGTAGACCAAGGTTTTTATGCATTTGGGGATTTTGTCTTAGACACGGTTTCAGGATTTGCTACCCTACCCATGCGTATGAACTAGGATTGCGACAGTCCCCCCAGACTGTCAATATAGTTAAGGTAGCATTTAGTCTCTTTGACATCTAGGGTTCATACATAGGTACACCGAAAGGCTATTTCTGGTTGACCTTGGACGGGCTTGGAAGGTAACCCCAGTTTGAAGGTGTGGGAGGGCGGTGGGTGATTCCTCCGCTTGTGCCTAAGAACATATACAGGGATGCCAAGTAACTATCTATCAGCTTTCTTTTGGAAAGTGTATCTTATACCTGTTTGTCTGTTTGGATTTAGGAATTTTTTAGTGAGTGCTAGGTGGTTTGTCTGTACTTAGTCTGCCTTCAGGTGTGTGCTTGGTACTTTTGGTTTCCTGTTGACCTTATACTTTGTCTCCTTGTTTTAAACTATGTCTAACACCCCTTTGAACACCAACCAAGAGACCCCCAAGCTAGGAATTCCTTGTACTATTCCTCTCACAGGGAATGTTGGTGTTCCCTTGACGACCACCCTGAATCTACCTGGATTCACCCTAGGGCTACCCGTGTGGTTTTTTTCCACTCCAACTGTCCTGAATGCTCCTGGTGCTTCTCAAGTAAGCTCCTTATATCAAGGGCATCAAAACACTGCTTCCCCTTCACCTGTAGTTGATTCTCCTCCTCCTTCTACCTCATGCGGTGAAAGTACTGATACTAGTAACCAGCAGTCTAAAAGGAGTAAAAGAAGGAGGAATAGGAAGAAGGCACATAAGAAAGGGGGCACCCGTTCAACCTCACCCAGCCTCTGTAGTTCATGTTGGGGGCACCTATCCAACCTCTGTAGTTCATGTGGGATCTAAGCACTCAACCTCTACAAGTCAAGTTGATCTTCACCATCCAGCCTCTGTTGATCATGCTGGTGGGATCCTTCCAACCTTTCCAAGTCACGTTGGATCTAGTCACTCAACCTCTATAGTTCATGCTAGGGGAACCCGTTCAACCTCTAATGTTCAAGTTGAACCTCCCCATCCAACCTCTACAATTCATGTTGGATCCATCCACCCTGCCTTTGAAGTTCATGCTGGGGGCACACACTCAACTGCTGCAAAGCATGTTGATCCTAACCATTCAACCTCTATTGTTCATGTTGGTGTTGCCCATCCAAACTCTACAGGTCATGTTGGACTAAGTATCTCAGCCTCTGCAGGTCATGCTGGGGGAAATCTCTCAGCCTCTGTAGTTCATGCTGAAGACAATCCGTCAACCATCACGAGTCATGTTGACATTGTTGAAAAGACTACCCATTCAAAACACAAGCCCAAGTTTCCTTGTAAGCTTTGTGAGGGAGACCACCTTACTTATAAATTCCCTTCTATCACGAAGGTGCGAAGAGTTTGGTTTCATGGTCATCCCATTTTTTAGCATCTTGAAGTTTTTCAACAACCAACCTCTCTTAGTCAGGTTGGACCTAGTCACCCAGCCTCTGATGGTCATGCTGGGGGAAAACTCTCAACCTGTGTAGGTCATGCTGAGAGAAAACAGTCAGCCACTACCAGTCATGTTGACACCGTTGAGAAAACTGGTCGTTCGAAGTGCAAACTTAAGTTCCCTTCTAAGCTATGTGAGGGAGATCATCTTACTCACCAATGCCCTGCTATCGCAGAGGTGCGAAGAGTGGTCCAAGACTCAAGAATTTCCTTCTCCTGAACAACCCATAGTTTCTCAACAACCTACTTAAACTTTGGTTGATTAAGTGGTCGAACAAATCTCAGCTTTGGTCGATCCCACTCTTCTTTCGGAGAGTAACCCTTGTGTGATTGAACCAATCTCATCTTTGGTCAATTCCACTCTCCCTTCAGAGAGTGACTTTCATGAAGCGATTGAATCGATTCCATTGTCAATCAATCCCACTCTTCCTTTGGAGAGTGAAGTGTCTGCTAGTCACATTTTCTTCACTACCAGTTCAGAACTTACTGAACAAGGGGGCACTGAAATTTCTTTGGATCAACCCCCACCAAGCTCTCGGATTGTTTCCTTTGATTGGGATAGCCTAGTTGAGTCGCGCCTTCCTTCTAATCAACCTTTCTAGATAAAGGTCAAAGTTGAACCATACACAATTGCTCGTTGTATTGTTGATGAAGGAGCCCCAGTTAGTATTTTGTCTGCTCGTGCTTGGCAAGGCATGCGATCTCCCAGCCTTGTGTCAGCTGCTAGCCAGTTACTGGCATTTGATAGAAGAACTTGTATACCCTTAGGAATTCTTGCTCAAACACCTATTACTTTGGGTGGGAAGACCGTCTTAGTGGACTTCATGGTGATAGAAGACCCCTTGCACTTTAATATGCTCCTTGGACATGATTATGTCTATGCCATGCAAGTTATGGTGTCAACATTATTTCGTGTGATGTACTTTAATCATGGAGAAGAAATTGTCACTATCGATCAGTTGGATTTTCTTGATCCATCTCCTGACCCAACTAGAGACCAGGTCTTTCCTTTATTGGTTCCCAGTGTTTCTATAGACACTACCCCGCCATAGGTGAGCTATGCGGCCTCATGTCCTTTGCGTTCAATTACTACTGAGAAGCTGCCTCTATTTTCATGCTTACCTTCTCGGGACTTGGTCCCAATAGTTGAATAGGTGAGTCATCCTATTTAGACTATGGAGCATGCTCTCCACTCTGTTGATCCATTTGAAAGTTTAGACATATGTCCTATCTCGGATGATCTCCTTCCTTCAGATGAGATCTTCCTGGAATCTTTGATACAGTCTGATCTTCTATTGGATGTTGGTTCAGTTGTGCTTAAGTCTAACCCTGATTTGCCTAGTAATCATGACCTTTCTTCCTATGTTGGTATTTTTGAGTTTTTTGGCTCTTCCTTTGAACAGCAAGTCAGTGATCCTGATGAGTTTGATTTTTCTTATGAATTTTTCAACTCTTGTGATATTGAGTTTGTTCCTGCAGACTTTATCTCCCTTGTTGATTTTTGCTCTCCTTTGGAGGTTGATATTATTGATCTTAAATCCTTGGACCTTGGCACTATAGAATCTCCTTCAGTTGATTCTGCCTTGACTTTTCCTTTTGTAGAAGATAGCAAAGTCACATGTGTTTTTGCCAAAGTGACCTACATTGGATATTTTCTTCTGAATGTGATTCTGATGTTGTTGTTTCTTGGAGTCAATATTTTTCGTTGGATTGACAACTGTTTACTGGCCTCGCTTTGTTGTTCAAGTTGTAACTACATTTGCATGTATCTTGCTCACGCTTTTGAGCCTGATGCCGGCTTCCGTGCTTTTAGCTCATTGTATAAGCCCTCACCATTGTTCTCATCGTTGCTCAGCCTTGTATCATTTTGCCTTTGAAACTTGACACCTTTTACCTTGAGGAGACGTTCACCGAGTATCTTTATCCTACTCATGTTCCTTTCATTATGCATAGGTTTGTTCCTTGCACTTGGAACTAGTTTCACCTGCCTATGACACTCGTCTCCTCGTATTTAGAGCATTCTTTCTGCTCTCCTTCGATCTTGTTAAAAACAGGAAGGAGGATGCAAGTTGACTTTTCTGGACTCATTAAAACTTCACGGGAAATATATTGAGTTTCTTTAGGCCAAGTTCTGACTCCTCAAAATAGACTTGACTACCAAGTAAACTTGTTCGTTCAGGATCGTTAAGAATATGTGAATGGACATCCACATTGGTGGTAGGTTATCTCTTTCTCGGACCATGTGGAATAATACGAGAAAGGAACACTCTCTTTTCTTTGGAATTGAGAAGAGTATTCTTAGGCATAGGTTTATTGCTTTTCCAGACCTGAGGGACTAAACTTATTGTTATACACCTAAATGGCACTTCTTTGTCCGAGTGCCGATATCCCTCATGTTGGCACACAAAAGGACATCTATGGATAGAGGTTTGCCCAAAACACTATAGATTGGCTTACCATATGATACATTCCCCCTCCATCCAACTGGTTACTTTGCCATTTTGCTATGTTAGGATGTATTCACGACTCTCCACATATGCAACTCGTGCATCATTCGCGAGTGTCGGTTGATGCAAGTCGCGAATGGATGTATTCGCGGGTTGCTCTTATAGCAAGTCGTGAATCATTCGCGGGTTTTCCTTCTACATACCCGCGAATAGGTCTCTTAACATTTAAACATAAAAACACGCACTGATATGAGATTAGTTAAGTCATTTATCATTAATCCTCTTAACTTTCTCAACCTCCTCAACCTTCAAAACTACCTTATTTCCTCCATATAAATACAGGCCTTGGGGAGGGTGTTAGATATACTTTTGGAGAGCAAAGTTATGCTAGTGGATTGTATACAGAAGTCTTTGGAGCAATGGAACTCAGAAACCTTTGGTTGCAGAGGAGTCCTTGTCTCAGGCGTTGGGTTGTAATCTGAACTCTTTCCATTGTTGATAATAAAGAGAATCCTTCTTCCATATGTGTTTCATGTATCTTGTTTTGATAAATGTTTATGTTTTTGCATCTTATATGTGATTTATCTAACCTGTTTATATATATATGAATCATCTTGTATCTGGAAGATTGTTTTCTTGACAGGTGAAAGAGGAGCAACCTTGAAGACTTTGGAGGTGAAGCAGAGCGGAAGAGGACTAGCAAGGATCGACCTTCAGTAATCAAGTAAGTATTTCTAATCCTCCTATTTCCTTTACTGCACTTTAGAGTCAATTGTCTGCAAGTTGATTGAGTATGTTGGTAACCCCAGACCTATGGTTATTAGGTGTGTAATCCTGTACAACAGAACTGGCGACTCCGCTGGGTAGCCCAGACTGCTGTAGGTTGTTTTCTGTCCCCCTGACCAGTCTTTGCTTGGAAGTCTGTGTGTGATTTTTTATCCTGTTTCATACTTGCCTCAGTATTTGAAAGTCTATTGGATTTTCTTTGTTTTTGGGAAAAAATTTATACCCATTCGCAAGCTGTTCTTCTGAACAGTTGCGAATACAAGTTTGCATTCGCGGGTTGCTACACTGGACAGTTGCGGATCATCCGCGGGTTGCTCTTATTGACAGTCGCGAGTATGCCTAGAAGTAGGGATTTTTAAGTTAAAGTTTGCTTGTTATTTTCTTTGTATAATCCCTGTTTTCTGAGTGGATTTTCCTTATAAATGCTGGGTAGCTTGTCTGAATACCTTAGGTGATCATACTTTGTGCTTTTTCGAAATCCCTTGAGTCTCTTTTGCTTGGATTATTTACTATTTGCATACTGAAGTATTTTGGCCTGTTTGGGTTGTGGGTTAAGGTGTCTTTGTCCAAATCAGTGATCAGGGTCTTGGGCTCTGTTTTTCCAATCTCTCTTCTGACAGTGGCTGGTTGTCACTTGCCTTTGTAAGTCTGCAGTGATTTTTGTCATTGTTTGCACCCAAGCTAGGGTTCTTAGCCTCCCTTTGTTGGTGGTCTTTTGGTTCTTTCAGCCTGTTTGCTTTAGTTGGATGCTTTTATACTGTTTATTTGATTCAAGTTTGCTCAAGTAGAGTGCATTGTAGATGCATAGTAGAATTTTGATTATTTTTAAAAGTGAAAAGAAAACATAGTTAAAGCTTTTGCATTGTGATTTTGCATAAGTAGTGTTTATTTCAATTTAAAAATATTATATCAAAAACTACAATAAATATAGGCTTAGTTTCTCTTATCGCTGCTTTCAATTTATCAATATATATTTGCAAGAAAAGAAAAAGAAGTTTGTTTTTATAATGGTAATTTTGCTTTGAATACACCTTTATTTTCATTTATTTCTTGTTTGAGTCAAAACATCATAAAGTATAACACTCCATTTCCTCTTGAGTAAAGAACAACCCTTTAAAATGAACGCATAAATTAAAATTTACTAGTAAATTTTGTTTTTTAGGGGCCTTTCACCTACTAGCTTAGGCTAGACTTGTGGGCTAGGAAGTGTCAACTTCCCACAAGTTATAAAACTCAGATGTAGTGGACCTTTATTTAGGTAAATCCTTGACTTTATTGACTGTATCTGGGAAGCTCCTCTCAAACAGGAGTTAAGCACTAGGCCGCGTGGAGGCTTGGACAGAGGATATAACCCTCAGAATCCTTGTCAAAGCGTAACTCAGGACTTTTACGCATCTGGGGATTCTGTCCTAGACAGATTTTCGGGCTCAGCTACCCTGCCCATGCGTACGAGTTCGGCTTGCGACTGTCCCCCCAGACTGTTGATATTGCCAAGGTAGCCTTTAGTCTCTTGTATTTTTAGGGTTCATACCGAGGTAAACCGGAAGGTTATTTCTGGTTCACCTTGAACGGGCTTGGAAGGTAACCCTTGTTGAAAGTGTAGGAGGGTGGTGGGTGATTCCTCTGCTTGTGCCTAAGAACCACTTCAAGGACGCCAAGTAATCGTTCATCATATTTCTTCGGGAAAGTATATCTTTTACCCTGGTTTGATTGCTTGAGAATTTAGGAATTTTTGTGGTTTTGCCTGTGTTTAGTTGGCCTTAGGGTGTGATTTGTTAAATTTCTAATTCTGGAGGACCAACCTATTAGAAGGTCAATAAGGTTGAGAAACATTCCTCCTATCACCACATTGGAGCCTCCACCTTTACCTCAAAGGAGGAGATTAGACACAGACAGTTCATTTGAACCTGTAGGAATAAGTGAAGTTCTTGGTGAACCAAAACTCATTGCTAACCATTTTGATCTTGACACAGTTGAGATAGAAGAATTGCAGACTGACGAGTTTGCAAGAAACTTTAACACCCCCTTGAATGATTTAAACGATCCTGTGATCGTTCAGGTTAGACCTTTTGATTCACCAGTGTTAGGTGTCCCTGTGGGTAGAGTCATGTCTTCTGTGGGAGAAAGTTCCTTTGTGTTCACCTCAACCCTTCCAGTTGAAGGGGTACTACCTCCCCCGGTAAGTGCCCCTAGATCTAGTTTGCCTTCTACACCTTTGACTCCAGCGAGCCGGGTGGTTCAACCACCAGTTTACTCAAACTTAGGAGGTACTTCTGGTGACATGGTTACTGGGATCCCTAGTATACCTACCATTCCTTCTTCCTTCCCTTACACTACCCAGAGTGGTCCGGTAGGATCCTCGGCATATGTCCAAGGATTTCCTTGGAATGGGGGGCACATTCCCCCATCCAGTCCATATGTAGGTCCATCTCCTTCATATGTAGGAGTGCATTTTGGGAGCAACACCTCTTATGGGCAGAGATTCCAAACCCCTATTTCGGTCCCATATACGAGCTCTCCCTTTTCGTTGTTTAGCGGAGGGATACCTGCTCCTTTCTTTCAGACCCCTGCTTCTATGGGGACGGCCCAAACTTCTTACACTGCACCTCCCACACACAATCCTGTGGCTTACGGATGGAATCCATTTCAGAGCAACCTTCCCACTTCACAACCGGTGTCAGGGGGCAACCCCACTTTTACCCATGGGAATTTGGGGGCAGGTCCCTCAAATCCCCAATTTGGCACATTTACTACCCTGGTTAGGCCCAAACTTCCATTCCTGGCAACTTTAAACTTGCCAGACTTGTCAAAATTGATGAATGACCCGGTGAGGCATGACCCCTTGTGGCCACTTGTTCCCATCAAATTGCCATCGGACATCCCTAAGTTCGAAGGTAAAGCTGGTGAATATCCTGGGGCACATGCCACCACCTTCCATTTATGGTGTTCTTCAAATTCACTGAATGAATATTCAGTGAGGTTGAGGCTGTTCCAGAGGACCTTGACGGGTATTGCGGCAAAATGGTATATTGAACTACCTTCTATTGCCTTTAGTAGTTTCTGGGACTTGGCTAGTGCTTTTCTCAACCACTTTCAACTTTCGATCCGATATGATTTCAGAACGGACTTGTTGTCTACTTTTAGACAAAACAAGGCTACCGACATCTCGGATCATATCCAAGAGTGAAGGAGGCGAAAGAGCCTTATCAAAGCCACCATTCCTCCTGAGTTTCTGTTAGAATGGTTCCTTAAATCACTGTTGCCATACATATCAAAGGATGTTTCCACATCAGGAGTAACGAATGAAGAAGAAGCCATACTCAGGGCCTAGCAGTTGGATTTGATTTATTCACAATCTAGGATCTTGTATGAGATCATCCCTGAGGCACCGAGGCCTTCGCACAAGGCAGAGAAGCCTAAGCCTGGACCCCATGCTGATGGTGTGGTTGGATCCATTAACTCTCCCACTGTAGAGTCTTTGACTAAGCAACTACACCAGTTGTCTGTCAAACAGTCTATGGTGGAGGCAGCAAAGGCTGCCTCCTCCCCCCAGAATGCAAATGTCTTTGCACAAACCTCTCAGAAGGGAAATCAGCAGCCCGACGGGAAGAAAAAGAAAGGTAAGAAGGGAGAGGGAAACCAAAACAAGCCAAAGCCCGTGAACAATGCTAATGGGGGACAAAAAGAAAAGAATAAGGTCAAGTTCCCTTGTAAGTTGTGCCAAGAGGACCACCTTACTCACCTTTTTCCCCTTATGGATCAAGCTCAGAAGCTACTTAAAGCTCAACAACTAGTTGTCCTGAAGGATCCTTTTCCCCAAGGATAGAACACTGGTTCATCTTCTAACGTAGCAGGGGGCACTCAAACTGCCCCTGACCCAAACTATATCAACATGGTTAGATCTTCGACTTTGTTGCAGACAAGGAACAAAAATTATGAGACTGAGACTTCTACGAAGGGTAAAGCTGTAGGTGAAACTTCGAACCCTCTTACGATAGAGAAACCTGCTGAAGCTATGCCAAAGATACTGAAAGGTGTCTTCAAGAAGACCTTGAATAACCCTAACACTACGGCTACTTCAAACTACTTCGTGGTTGAAGACTTAGCTCAAACCCCTTGTGCAATGTCAGCTTTAGAGGTATTACAGAGTTGTCCCACTCAGCGGGATGCCCTCTTAGCAACTTTAGGTAGCATGGACTCTTCAAGTCTCATGGCGAAATTTCATTTGTCTAATATTAAAATTCACCTCCCTTACCATGTAGCCCTATCAATAGATGTCGTCCATGGTGGTAAGACCATTGGAAGGGCAGTTGTTGACGAAGGGGCCTCTACATGTGTTATGTCCTTGACCTGTTGGAAAGCTCTTGGATCCCCAGAGCTGGTCCCATCAAACACTTTACTTACTGCTTTTGATGGAAGATCCTTCCATCCGCATGGTATCCTACCAGCTTTCGAGATTAAGTTGGCAGGCAAAGCAGTGTCTATTGAAGTAGAAGTGATTGATGCTCTTTTGGACTACAATCTGCTTCTGGGAAGGAGTTGGACTTATGCTATGTCTGTTATTGTGTCGGTCGTTCTTCGTGTAGTGGTTTTTCCACATGAGGGCAATTTGATTACTATTGATCAACTTGATTTTACCCGAAAAGGCCGTTTAGAGTCTAATGAGTCTACTGTGCCATTGGTTGATCAGGTCAAACCTGCTGCACAGAGCTTGGGGGCTGGAATGTACACATCACTGATGGGCACATTTGATCTTCCAGCCCTGGTTAATTACATTGGTTCTACTAGTGTGGGGAAGTCCATCGCTACAGTTGTCGATAGTCTTGATCCTTGGGTCCTCCCAACTCCCCATGAACCGGAAGTGCCCTTATTAGCAGTAGAAGTGGCTTATCAAGCTATCACTCAAGCTGCTACTGATCCCATTCCAGATCCTCTAACAGTCTCGGATGATCTGGAAGAAGTCTATTTGCCCGCATGGGCGGAAAACTCTTTACATTCTATAGATTGCTTAGACACTGTTTTACCTTTCGATGAAGCTATTCTGAAAGCCATGAGTGGACGTGATAAGATTTGTGAGGATCTTCATCATCGATCCTATTTTCTTCCAGAACTGAGCAAGATAGAAAACCAAGAGTTTCACAGGAGACTGTCAGAAGATGTTGATATACCTCTTAACCCTTTGCCTAGGGAAGGAGTGTTCGTCGAGGGGAATATGGCAAACATTTCCACCACTATACCTATCAATATCTCTATGAATCTAGATGTCGTGGAGAACATCTATATAGGTGCAAACTGCTCTCCTGAGGAGATTGCCATCTATACCGCCCTTTTTAAAGAATTATGTGATATCTTTGCCTAGTCATATGAGGAGATGCCAGGCATAGATCCATCTATTGTTCAACATGAAATCCGAACCTATCCTGATGCCAAGCGAGTTCGACAAAAATTAAGACCTGTGAACCCGCGTAAAGCGGCGGTTGTGAAGGTAGAAGTTGAAAAGCTGTTGAAAGCTGGTTTTATATATCCCATAGCTTTGACTGAATGGGTGTCCAACCCTGTTCCTGTTGATAAAAATAAAGGGACTATTCATGTTTGTACAGACTTTAGAGACCTCAATAAAGTCTGTCCTAAGGACAACTACCCCACACCATTTATTGACCAGATCATAGATGCATGTGCAGGAAGTGAGGTGTTTTCGTTTATGGATGGTTTCTCCGGCTACAATCAAATCCAAATCAAACCAGAAGACCAACATAAAACTGCTTTCATTTGCCCTTAGGGTACATTTGCGTATAATAAAATTCCCTTTCGATTGAAAAATGTTGGGGCTACCTTTCAACGGGCTATAAAATTTTCTTTTCATGACATAAAAGCCATTGTCGAACCATACCTTGATGATATTCCCACACATTCTCGCAAGAGAGTTCAACATCCAGATCATTTAAGGTTGATCTTTGAAAGATGCAGATATTATAAAATTCGCTTGAATCCCCACAAGTGTGTATTCTGCGTCGAGTCAAGTAGATTACTCGGATTCACTGTCTCTAGTAGAGGCATCCAGGTGGATCCGTTGAAAGTTGAGGCCATTGTAAATCTGCCTCCTCCTTATCCTCTCAGGAAACTTCAAAGCCTGCAAGGAAAGTCTAACTTTCTTCGACATTTTATCATTAATTATGCCAAGATCACTAAAGGTTTCATGCGCTTGCTCAAGCAGGACACCCCATTTGTATGGGATGAAACCGCACAACTTGCATTCGAGGCATTGAAAAAAGCTTTGCTGTCGGCACCTTTATTACATCCACCAGATTATTCTAGGGATTTTATATTATATCTGGCCGCGTCGGAGTTGACCATTGGGGTATTACTAGTTCAGGAGGACGATAAGCTTGTTGAGTATGTCGTTTATTATCTTAGCCATGCTTTGGCCGGACCTGAGCTTAGATACTCCCACGTCGAGAAGTTAGCCTTAGCAGCTGTTTATGTTGTACAGAGGTTGCGCCACTACATTTTACTGAGGACCACAACAGTAGTGGCGGATGTGAATCTGTTCCAATATGTTTTATCCCGACAGATTGTTGGGGGGAAATTCAACAAATGGATAGTCATTCTCCAGGAGTTTGACTTGGATTTCCAGTCTGCCAAGTCTAAGAAGTTCTTAGTTTTTGCTGAGCTTATAGCAGAATTTCCCACTGAAGAAAATGTAGCGGTTGAGGATGAGTCATTCCCAGATGAGCACATCTTCTTGATAGCCACCTTTGATCCTTGGTACAGAGATATTCTTATATATCTCCATACTTTGAAGTATCCTACCGCTTACTCTAGAGAGGAACAACGTAAGTTACACCTTCATGCCAAGAACTACCTCATTATAGGAGATACATTATATCGACGAGGGGTAGATTCCATCTTGCGTCACTGCCTTACTCGTGAGGAAGCGGAGATTGTCCTAACTGATTCCCATAGCGGAGCATGTGGGGGTCATTTATCTGGGTTAGCAACGGCCCAGAAGATATTGCGTGCTGGTTATTTCTGGCCCATGATCTTTAAAGATTGTGTGGAAGCCATGAAGTGTTGTCATCCATGTCAGCTTTACACCAGGAAGATGCAGTCGCATCCTGCTCCGTTATTTCCTGTTGTCTTGGTAGGCCTGTTCATGAAATGGGGGATCGATTATGTGACATGCAACCTAGTCTCGGCTGGGGGGCATAAATACATCATTGTCGTTGTTGACTATTTTACGAAATGGGCAGAGGCAATGCCTACTTTCAAAGACAATGGGGAAACAACAGCTTTCTTTGTTTTCAATCAAATTATTTCAAGGTCTGGTATTCCCAAAGTGATTGTCACTGACCATGGCAATCATTTTCAAAATAACAT
This sequence comes from Pseudotsuga menziesii, assembly GCA_001517045.1. Classification (NCBI taxonomy): domain Eukaryota; kingdom Viridiplantae; phylum Streptophyta; class Pinopsida; order Pinales; family Pinaceae; genus Pseudotsuga; species Pseudotsuga menziesii. The sequence goes on from LPNX011122236.1 coordinate 47,394, forward strand.
GATGACGGAACTGACTACTATGCTTGGATTTAGACAAGAACATTCTTCTCCATACTATCTGCAAGCTAACAGTCAAGTTGAGGCTGTCAACAAGACTTTAAAAACTATCCTTAAACGGACAATTGATGCAGCCCGCTCTAATTGGTACATCATGTTATATCCTGCTCTTTGGGCCTACAGAACTAACGTTAAGACTGCTACGGGTTTTTCACCTTTCCAACTCGTTCATGGGATGGAAGCAGTTACTCTGATTGAATGCGAAATCCCGTCTTTGAAGATAGCCATTCATGTGTTACCTGATATGACTGAGCTTGAAGAACGTCTGGTACATTTAGAACACCTCGATGAACAACATAGAGATGCTTTGACTACGAATCAGGCTCATAAAAATAGGGTCAAATCTCAATATGATAAAACGGTCAAACTTAGGGTTTTCTCTGAAGGGGAACTTGTCTTGCTTTGGGACCAAGATAAAGAACCCCTGAGGGCAGGAAAATTCAAGGCTATGTGGTTAGGACCCTATGTTGTTTCGAAGGTATTAAGTAAAGGTGCATATGAATTAATTGATTATGATGGGAATAAGCTGCCTGAGCCTAGAAATGGGCTCTACCTGAAGAAGTACTATGCTTAGGCTTAGTACTTTTTCTTGTATTTTATTGTATGTATTTTTTTATGTACATTAGGTTGTCAGTTTTGTTTTTTATATTATCTGCTGGTTGTTGCAGATGTCTTCCGAAATGTATATAGGTTTCGCTGATGGCGCCAGCCATCACACTTGTAACCTGGCTTCGGCAGCATGGGTTATCTATTCTCCCTCGAGACAGCTTGTTTCCGCGGGTGGCGCTTGTCTAGGTCCTGCTTCTAATAATGTTGCTGAGTATAGGGCTGTAATTGAACTCCTATGGGATTCTTTGTCACGTGGCATCACCCAGCTTGAGGTCCGTTTGGATTCTCAGTTGGTAGTTTCCCACCTCAATCGAGCTTATCAGGTACGAAATCCTACCTTCTTACGTCAGTTCATGCAAATTCGTTTAATGGAAAGACATTTTGAAATTATTACTTTCAATCATATTCCACATAACCAAAATTCATTAACTAATGCATATGGTAATTACATTTTGGATTGGCATCTCACACATATTTCATAAAAATATACAGCAAACATATAAAGAACACTTGTAAATAAGCCGACAACCAACATCAATATATATATA
>LPNX011122236.1:48675-73891 GCA_001517045.1 Pseudotsuga menziesii
TGCACCATGGCTTCCTCAGCCTCCTCGGCTTTGGCATCCTCCACCGCATCTCTATATATGAGCACTGCTCTCGCCACTCGTCTAAAAAGACGTAGCCAAATCAGTGGAACCCCAACTACGAACTCCTGCATGGCTGCAGGGATATGCTCTATCTGTATGTTCGGTACTCGCTGGGTTAGCCTGGCTAGATTTCCCTCTAGTACTCTGATCAGTCCCTGATCCTCACCTACGACAGGATGCACGAACATATGAGGGTGCCCTTCAGGGCGGACTGGTCCAATATCTACATTTTGACACATAAATAGGATTAAGACTCGTACATATGTATATATCTATCATTTGAAAAATTTATAAAAATTTGATAATGATAAAAAATTAAAAATTACTTACCCATCTCTCCCCATGCTCCTCCTAGAGGGAGGACAAGGTCTGGGTCACCTCGGAAGTCCATTCTAGCATATGGAAACTACTCCAATGCCGACAACTGTCGTTCCCACCATGAGCAGAAGTCAGCATCATATACGCTCTGTACTATGTCTCCTCCTCCTTGACAGAGGAAGATGTCTCCCCACCGGCTCATCCTTGGATGACGTGGAGATCTGAACTGTAGTGGTATAGCAAGGCTCATGGCTGGTACTCTCGAAGAAGAAGAACACCACTAATATGCTTGCATAGAAAAAATTCTTGCGTCTTCCTCTCTTGCAGTCGGATAATTGCCTCCTCATAATGGGGGCAACTCCCGAGCACCAATCATAGAGAGCACCTCTCAAGCAGTCAACTGCCACCCTCATTTGGTTCCTAGTGGCCATATGTAACCCTATGGATCCTGCAAGTCTCACAATGGTACTAGCTAATACCTAGAGAGTAAAATCCTGTATGTCTGCAATAAGAATGCTGCTTCCTTTCTTCTGAGTACTCGGTGTACAGAATATGTCTACATAGTTTTGGAAACTTAAGGGGTCACCACCCCTTCCCGTGCCCTTCAAGTTCACAGGTGCTCCTCGTTGTGACAACCCGGTAATGAAATATATGCCTTCCACTGTAAGCTCTAAGGTCTCACCTTGAAGATTGAACATCCCCATATCATGATCCCAGTAATTGACCATGAACTCTAGTATGCGGACATTGGCCCGCATGGGCGATGCACAAAAGAACTTCAGCAGCCCACTGGTCCTCAATGCATGTATGGTGGGCACACTTTGGAGAGCCGCATGATCCATTATTTAGTGCTCCCTTTCCCTCCACTCCAGAACCATATTTTACCTGGCAAATACAAGCAATAGAATTCAGTATTCCCATATCAAACTTTAAAAATTTTGCATATTTTTAAAGCTTTTTCCCATTGCGCAGTATTTGCGACTGTCTATTTAGGCAGGTCGCGGATCATTCGCGGTTGTTCAGTTGGACAACCCACAAATATAATGCGTATTCGTGAGTTTCCCTCTTAGCAACCCACGAATGTGCACTGCCATCATTTTGGGTGTTGTTTAATACTGAATTCACCATTAAACCTAGTATTTGTTTGGATCAATTTGATGAGCTTAGGGTGTAGAATTACCTGAAGCTGACAGATTCCGATTTCGACGGTCCAATTGTCCACAATGATCGATCAACGGTAGAGGGTAAACTTTGCTTTTTTGGCTCAAAAGTTCAAATGGTGAGTTTGTTTTACTTTTCAAGCTATTTATAGAAATAATATTTCATAAAGTGGGTCTTTTTCCATAGTTTGAAATGCCAATTAACTAATATCACCTTCTTTGTGCCTTGAAACAGGTTTATCACTTTTTACAAAGTGTTGTTGCTCCAATAGGGTGGTTTTGTTATTTTCCAACACATGTTGGCATCTTTTCACTCCACATTAACCTTAGTATTCAACATTTTGCCACGGACTATGGTATTCTAAGCCATTAGTCCCTTGTCTCTACCATTGTTCTTCTGTGGCTAGGGCCCTTATTTCATGAGTATCATCTTTATATGCCTTTATCACCCTTTGATGCTCATGCCACCACTGTTTCAGGTTCAGGGGTTTCCTTTTAGCTATTTTTCACGCCAAATAGAGCTTCTTCTGAACCTCTTTTTACAAGCTATCCCTTTATAGGAATCCTCGCCCTTATGGAGTTTCTTTAGGCCCAGGTCTGACTCCTCCAAAATAGACTTGACTACCGAGTTATCTCGTCCGTTCAAGCTCGTTAAGAATATGTGAATGGGCATCCGCATTGGTGGTAGGTTATCTCTTTCTCGGACCATGCGGAATAATACAAGAAAGGATCACTCTCTTTTCTTTTGAATTGAGAAGAGTATTCTCAGGCATAGGTTTATCACTTTTCCGGACCTGAGGGACTAAATTTATGGAAAAGGAACACCCATTTTGAGCTTAGTGTTCTCTTTTTCGTGCTCTGGACCCAAACATGAAAAAGATTCCGAGTATACTTTGTGTCTTTGTCATGCTCGTTAAACACTAAAGAACAAAGCAACGAGTTTATTGTTGTAAGCCCCATTTCTCGTAACCAAATGGATCTTTCCGAGTGATCTTGCTTTCCTTCACACTCGTAAAACTCAAGCTATTTTATGCTGTTCTGGAAGGAGCGTTGGGTAGGTGGTAATTTAACCTTTTTCGGACCTCCCTGACTAAGCCTCGAAAAAGGTTCACCTTTTCTTCTTTGGAAGTTAAGAGAGTTCTTCTGTGGTTTGTTTTATACTTTTTCGACCTCAGGAGACTAAATTGGACGAAAAAGGACCCCCTTGGAGTCTTCTTTGGCGTTTTCAGACTCTCTAAATGTGAAAACATCGACTGAGCATGTACTAGTTCGGGCTTATTAAATCCATGAATCAGTAACACTATCAAGCATTATTTTTCCATCTCTTCAAGCTTGTTAAAAAATGAAGAGGGAACCAAGTTTACTTTCCTGGACTCGTTAAAATTTAACAGGGAAGGTAAGGAAGAAGTTTTCTCTTGTTTTCAGTAATGGCAGCATGTCATCCTTGAACATAGCACTCTTTTCTTTCCAGTATCCATGTTTCAGTGTCTACTTGTGTTCAGCTATCCCTTTGAGTTTCTTACTCCTCCTCCTATCCATTATACCTAGGGAATATGATCATGTTTCCTACATGCCATATAGGTCTAGTTGTTCTATCTATAAGTTATACACTGCCTTGGGTCATCTCTGTGTTGTGCTCACTGTTCAAGGACTCTTCCCAATGTCTGTTTTATAGCCTGATCCCATCACTGTTATATCTGTTATCTATTTGTGTCTCCCTTCTTCTGCCCAGTTCCTAGTCACTCTTGTGATCTGTTGGAGGATCTGTTGCCTTCCTTATCACAGCATGGTTCCGTTTCAGTATTTCCTGATGACGAAGACCTAGAGGTTTGACGATCGTACCTCTGGATTCACTTTCATCATTGGTGAATTCCTTTGCTTCAGTTGTCAACTATCACCTATTGGTTGACAAACTGTTGAATCCTCTCCATGTTCAACTTCAGCTTACCCTTATTCACATGGCTTGGATTGTAATGGTTCTTTGGGATCCTTTATGAAGACCTTAGTCCCTCACATATGGACTAAGTTGTGCAATATTATGTTCTATTCATCTACATAGCTTCCAGATCTTTGAAGACTCGTCATTATTGTATATTGTGGCTTCGATCCACCTTTGTAATCTACGTGGTTTTTTACCCGTATCATATGATGTACTCAAATATTGTAAAGGAGCTAATGTTCCAGTAAATTGAACATAGCATCCTCAGATATAACTTTGTATATGACATTACTATGTATTTGTTTCAGGTACTCTCTCTGCTCCATTGGATTTCTGAGTTCTCCAAAGCTAAATATTATAATGTATTTCGGTCATCGCTTCCCTCTGACCTCACACATTAGGGGGCATCTGTTATACACATGAATGGCACTTCTCCATCCGAGTGTCGATATCCCTCATGTTGGCACACAAAAGGACATCTATGGATAGAGGTTTGCCCAAAACACTATAGATTGGCTTACCATATGATACATTCCCCCTCCATCCAGCTGGTTACTTTGCCATTTTGCTATGTTAGGATGTATTCGCAACTCTCCACATATGCAAGTCGCGCATCATTCACGAGTGTCGGTTGATGCAAGTTGCGAATGGATGTATTCGTGGGTTGCTCTTATAGCAAGTCGTGAATCATTCGCGGGTTGTCCTTCTACATACCTGTGAATAGGTCTCTTAACATTTAAACATAAAAACACGTGCTGATCTGAGATTAGTTAAGTCATTTATCATTAATCCTCTTAACTATCTCAACCTCCTCAACCTTCGAAACTACCTTATTTCCTCCATATAAATACAGGCCTTGGGGAGGGTGTTAAATATACTTTTGGAGAGAAAAGTTATGCTGGTGGATTGTATACATAAGTCTTTGGAGCAGTGGAACTCAGAATCCTTTGGTTGCAGAGGATTCCTTGTCTCAGGCATTGGGTTGTAATCTGAACTCTTTCCATTGTTGATAATAAAGAGAATCCTTCTTCCATATGTGTTTCATGTATCTTGTTTTGATAAATGTTTATGTTTCTGCATCTTATATGTGATTTATCTAACCTGTTTATATATATATGAATCATCTTGTATCTGGAATATTGTTTTCTTGACAGGTGAAAGAGGAGCAACCTTGAAGACTTTGGAGGTGAAGCAGAGCGGAAGAGGACTAGCAAGGATCGACCTTCAATAATCGAGTAAGTCTTTCTAATCCTCTTATTTCCTTTACTGCACTTTAGAGTCAATTGTCTGCAATTTGATTGAGTATGTTGGTAACCCCAGACCTATGGTTATTAGGTGTGTAATCCTGTACAACACTTATGGAAAAGGAACCACCGATATGAGCTTAGTTTTCTCTTTTTCGTGCTCTAGACCAAAACATGAAAAAGATTTCGAGTGCACTTTATGTCTTTGTCATGCTCGTTAAATCCTAAAGAACAAAGCATCAAGTTTATTGTTATAAGCCCCATTTCTCGTAATCAAATGGATCTTTCCGAGTGATCTTGCCTTCCTTCACACTCGTAAAACTCAGGCTATATGCTGCTTTTGAAGGAGCATTGGGTAGGTGGTAATTTAACCTTTTTCGGACCTTCTTGACTAAGTACAAAAAAGGTGCGCCTTACTTCTTCAGAAGCTAAGAGAGTTCTTCTTTGGTATGTTTTATACTTTTTTGGCCTCAGGAGACTAAATTGTATGAAAAAGCACCCCCTGGAGTATTCTTTGGAGTTTTCTGACTCTCTAAACTATGCAAACACCGTCAAGCATGTACTAGTTCGGGCTCATAAAATCCATGAATAAGTGCTTTATCAAGCATTCTTCTGTCTTTTCTTTGAGCTTGCCCAAAATGAAGATGGTCCCAAGTTTTCTTTATTGGACTCATTAAACCTTTACAAGAAAGAGGGGAAGGGAAGTTCATTCACATGTTTTTTACACCATGGAAGCAAGTCTTGTTTCCTTGAACAAAGCACCAGTTTTGAGTCTATCAACAGTTGGGTCCTAGTGTTTTGATCTTAACCCAATTCAGAGTTTTTTACTCCTCCCATTGGTTTCTTTTCCAATTATATGGGGAATCTGTCAATGTCTCCTACATTGTAGATTTGTGTCGTTGGTCCTTTTGTGTCAAAAGCTTCCTAAGTCACTTTTGTGTCATGCTCATTGTTCAAGGATTAAACCTTTGTCGGCCATTTTGTAGTTTCCTTGACCTTTTGTGTGGGCCATTCCCTGGTATCAGTTCATTACATCATGTCTTCAGCGTTTCTTGTCGTGAAATTCAGTACCAATTCTAGATCCAATTAGTCTTTGACTTACCTCGTGTTGGATGATGAAGGATGCCTTAATTCCTTCCTTCCAACAAATCTCTTCCTATCAACTGCAACACATCTTTCTCTTGGAATGAGATTTAGAGTTTTATGACAGTACCTTGGGGATTGTAGTTATCAATGGCAATTTCCCTCGCTATTGGGTAGTGGGAATACCTTAATGTCTCCTACTCAATGGATTCTTCAAGTGTTCAACTTCAAGTCCTTGTATTCACACTTGTTAGAATGTACTAGGTAACTTGGGGACCATTTTCATTAATGGTGGTTTCCCTCACGTTTGTTAACGGTTCTCATTATTGACCGGTAATCAAACGGTTTCCTCCATGTTCAACTTCAACTCCTTTATTCGCATGGTTAGGATTCGTACCTTTTTTGGGTGGTTTGGATTGAAGACCTTGGGCCGACAATAGCATCGTCATTTTTCTATTCCCCAAGTTGCACAAGACCCTGTTACATTTTATATGAAATTTTGTTGAGACATAGATCCACCTTGGTTTTTTTTTTGCTATGATCGATTGTTGAGTATGGATCCACCTTGTTCATTTGTGGCCATGACTCCTTTAGATTTGATATGGCGCCTTTTTGCATATTGAGGGACAATGATAGTTTCATCAGTTATACATATGTTGGATCCACCTATATCTTTATGGTGATGTTTTGTATATGGACTTGTATGTCCTAGAGATCTGTTTTTTCTGACATTTATCTCTCTTTCAGGTACCTTTGTTCGAGCCTTTTTATCTTGGATTCTCTACTCTCTCCATACTCAGTTGTTTCCTTTATAATGCATTTTGGGTATCGTCTTCCCCTCTAACCTCATACATTAGAGGGAATCTCTTATAGATCAAACTAACACATCTCTTCCTGTGACCAATTTCCCATGATTTCGTCGCATGTTGACATTTCCATGACGACACTTCGTGAAAGTCACTAAAAGTCACTAAAAAAACACCTAACTTGGAGAACCCATATCTTGAGTTTTGTAACTCCATTTGACCTTATCTATACACCATTGGAAAGGTATTTCTGTTAGCTAAAACTCTCCAAAAGACACCAAAGTCTGAAAATGCCCAAAAATACACTAAAAATGAGTTTTTGATGTGTACGCGACTTTCCTGAAGGAAACCCGTGTACATATGCGAGTTGCTATATATAATAGTCATGTACACCTTCAATATGCGACTTTCTACATTTCAACCCATGTATACCTCCTCATGTACATGACTGTTGTCTTTGCAACACGTGTACGCCTCCTAAAAATGTCAAAAAAATACGTATTTTGAAATTCTGATAGTTTGGGTAGTTATGCAACTGACTCCTTCAGTTGTAACTACTTTTTCTTCGACCCTAACTCTTCATTAAGCATATAAATGGAGGTAGGGAGGTCCATGAGAGGAGACGTGAATGTTTGCATCATTATGCTGGAGGAATTGGAGCTCTCTTTTCCCACACCTTTGCCCTAGTGATCATCCCCTTGTGTTGCAAAGCTTGGAGGCTGAGTTCCTTGGAGAAGAGAAGCAGTAGAACCAGATCAAGGTTTCGTGAGGTGCCGAACTTGGAGAGAAGGTATATTTGTACTTGTTTTCAAGATTAATAAATATGTGATGTCCTTCTTCTTCCCAAATCAATGTGTCTTGTACATTGAATCTCTGATTGTGATTATATGATGTTATATATTAGATTATGTGTTTATGTTTCATTGAATATAATCTCTTTTCATATAGTCTATTTGGTTTGAGGAAGGTATAACTTGTTTTGCAGGTCTCTTGGAGCAAGAGGAGCAATAGCAGCAAGAAGAGGATTGAAGGGATTCTTGGATAAAACTTCATTTGGCTAAGGTATGAACCATTCTAATCTCTGAAACTTTCTCATATTTACTTGCAAAACCATTTGCATCCACCTTTCAACCCCAGTACGTTGATGGCCTCTTAAACCCTAGCCATAGGATACTTTCCTTTACAACAAGGGCATTAAACCAAATTCTGTTAACTTGGAAAGTGTTCTTCCATCATGCACCTACTTAGAATTTGTCAAACAGGGGAAGGAAATCCATAGTTATATAATTCGGAATGAATTTGAATCAGATGTTTTTGTAGGGAGTGCTCTGTTAGACATGTATGCCAAATGTGGGAATATGGACATGGCATGCCAAGTGTTTAACATAATTCCTTAGTGAGATGTAGTGCTATGGAATTCCATGATTTCTGGCTATTCTCATAATGGGCATTTCAATGAGGCATTGGAACTTTTTCATCAAACTCAGGAGCAAGGCTGGAAGCCTGACTCTGTTACCATAGTGAGTATTCTTCCAGTTTCTGCCTGCTTAGCAACATTGAAACAAGGAAAAGAGATCCATGTTTACATAATAAGAAGTGCACACCAATATGATATTCTCGTTGTAAATGCCCTCATGGACATGTATGCAAAACGTGGGAACATAACGTTTGCTCGATTTGTGTTTGACAGAATGCCAAGAAAGACCGTGGCTTCCTGGAACACAATGATTGCAGGGTATGGAATTCATGGGCATGGTGATGATGTAGTTGCACTGTTTTACCAAATAGAAAATGCAGGATTTAAGCCTGACTATATCACATTTATTTCTCTCCTCTCTGCATGCAGTCCTAGTGGATAAAGGTCAGGAATATTTTGATTGTATGAGTCAAAATTATAACATTAGACCTAGAATTCAGCACTATGCTTACATGGTGGACCTTCTTGGGCGAGCTGGGTGCTTGAATGAGGCTTGATATTTTATTAAAGATATGCCACTAAAACCCAGTGTTGATGTATGGGGAAGCTTGCTTGGTTCCTGCAGAGTTCACTGCAATGCAGATTTAGCAGAACTTGTAGCAGAGCCCATTTTTTAAATTCTTCTCTTGTAGTTATGGCTTGTGTATTGTATTCACATAATTATTTCCTTTCACAGCTGAGGAATGACATAGAATTAATGGATACATGGGATGTATGTTCATCGAGTGTTATGGTGATCCAGAAGGTTCATTGAAAAGGATGAGGTTAGTATACTCTGTCCTCCCTCTACTAGTTTGTTTCTATGAAATGTTCAATCTTAAACATTTAGGTTTTTGATGCATTTAAGTAGAGCAGTTTATTTGAATCAATGGTTAGGATAATATTTGGGAAATACTTTTGTCACTTCAGTGATTTTCTAATGAAATATTGGTTGAATAAAGGTTTGAACAAGAACAAAAATTGATGCTCTAGTTTTAATATTTGATTCTAACTAATATTACATTGTTGAAAAAAGATAGAAAACTAATTCCTCAATATGGGATACATATCTTGTAATTGCATATTTTGGATGACTATGGTCCCTTATTCCATATTAAATACGGAAACAATCCACTCTCCCTCTGAATATATATCTGACATTACTGGTAATGAAAGTTACATTGATACCAACAACAATAGACATCGAGACCTTTGAATATATGAACTAAAACTAACTAAACTTTAAACAATAGTCTTCATTTTTTTAGAAGTTTTGAACTACACTACAAATTATCCAAACCAAAACCTTGCTATTAGATTATATACTGGTCCATCCATAATTGGTCTTCATTAGGGTTGAAAGTCTGAGCGAGGCTATTGCTAGAAGGGACTCCCTTGGAAATGAAGGGTCGATACCTTCAATGAATTTATTCCATCTCTAATACTGCAAAACAATTCAGTATTATTTTAAGTTCAACCACTATACTCATAAAAAACTATCCACGGTCTTGTTAAAGTCATTAAAATTTAGATAGACTTATCTGTTAAAGCAATGCAAGCTATTCCTTTTATTGAAACTTCAGGAAAATCAAGAAGTTCTAGCTTGTCCTCTTAATGAAATTGAAAATTCATACATCCATTGAACAATTTTTCATAAAATATTCACTTTTATTGTTTAGTTTTACACTATTATCAACATCAATTTCCAAAAAACTGTTATTGAATTTATATTTTATTGACAAAAGCCTAGTTTTACCCTATATGTTCTTGCCACTATGGAAAACTGTCTTGTACCCTTTCTCAAACTTGTGTTTATTATGGTATGATTTAGTTCATCTAGATTAAACTGCTAGTGATTGTCAACTGCTAAAAATTTGAAGTAAAAAGTGTGAAAACTTTGAATGGGTTGGCAACTCTGTATGAAATAATTTGAGGTACTTTGAACAAACACTAGGGTTGCAAAAACATCATATCCTCAATTGAGTTCCTCCTTTATTCCAACTAGTCAGCTTCATGGTAACCAACCCAACTACCATCAGGTCTTTTACAAGATTATCAACATCAATTTCCAAAAAACTGTTATTGAATTTATCTTTTATTGACAAAATCCTAGTTTTACCCTATTTGTCCTTGCCACTATGGAAAATTGTCTTATACTCTCTCTCAAACTTGTGTTTACTATTGTGTGATTTAGTTCATCAAGATTAAAATGCTAGTGATTGTCAACTGCTACAAATTTGAAATACAAAGTGTGAAAACTTTGAATGGGCTAGCAACTCCGTATGAGTTAATTTGAGGTAATTTGAACAAGCACCAGGGTTTCAGAAACATCATGTCCTCAGCTGATTTCCTCTTGTATATACTGACTTCTCAGCTTCATGGTAACCAACCCAATTACCACCAGGTCTTTTCCACTAGTCTTCTCCATTATATGATATATTACCTAATTGTTAGATTTTTATCATTCAAGCTATCATTATGATCTTAGGATCTTTAACTGAGAGAATAACATGAACAGCAATAAAACACAAGAGACAAGAGACATAAAGAATTTCCTCGGGGAAACCATAAAGGAGAAAACCCTGCAACTTCCTCAGAGATAGAATCAACACCAAAAGTAAAACCCAAAAACATAAAGATGATCTCCCGACAGTAGTAGTCTCTCTCTTTGATCCCGGTGTCTTCTCTCTCACTCATGCACCCCAATGAGTGAGTGTGTGTGTGATAAATAGAGAGGCTCACTCTCTATTTATATTCTTTCATTCACTTGAAACCCACTCCAACATGTCGGCCTCACTTAAAAATTACTTACTAGAGCCGACATCTCTAGGAGTGTCTAATAACCCTAGTGCCCCACAACTTGTGAGGACTTTGCCTCCTCCTACCAACAAGGAGGGTTATCCTTAACACAATGGTTGGGACTATTGCCTTGACTTACAATGAATCACCTAGGGTCGACTTCTCTAGGATAGTCTAATAACCCTAGGGCCCCACTGTGGGGACTTTAACCCTTGACCAATAGGAGGTTTACCCACAATGACTTGACATGACTTGTTTACATTATAGAACCTCTCGATAGGAACATTGGGGCATGACATGACTCAAATACATTACAAACACATATCAGAATAAGCATCAGGGTACAATACATAAGATATACAGATGAATACATTTCGAAGTTACAAATACATCAACACTCCCTCTTAACTAGGAAGGTATTCTCTCGACAAAATTTATCAGTACAAGTCTTCTTCTCTGTATCATCTGGATCATCATTGAGTTCTCTTCATCTTCATCTTTAATTCATCTTCATCTGGATATGGATCATCCCTCAATCTAGATCATCATCACTGGATCTAGATCATCACTCGATATGGATCATCACTTGATCTAGATCATCATCAATGGATATGGATCATCACTCGATCTGGATCATCATCACTAGATTTGTATCATCACTCGATCTGGATCATCATCACTGGATATGGTTCATCACTCGATCTGGATCATCATCACTTGATCTGGATCATCATCACTCGATCTAGATCATCACTGCTGGATCATCACACGTGCTATCTCATGATTATTCTCATCACAGGAATTTCTACAGAGCTAGCCCTTTTTCACATTGGTTGTAGGCCTAGCCTCCATGTAGGTCTTATTCAGCGCTTATATCTGACACCAAGTCAGAATGGCCCACCCAAGACTTACGTCTAACCATGAGAGGAACACATCCAACACCATGTCATAAAGGCACACACAGCATTCACATCTGATCATGTAGGAACCAATCCTATAATCACATCAGAAAGGCTCAGCACGCACATTTATCCATGCGGGAACACATCTTACAACCATGCTAAAAAGGCTCTACACTTCCAACCATGCTGGAAGAGCTCTACACTTACATCCACCCATGTGGGAACAGATATTGCAACCATGAAGGAAGGGCTCTACACTTACATCCACCCATGCAGGAACACATCCTGCAACCATGATGGAAGGGCTCTGCACTTACATCCACCCATGCGGGAACACATCCTGCAACCATGATGGAAGGGCTCTACACTTACATCCACCCATGTGGGAACACATCCTACAATCATGATGGAAAGGATCTGCACTTACATCCACCCATGCAGGAACACATCCTACAACCATGATGGAAAGGATATGCACTTACATCCACCCATGTGGGAACACATCCTGCAACCATGATGGAAAGGCTCTCAACCCCAGGTTGAGGGTTCATGGTAACTAACCAGGTGCCTCCATTCTCCAAGAGAATGGCAACAACCCTTATATCTGATCAAGTGGGAACACATCCCTCAATCACATCAGAATGGCCATGTGCTCACATCTGATCATGTAGGAACACATCTTGCAGTCATATCAAAATGGCCCTCAGTCCTAGACCAAGTATTCCTGGTAACTATCTAGGCACATCATTCCAAGAATGGAAATAGCCCTTATATCTGATCATGTAGGAACCAATCCTACAGTCATATCAGAATGGCTCAGCACTCATATCTGACATGGAAGGAACCAATCCTCTCACAATGACATAATGGCTCAGCCCTTACATCTGACCATGGAATGAACCAATCCTCTCACCATGTCAGAATGGCTCACGGACTCATCACTTCCCCTTGGAAGGGACCTCGATCTGGAGAACACCAAGATTCTCCCTGAAATACTCAAACTTCACTTTGGCTAATGGTTTTGTCAATACATCCACTATATGTTTGTCTGTCGCAACATACTGGAGCTTCATTGCTCCCCTCTACACCATATCCTTAATATAGTGATACTTGATCTCGATATGCTTCGACTTGTCATGGAACACTGGGTTCTCTAACAAATTCACACAACTTTGGTTGTCACAATGTATACAAGTAGCATCCAACTAGAGATCAAATAAATTAGACAGTAGCTTCCTCAACCATACTGCCTCACAACTAGCTGAACAAGATGCGACATACTCTGCTTCAGCTGTACTCAGTTCCACACATGATTTCTTCCTGATAAACCAAGAGATCACACCTGATCCCATACTGAAGCAACACTCTAAAGTGTTCTTCCTATCGATGGCACTGCCTACCCAATCTGAATCAACATAACCCTCCAGGTTAATCTTTTGATTCGCCTCATACTTGAGCCCATAATCAACTGTACCCTTTAGGTACCTCAGAATATGATTTGCAGCAATCAAGTGAACATGTCTCGGATCTATCAAGAACTAGCTCAAGGTGTTCACATCAAAGCAAATATCTAGTCCCGGTTTCGTCAGGTACATTAAGGACCCAATCATCTAACGATACATCATGGCATCAACTGTCTCTGATGAAGCATCACTCAATAGCTTCATGTTCAATCACATAGGTGTGGTCATGGCCTTGCAGTCCATCATCCTGAACCTCTTCAGGATCTCTACTGCATACTTCTCTTGTCCGAGGAAGATTCCATCTGCACTCTACCACACTTCCATGCCTAGAAGATAGTACATCGACACATAACAGGAGCAACACTGGTATTCTGCCTTCAACCTTGAAGAAAAGGTTGGAATCCACTTTACTCTCAGTAAATCCTAGAGTCACCAGTAAGCTATCCACCCTGTCGTACCATGTCTAACCTCAGGATATTCTGCAGTCACTCCCTCTAAAGCGAAGCATCATACTCCCTCTGTCTTCCATACTCTATGCACTAAAACATTATGTACTTGAGTGACAAGTAGCTTCCCATGCTACTAATATTCTATGTATGCATCTAGTGTATAGGCTTTCATCTTCAACCTTGTTGCAAAGGTTAAGATATTCATCAAGCTCATCATGTATGTGTTTCAAATCCCACTGGCTGCAAATGTATCTTCGTAGTCTATGCCTTCTTTTCATGAGAAGCCTTGTGCTACGAATATTTCCTTGTATCCCACGATGTTTCCATCTACTGCATGATGGAACTACGAACTTCTCTTCAGGTATTGATACTACAACCTAGACATCATTCTTCTTGAACTGGTCTTCCCTTTCTTCTTGGTTACTTCTTCATAGCTAGAAGGTTCTGCATCAATGATGTTGCTGCATTCATCATATTATTCTTCATCTTGAATTGTCGTCACTTGTTCTTTGGAACAAGTCTCATCCTTCTTTGCTTGTAGGTGATTATGTATGTGATCTTTCCTACAAGTCAAATGCATTTGTATGGTTAGAAACATTTCATAAGGAATATTCATACTAGCAAATTCTTATGCATAAATATATGATCATACAACTACTTTAGCCAATACAACATTCATCCATGTCTCATGGAAACTTTCTAGATTCCTTCCATCTCTACCAGGACAACATTGAAATTGTGCACTAATCCAATATGTCAACAAGGAGGTTTCATTCTAGATAAGCAGCAATGGAGAGTTGTATAGCACCATGAGCTACTTACCCATTACATGCATATTATTAGTATATTTTCATTAATGCAAACATTCTATCATGCATAATACATTAACTGAATATAAACAAATGCATAACAAAACAATATCATGAAATGACAATTGAATACTTATCTTTATTTGTTTCGTGGGAGGACTCCTTCTTGAGCCTTCAGCTTCATCATCTTCTTCATTCATAATAGCTTCATTTCTTATCCAAATGCTAAGGTGGATAACAGGTTCTTCAAGAGTTGAGTTCTTCATATTCCTCATCGCTTGAGGGATCTTCTTTGGATGGTGAGAGCTAGATCTTCCCATCTTCTTTTCTCCTACTATGATTTGAGCATCTTCTTGTGTGTGCTCTTCCTAGAATCTTTCTGAAAGTAATCACTTCCTTTTGGCACACGTTCCTTGAATGAATGAATCCCATGATCCTAGGAGGCCATTCAAGGTGGCTATCACCACTTCTACATTCTCCACTTCTTCTTCTACCACTTCAAGTTTTTCTTTGATTTGAGTGACCCTTGTAAAGTATGACTGTATGGTCTCTGCATTCTGGATCTTCACATTCTTCAACTGGTTTCTTAAGGTCATATTCTAATTTATGTTCTTCCCTTAAAATAGCTTGGTCAAGGAATCAAACATCTTTGGTGTCTTTAGGGAAGACACTCGTGGTACAAGTTGATCCATGATTGAATCAACAATGATCTTCTTGGCCTTGACTAAGTTCTTCTTGTGTGAGGCTTTGAACCTCATCTCCCTCTGGAACTGGAACCTCTCTACCTGTGTAGGTGTCCAATTCATTTTCTTCACAGAGATCATATACTTCCATGCTTGGAATTTTTTAACTTCATCAAGCTAATGTGATAGATCACTTTGGAATGAGAACCTCAAATGGAAATAGCAAAAGATTAGTTCATACCGATTTGAGGTGTATGTCCTAGTTCCAGAGCTAGCTGATCTAGGGTTTGTTAGAGAAACCCTAATTTTCAAAACTTGGAATATTTCAGATCTGATTGGATAGAAAGGTAGATATCTTTAAGGAAAGCTGTCCAATGTACTCCTTTTCTGAAAACAATGGAGGGAAGCTCTCGGAACAGGAAGCCCTAGTTTTCCAATTTCTTCTGCAGAAATGCATGTTACTGTTTCTTTGGTATCTCTGAAATTACTACTCCTCTGCATGTAAAAATTCTCATTAAGTTATCCTCGCATGTTCCTGTTCCAACACCATAGGTTTCATTAGGATTGGCCTCACCAATTGGGACTTATGATCATTTTCCCAAGGTGACCTATTACAGGACTGTTTAGAACAACAAAGTTGTATGGACTGCCACATGTCACTGTTTCGTCTTATGGGTCTGAAATTTGGACCAAAAAAATTACATTATGTTCCCTTTCTGGAACATCTTCATAAATTTAATTTGGACCTTTGTAGTCAAATATATAGCAATTCACCCCAGGTGTCCTGTTTAGGGATGAATCCTGGAAGAGGCTGGAACCCTAACTTGGAGGGATCATACCTTCCAGAATATAGCAAATATGAGGCTGGATTTTGGCCATATGTACATCAGGATTTTTTGTTTGGCAGCTGAAATTTTCAGCTCCTTAACCTTTGCCAATCCTAAGATATAGCAAATGTACCAAAACGTATCAGTTTTAGTATTTAGGGTTTTTCCATCTCGGGGTCAAACTAGGGTTTGACTTTCCTGGAGTTTCACCAAACCAAAAATATTGACCCAGGTCTCTAAAATTCAATTTCGATGAGGAGAGAAATCCTATGCCTAGCTCACTCAAAAATTCCTCTTCTGTAAGAAGCCCTAATTTCCCACACCAAAAACTGAAAATGCTCGAAATCGAATTCTGCTTCGACAAAAAGATGTGCCCTTCAATGGAGAGTCATCCTAGCATAATTTTGCCGATGGATTGTGGAGAGAGACCCAAAAATTAAGAATCCCTAGCTTCTATAGCTGCATAATGTCTTCTTCTCAGGTTAGCTCTGATGCCATGTTATATTTTTATCATTCAAGCTAGCATTATGATCTTAGGATCTTTAACTGAGAGAATAACATACACAACAATAAAACACAAGAGACAAGAGACACAAAGAATTTTCCTCGGGGAAACCATAAAGGAGAAAACCCCACAACTTCCTCAAAAATAGAATCAGCACCAAAAGTAAAACCCGAAAACATAAAGATGATTTCCCGACAGCAGTAGTCTCTCTCTCTGATCCCAGTGTCTTCTCTCTCACTCATGAGCCCCAATGAGTGAGTGTGTTTGTGATAAATAGAGAGGCTCACTCTCTATTTTCATTCTTTCATTCACTTGAAACCCACTCCAACATGTCGACCTCACTTAACAATTACTTACTAGAGCCGACATCTCTAGGAGTGTCTAATAACCCTAGGGCCCCATAACTGTGGGGACTTTAACCCTTGACCAATAGGAGGGTTACCCACAATGACCTGACATGACTTGTTTACATTATACAACCTCCCATTAGGAACATCAGGGCATGACATGACTCAAATACATTACAGACACGTCTCGAAATAAACATCGGGGTACAATACATAAGATATACAGATGAATACATTCCGAAGTTACAAATACATCAACACTAATCGTACATCCGAGACTCCTTGTGGCCACGGGTGCATTCAGTGGACTGTAAAAATAGTAACTCACCCTCCTCTCCTATCCCTGAATTCTGCAACGTGTTGTTATATATTTTGTGTGGTTGGTTTGACACCGCTTCTGTGGGAGGTTCATATGCCGGTATTTCCTATTTTGGCGCTATATCCAGTTGTCAATGGGTGGTCTGGGTTCCTCTCATTGGTTATTTCTTTGTGTGTATTAGAGAAGGTGTGTGGTTTTGTTGCTCTGGTTTCTCTTTTTAAATTACAAATTGTCATATTAAATTACATATCTCTTACTACTCAATGTTCTCTGAAAACAAATAAATTTCTCAATGCTCACGCCTCTGTAAAAAAATGTTCTCTCCCTAAACAAACCTGCAAAAGAAGATATGGTTACCTTGTTCTAAGACATTATTGTCCTCTGGAAAATTCATTGATCTCCCATGCTCCACTATTATTATTTTGATGATCTTAAAAATAAGATAATTGTGATACCCTTGAGACTATTTTGTTATTTTGAGTTTTAGTTCATACTGTGCAACTTCACCATTGTAAGTTTGAAATGCCAAAAATGTTGTTGATTTTAGGTTTCCATTTAGCCCAGTATATGGTTAGTTCAGCGGATGGTCTCGTTTCCAGCATCCAGACTCTAGGAGTGTGAGAAACATCCCTACTGTAGGTTTTGGTGTACTGGGTCAGTTTCCAAAATAAGAAACCTAAAGCATCTGTCTCGACTCTCAATAATATTGATCGATGTATTAAGTTTCTCTGATTATAGATGTAGATATTTGAATCAATTCATAAAAGCATGGATGTATATGTAAATACAACTATCTATTCCTTGGATAAATGGATATGAATGTATAATAGTTCACATTTCATTGGGTATTTCCAATATTAGAGTTTCATCAAGTATTTTATCTCCATGGTGGCTTGTCAAATAGGCAATGGCTTTGATGATGTAGCCTACAATTTCAAACTTCTAGTCCTTCCGAACCTTCTTACAATCTGATTCAATCCCCCTTTTGAGATGGAAAATGGCCTTTCACTTATGTGTAACTTCCATAAAAAAGCAAGCCATGAAAGGTAATTTTGTTTTCATGGCAGCCATTGCATTCTTGGGTTTAATCTACCATATCTTGTCAATGGTATTTTTGTGTCCAATTTTCTAGCAGATAAAAATGGATTTGGAACTGTTGTATTAGATCAAGAAGTTTTGCAATTTCAGAGAATTGTACCATATTATATCCCTGATTTCAATTTTCTTCACAGGCAGTTTTCTCAATGACCTTTTTCGAATTCTCACTGCCGACTGCAAAACAACATCTCCTTGTTGTCTTCTCACTACTAAATATCCTTGAAAAACCAACAGATATATGATTTCCGACTTCACTGACCTCTGAAAACCAAGAATATCTCTTACTTCTCAATGTTCTCTGAAAACAAATAAATTTCTCAATGTTCATTGCCTCTGTAAAAAAATGTTCTCTCCCTAAACAAACCTGCAAAAGAAGAAATCGTTACCTTGTTCTATGACATTATTGTCCTTTGGAAAATTCATTGATCTCCCATGTTCCACTATTCTGAGTTTGATGATCTGAAAACTAAGGTAATTGTGATACTCTTGAGACTATTTTGTTATTTTGAGTTTCAGTTCATACTGTGTAGGTTCACCATTGTAAGTTTGAAACGCCAAAAATGTTGTTGATTTTAGGTTTCCATTTGGACCAGTATATGGTTAGTTCAGTGGTTGGTCTCATTTCCAGCAGCCAGACTCTAGGACTGTGAGAAACATCCCTACTGTATGTTTTGGTGTCCTGGGCAAGTTTCCAAAATAAGAAACCTATCTCCAAACCAAAAACCAATTTTAGATTTTATTTGTACATAGATATATGTATCTAAAACGTGACATTCTCCTATAGTCTGATGAACCCTGATTTTGAAAACAATTCCCCAAATGGTCAAAGTGATAAATTTAGTGCAGCTGCGAGACCCATTCTCAGGGAGAATGGTACCCTAGTCAGTTAACTAGGGCATAGTAAGACCCTGGAAGGTACCCTAGAGCCCCCAATAGTCTCCTGGAGTTCTTGGTCTGGGACCAAGCAGGTTGATGCCATGGCAAAGCCCCTAGCATGTGGCTTGGGCCCCTATGTGCCTCTAGGGTATTTTGGTCTAGGACCAGGGACACAATGTCCAAGTAGATCCTGCAGGTAGAGGCAGAGACATATTCTGGTCTGGGACCAGGGACACGATGTACAAGTACGTCATGCAAGTAGTTGATCAAATTTTAGTTTAAGAATGAAGCTCAACTTAGTGATGAGATCCATTCTCTGGGACAATGGAGGCACCTGGTCAGTTAGGAGGGTTACCCATAATGACTTGACATGACTTTCTCATTATAGAAACTTCCCGATCGGAACATCGGGGCATGACATGAATCAAATACATTACAATACGTCCTGGAATAAACATCGGGTTACAATACATAAGAAATACAAATGAATACATTCTGAAGTTACAATTACATCAACACTCCCTCTTAACTAGGAAGGTATTCTCTCGACACAATTTATTAGCACAAGTCTTCTTCTTTGTATCATCTGGTTCATCGTCAAGTCCTCGTCATCTTTAAGTCATCTTCGTCTTCAAGTCATCTTTCATTTTTCAAGTCATCTTTCATTTGGATCTGAATCATCACTCGATCTAGATCATCGTCACTGGATCATACTCGATCTGGAACATCGCCACTAGATCATACTCGATCTAGAACATCACTGGATCTGGATCATCACTTAATCTGGATCATCATCACTGGACCTAGATCATCTATCGATCTGGATCATCATCACTGGACTGGATCCGAATCATCACTCGATCTGGATCATCTCTTGATCTAGATCATCACGGCTGGATCTGGATCATCACTCGATCTGGATCTCTTGGAGTCATCATAACTGGATCTGGATCATAGCTCGATCTGGATCATCTCTGGTCATCATCATGTGTGTACTATCTCGTCATAGGAAGTTCTACAGAGCCAGCCCTTTTTCATGCTGGTTGTAGGCCTAGCCACCAGGTAGGTCTTCGCCCAGTACTTACATCTGACCTGCTCGTCAGAAAGGCATGCCCAGCACTCACATCTGATCATGTAGTAAACTACAATCACATCAGAAAGGCCCAGCACTCACATTCACCAGCATGGTAGGCACATCAACTACCATCTTTGAAATGGCTCTGCACTTACATCCATCCAGACAAGAACACATCCTATCATAGTGATGGAAGGGCTTGCACTCACATCTGACCTGGTAGGAACTGAATCCTACACCGTCGTCAGAATGGCCCCCAGTCCCTAACTGAGCTACCTAGTAACAGACCAGGTGCCTCCACTCTCCCTGAGAGTGGCAGTTGCCCTTAAATCTGTCCTACTCGACAGAATGGCGTGCACTCACATCTGACCTGATAGGAACTGAATCCTACACCCTCGTCAAAATGGCCCCCAGTCCCTAACTGAGATACCTGGTAACGGACCAGGTGCCTCCACTCTCCCTGAGAGTGGCAGTTGCCCTTACATCTGACCTGCTTATCGGAATGGCCAACACTCACATCTGACATGGAAGGAACTAAATCCTTTAGCCATGAACAGAATGGTTCAGCCCTTACATATAACCATGGAAGGAACCAATCCTCTCACCATGTCAGAATGGCTCTCTCAGTCCCGGACTGAGTGTTCCTGGTAACTGACCAGGTGCCTCCATTCCCAGAATGGCAGTCAGCACTCATATATGACATGGAAGGAACCAAATCCTCTCGCCATGACAGAATGGCTCAGCCCTTACATCTGACCATGGAAGAAACCAATCCTCTCACCATGTCAGAATGGCTATGGATCTCTAGCACTCATATTTGACATGGAAGGAACTGAATCCTCTCACCATGGTAGAATGGGTCAGCCCTTACATCTGACCTGCTCGTCAGAATGGCTTTGGGACTCATCACTTTCCCTTGGAGGAAACCTCGATATGGAGAACACCAAGCTTCTCCCTGAAGTACTCGAACTTCACTCTGGCTAATGGCTTCATCAACACATCAGCTATTTTATCCTCTGTCGCAACATACTGGAGCTTCACTGCTCCTCTCTGCACCATATCCCTGATATAGTGATACTTGATCTCAATATGCTTTGACTTGTCATGGAACACTGGATTCTCTGACAACTTCACGCAAATCTGGTTGTCACAATGTATACAAGTAGCATCCAACTGGAGATCAAATATATCAGACAATAGCTTCCACAGCCATACTGCCTCACAACTAGCTGAACAAGCTGCGACATACTCTGCTTCAGTTGTACTCAGTGCCACACAGGATTGCTTCCTGCTAAACCAAGAGATCATACCTGATCCCATACTGAAGCAACACCCTGAAGTGCTCTTCCTATCGATCGCACTGCCTGCCCAATCTGAATCAACATAACCCTCCAGGTTAATCTTCTAATTCGCATCGTACTTGAGCCCATAATCAATTGTACCCCTGCATGCTTTGCAACCATCAGGTGAACATGTCTCAAATGTCTTCACAGCAAAGCAAATATCTGGTCTCGGGTACATCAAGGACCCAATCATCGATACATCGTAGCATCAACTGTCTCTGATGAAGCATCACTTAACAGCTTCAGGTTCGATGTCATAGGTGTGGTCATGCAGTCCATCATCCTGAACCTATTCAGGATCTCTACTGCATACTTCCCTTGTCCACACCTCCATGCCTAGAAAATAGTGCATCGACACATAACAGGAGCATCACTGGTCTTCTTCCTTCAACTTTGAAGCAAAGGTTGGAATCCACTTTACTCTTAGTAAAGCATAGAGTCATTAGTAATCTACCCATCCTGTCGTACCATGTCGAACCTCAAGATATTCTGTAGTCACTCCCTCTGAAGTGAAGCATCATACTCCCTCTGTCTTCTGTGCTCTATGCACTGAAAACATTCTATACCGGAGTGACAAGTAGCTTCCTATGCTACTAATATTCTATGTGATCATCTAGTGTATAGACTTGCATCTTCAACCTTGTAGCAAAGGTTAATATCTTCATCAAGCTCATCATGTATGTGTTTCAACTCTTACTGGCTGCAAATGTATCTTCGTAGTCTAGGCCTTCTTTTCGTGAGAAGCCTCGTGCTACGGATCTTGCTTTGTATCCCACAATGTTTCCATCTACTGCATGATGGAACTATGAACTTCTCTTCAGGTCTCGATACTACGCCCTGACATCATTCTTCTTGAACTGGTCTTCCATTTCTTCTTAGTTACTTCTTTATGGCTGGAAGGTTCTGCATCAATGATGTCACTGCATTCATCATATTTATTCTTTGTCTTGAAATGTCTTCACTTGTTCTTCAGAACAATTCTTCATTCTTCTTTGCTTTTAGGTGATTATGTATGCGATATTTCCTACAAGTCAAATGCATTTGTATGGTTAGAACATTTCATAAGGAATATTCATACTGGCAAATACTTATGCATAAATATATGATCATGCAACTACTTTAGCCAATACAACATTCATCCATATCTCACTGAAACTTTCTAGATGCCTTCCATCTCTACCAGGACAACATTGAGATTGTGCACTAATCCAATATGTCAGCAAAGAGGTTTCATTCTAGATAAGTAGCAATGGAGAGTTGTATAGCACCATGAGCTACTTACCCATCGCATGTATATTAGTAGTATACTGCCATAAATGCAAACATCCTATCATGCATGATACATCAACTGAATATAAACAAATGCATAACAAAACAATATCATGAAATGACAATTGAATACTTATCTTTATTTGTTTCGTGGGTATACTCCTTCTTGAGCCTTCAGCTTCATCGTCTTCTTCATTCATGATAGCATCGTTTCTTATCCAAATTCTAGGATGGATAAGAAGTTCTTCAAGAGTTGAGATCTTCATATTCCCCATCGATTGAGGGATCTTCCTTGGATGGTGAGAGCTTGATCTTCAATTGCTTCCATCTTCTCTTCTCTTCTTATGAGTCGAGCTTCTTCTTCTTCCTAGAGTCTGCTGAAATTAATCACTTCCTTCTGGAACACATTCCTTGAATGAATGAATTCCACGATCCTGGGAGGCCATTCAAGGCGGCCATCACCACTTCTGCATTCTTCACTTTTTCTTTTACCGCTTCAAGTTGTTCTTGATTTGAGAGACTCTTATGACTGCATGGTCTCTGCATTCTGGATCTTCACATTCTTCAATAGCTTGGTCAAGGAATCAAAACATCTTTGGTGTCTTTGGGGAGACACTTGTAATACAAGTTGATTCATGATTGAATCAGCAATGATCTTCTTGGCCTTGACCAAGTTCTTCTTGTGTAAGGCTTCTAGCCTCATCTCCCTCTGGAACTGGAACCTCTATACTCATGTAGGTGTCCAATCCATTTTCTTCAAAGAGGTCATATACTTCTAAGCTTGGAATTTGTCAACTTCACCAAGCTTATCATCAAGCTGATGTGATAGATCACTTTGAAATCAGAACCTCAAATGAAAATAGCAAAGGATTAGATCTTACCGATTTGAGGTGTCTGTCTTGGTTCCGGAGCTGGCTGATCTAGGGTTTGTCACAGAAACCCTAATTTTCAAAACTTGGAATCTTTCAGATCTGATTGGATAGACAGATAGATCTCTTCAAATGGAGCTTTCCAATGTACTCCTTTTCTGAAAACAGTGGAGGGAAGCTCCCGGAACAGGAAGCCCTAATTTTCCAATTTCTTCTGCAGAAATTCTTGTTACTGTTTCTATGATATCTCTGAAATTGCTGATCCTATATGTCTTAAATTTCTAATTGAGATAACCTTGCATGTCCTTGATCTAACACCGTAGTTTTCATTACAATTTGTTTCACCATTTGGGATTTATGATCTGTTTCCCAATGTGACCTGTTACAGGACTGTTCAGAATAGCGAAGTTGTATGGCATGCCCCGTGTCTCTGGCTCATTGTTGGCATCTGATATTCATACCATCAAAGGTACAGTCTGTGCCCTTTCTATAACATCTTTATTAATTCCATTTGGACCTTTTTAGCCCAAGATATTGCAATTATCCCCAGGTGTCCTGTTTAGGGATGAATTCTGGAAGAGGATGGAACCCTAACTTGGAGGGATCATATCTCCCAGAATATAGCGAATCGAAGGATGAATTTTGGATACAGTGTTCATCAAGATTTTATCTTCGGCCCCTGTAATTTTTAGCTTCTAATACTTCTCCAACCCTGGAATATAGTGACTGTACCAAAACTTATAAGTTTTAGTATTCAAGGTTTTTCTAGCTCGGGGTCAAACTACGGTTTGACTTTCCCGGAGATTTACCCAACCAAATTTATTGATCCAGGTCTCTAAACTTAGGTTTTGATGACGAGAAAAATACTATGCTGGTCTCATTCAAAAATTCCTCTTTTGTAGAAATCCCTAATTTCCACATCGAAAACTGAAAATGCTCGGAATCGAATTCCGCTTCGACAGAAAGATGTGCCCTTCAATGGAGAGTCAGCCTAGCATACTTTTGCTGATGGATTGTGCAGAGAGACCCAAAGAGTAAGAATCCCTAGCTTCTGTAGCTGCACAATGTCTTCTTCTCAGGTTAGCTCTGATTCCATGTTAGTTTTTCATCATATAAGCTAGCATTATGATCTTAGGATCTTTTCACTGAGAGAATAACAAGCATAGAAATAAAACATAAGCACATCACAAGAGACAAGAGACACAAAGAGTTTTCCTCAGGGAAACCATAAAGGAGAAAACCCCGCAACTTCCTCAAAGATAGAATCAGCACCAAAATGGTAAAACCAGAAAACAGTAAGATGCACTCCCGACAGCAGTAGTCTTCTTCTTCTGTCTAGTCCCAGTATTTCCTTCCTCACTAATGCGCCACACTTGAGTGAGTGAGTGATGTGTTGCACAAGTGATAAATAGAGAGACTCTCACTCTCTATTTATATTCTTCCGTTCACTTGAAGTGCACTCCAACATGTCAGCCTCACTTAACAATTACTTACTAGAGACGACATCTCTAGGAGTG
>LPNX011122236.1:74043-130728 GCA_001517045.1 Pseudotsuga menziesii
CATGCACTTCCTTGTAATTATAGAGTGTGATGACCTTCATGTCTCTAACTAACCAGCCAAAGAGTTTGCTTGATATGAAACACATTTACCAAAGAGATCTCCTATATTTGGCAGTTACGGTAGAGTAGAGTCCTATGCCCTGTCATGATTGTAGTTTGTTAAATATATCTGATTACATTCCTTCTTGTAGTGTTTCAAATCATGCGTGATTTTCCAAAGATAAAGATAAAAAGACAACCTCATCCTATACTCTATGGCCCCATGAATATGCTTATATCCAATATTGTTGGGGATCATGTAGATCTCCCAGTGCAAGCACTGCATCATCACCCTGGGAAGCAAATAAACATTATGAATTGGCATCAATATATCCTAACCATTTGTCCTTGTGGATACTCATTAGCTTGATGGAAGAAGGAACTTTGCTCATCCCATGATGGATAGGATCCATGTGAAGCACCAACTATTGGGTTGATCATCCTCTTTTGATTCTCCTTATTGCTCCACTTATATATGGATCTAGGATGATCATGCTTCTTTACTATATCCTTGGCATCCACACTAAGATAATAATAAAAAATTATAGGTCTCATATAGTGGTACACTTACGGTTGCTAGGGAATAGTGATTTTTGCAATCCCATTAGGCCAATTTCTTGAGTTTTGTTTAAAATTCCTAGAAAAGGTTTATGTATTTCATAACTTGCTTGATCATATATTGTGAACTTATACAATCTATCATCCTTTTCCGGCCATTAGATACTCAAATTTGTGTATTGATCAATTTTACCATTATAGAGGACTCTGTAAGTTAGGTTCCCAAATTCTTAAAGGGTGCTAGCTCAATGGAAGAGCGCCTGCCTTACAAGCAGGAGGTTGGTGGTTCAATTCCTCCATGCCCTAGTGATATTATAATATTGGTTAAAAACAACTAAATTAATAACCAAAAAGTAAGAGATAAGTGACCAAACAATGAGAGATAAGTGACCAAAATTCGTATATAAAATTACTAAAATGAATAAATTAGTGACCAAATAATGAGAGATGTGAAACTAGGCATTAAAAAAGTTGCAACACATGGCGCTAGTGATGAATCCAAACATGGCGTTGATATGGTAGAAAAATAAGACGCGAAACTAGGCATTAAAAAGGATGCAACACGTGGCACTAATGACAAAGCCAAACATGGCATTGACATGGTAGCAAAATAAGACGTTACTTTGGATGAAAAAAATGGCGCTACATAAGAAGCAAAATATGGTGCAACAATAGAAGAAATATTTGGCATCATTTTGGTAGCAAAACACGATGCAAAAAAGGAAGCAAAAATTGGTGCAAATTTGGAAGCAAAAATTGGCACATATTTGGAAGTAAAACACGGTGCAAAATGGGATGCTATAGTGGTAGCAAAAATGGATGCAATATTGGACGCTAATTTGGATGCTAACATGGTGCTATTAAGGATGCAAATACGTCTCTAACGGGGATGTCATTTAAGAAGCAAAAGTGGAAACTCGCTAGGAAGAAAAATAGGACATTATTTAGGAAGCAAACCTCAACGTTGTTTAGGAAGCAAAGTTGGACACTATTCTAGATTAAAAAAAATGGACGTCATAAAGGATGCTATCTAGGAAGAAAAAAAAGACGTTTTTTGAGATGCTTTAATTTTTATCCTTGATGCATCCCATTTAGCATCTAGTTTGACCACTCAATGTAAAAAAAAATTACACTAAAAAGGGACGCTAAATGGGACGCTAATTCCAAGATTTGTTGTAGTGTTGGAAGTATTTAATGTTGAAGTATGTTTTGAGTGTCTATGATTCATCACAGTGTTCAATGTTCAGTCTTTGTTTTCCTGTATGCTCCATTTCCATATATGTGTGAAGTTCTGCTAATATTTTTCTAGTTGTATGCAAGGAATTTGTTCTCTGGTAAGTGCTCCTTTCATCAAAAATCTTATTTGTTTTTTTATTATGATGAATGTCATGGAATTCATCCTCTGTTAGGTGCTCCATTTTAGATATCATCCTTTATTATTGCATCTGCTAAAGGTGTTTCGAGATATTCATCCACAAATAGGTGCCTCTTATTCCACTGGGCTTCTTCTCATTTCCCCTGCCATCTCTTGAATCTATTTGACTGAATGTTAATGCTCACATTGCCTTAGATTGTGAAGGATAATAACCTATCATTATTTTTGTAATCCCTTGAATGTTTCAGGATTCGAATCCATTTCCCAATGGTGTTTTGTGTTTGTTTGTCTTACACTCTTTGAAATACAAACAATTTGTTCTCATCAAAAATCTAGCCTTCTAAATGCTTGCTGCAAGGCATATGTGCATGTGAAATGTCCTTGTGACCCTGAGAGAGCCCTCTCTAGCTATATAGGATAGAATACAGCCTAAAGACTGGTTTGAAATGGTTACCCCAGTGATTTCCTACTCACAACCATAGGAAAATTACTAGGTGATAACATCTAGGAGTCATTGTCGGGGATCTAATTGCTATTATCTCCATAGGGAAACGGCATTGTCCTAGTTCTACAACGGTTGAGAATTCGGTCATAGACACATATTGGTTATATATGCTCTGGAAACTCCACTCAAAGTTTTTGGAAGGTGACTCCACTGGAAATACTGGTGGTCAGAAGGACCAACACAAGGAGCAATCCTGATGTTGAGCCTTTTAAAGAGATTTTTGATCCAGTGAGACTAATTCAGAAGGCCAAGAATCTGCAAAGGTTAGTTATACATAGCTAGATAGAATTATTTCTTTACCTATTGAAGGTGTTGTTTATATTAATGATATATTTGAACATTGTGCTAAATAATTTGAGCTAGTTTTCCCTAGGACTAAGTCTGAGTCCGACCTCTCTGAAGTAGTTTTAGACCCCTCTGCATTCGAGTTATCCCGTACTTCCTGGTCACCTAAGATATCGAAATATCTAGGTATGGATTTTCAACCCCTGTTTGACTGAGAGTGCCCCCTATTTTCCTCTGAATTAGCTGCATTAAACTCCATTAGCATAGAGCAGCCTTCGCCATCCAATTTCACAACCCCTCATAGCTCTACATTTCCTCATAGCATAGTGATTTTTCCTGTCACACTAGCTTCAATTCCTCTTGTAAACCTTGATTTAACCCCATGAATGGATAACAAGTTTTCCCCTATACTTCTCCCTACTGCTCTTCATGACCTTCACTAGGGATACTCCCAAAGACTCTATTATCACTCCAGGAAACTCCTCTAGGTTGTTGCTCGAGGATGCCTAGTAACTTAAACTGTTTTTGGGGTTTTTGATATGATCAATCGATATAACATATATAACCTCCCACTCTCAATACATGCATGAGGCTCACTCAATCACAAGGCTTTTAGTTACAACTTGTTCAGTAGTTTGACAAAAAGGTGCAGGAATGGAGAAGTCACCAAGCTAGAAGACTTACATGATAACACATGCATATAAATGGCTAATACCTGACAAGGATGGTACTTATCAATGAAATGGCATAAACTTACCAACAGGATGGTAGCTATTGGCTCTTAATCAACTTGAAATCACCTAAATGCACATTCAAGCTTAAGTACAGTAATGACAAAGAAGATGCCTGAACAAATCACAACAAAAGAGCTCGTATTATGAATAAACCAAATGAGACGCTTGCTAATAGGATGGGCTTATAAATACCCAGATTCTAACCTTTATTAATCAAAAAATCATGGGCTTTATAGCCTCTTACAAAAATTACAGATCCTGAAAATTCGATCTGTTCATATCAAAAATAATTGAAGGTAATAGTTTTTTCAGATTAGGGCTTCAAACTCTTGCTAACTGTTTGTTTATCTAATGAAAAGTTCTAGTTCATTGGGCGATCTTTTAATTACTGAAGTGGTAGCTAATAACCACCAATGTTGGTTTGCTGTGAAATTACCACCAACAGCAAGTGTCTCTGCATTTACTGAAGTGATTTTCCTCATTTAATCAGCTGGATTTTTCTTTATCTTATCACTGCAAAGTCGGCACTCCAAGTCTCTATTTTTTCCATCGTTTACCACCATGGTCGCTGATCGGAGGATTTTTCCTCTGTTCTGTTGGTGCCCCAAGTCTCTTTGATGCTGCAGTGTCGACGCTCCTTAGATCACCAACGTTGCGATGGCTTCTTCTTTTATCCAATCTACACTCCTAATCTCAGCGCATCAGTGTTCTTTATAACTAACACATCGGCGATCGGGAGACATAGTGAATAATGCATCGAAACCTTTATCTTAACATTGCCACAGTTTCGAAGGTAAAACAAACTAAATTTAACCCTGTCGGAAGTTGATTGACGATGTGTGAATCAGAGCTTTAGTCTTCTGTGTTGCCGACACTATAGAGTATTTTAGTCTTAATTCATCGATCTATAGTTCTCAGCTTTCCCGATTGTCAATGATTTCTCCTTGTTGCACTGTCGGAATGCTTTTTTGTCAATTGATCAGAAGCCTTATATGTTTGTCTTCCACAGTTTCGGCCCCTTAGCTGACTATCTCGTCGATACCTTGGTGTTTTCAAATACCAAACTACTTTCATCGATGTCGAAGGTGAGTAGGAGTTTCCATCGAAGCCTTTAATCATTATCTTATCCGCAATTGCGGCTCCTTAGTGGACTATTTTGCTGCTACGTTGTTCTTAGTCCTTTCAATTGCTGAAGAGTTCATCTATTGATTGATCGAAAGTCTTAGTCAGTTTTCCTCCCTGCATTGCGGCTCATTAGTGGACTATTGTGTCGATGATTTGTGTTTGCAATTTCTGCCGCGTAGTCTTTAATTATTTCAATCGACGATGATTTTTTGTTATGCACTATAGGAATGATTGTTGCCCGATCACTGAAATGTTCATCACATCGCAGAACCCGTAGTCTATCTTTCCTCTGCAGTTGCGGCGCTGCAGTGAACTAAAACTCCACAACGTTAGTCCCTTGATCCTCCGATCGCTGAAATTTTATGTTGTGGCGGAACCCGTATTCAGTTGGTTTCCCGCTGTTTCGGCACCTTAGTGGACTATTGTGCCGACGACTAGTGTCTTCCAACGCCGACACTATGGAAACTCTTCAACTTTATCTCGTCAATCTGTAGTCTATACATCTTCTGATTGCCAATGATCTTCTATTGTCGCTTCATAACCCACAGTATGTTTTTCTTCCGTCGTTGCGGCTCTACAAAGGACTAATTCGTCGATGGTTAGTCTATAGTTCTCCCAATCACCATAGAGCTGCTTGGTTCTAAAATCTTCGACGATTTTTCTTTATTCCTTCCAATCGTTGACGATTTCCTCTTCTCGCACTACAGAATTTGAGGCCAAAATTTGATGGCTACCATGTCTGAAATTCAACACTAACCTGTCGGGTATTCGACACATA
This sequence comes from Pseudotsuga menziesii, assembly GCA_001517045.1. Taxonomy (NCBI): domain Eukaryota; kingdom Viridiplantae; phylum Streptophyta; class Pinopsida; order Pinales; family Pinaceae; genus Pseudotsuga; species Pseudotsuga menziesii. Next base: position 79,442 of record LPNX011122236.1, read on the forward strand.
CACTTTTTTTCCATCGGTGGCATAACGTCAGATCTTCTACCATCGAATAATAAGGGTCAAAGCTCCAACAGACCATTATGTTGCATATTCGACCATTATTGCTTCCGAAGTGCCAACCAAAATTGCATAAACCATCGAAAATCCAACATCATCTGACCCCTGAAGCGTCGATCGTCCGACGAACAAAAGTGTCTGAGAAATGGCGGTGTTGTTGGTTTTTAATTCAGACATTGTCGGTACTCTGACGCACTCCAATACTAGAAGAGTCGGCCTTCCGACGCAGTCCGACACTTTAACCGTCGGTCGTCCGACAGGAGGAAGCGTCAAAGTCATGGCCCGGTCGTCGGATGGGTTGACCAGTCGGAGGAACGTCGAAAAAGCGATGCCTGTTGATGGATTTTAAAATAAAATCCAAAGGTTTCACTTATGGCCACATGGTTTCAGCCTAGAATTTGACCACTGAAGGAATCCTGGTATAAAACTAGAGGATTCTATGTCAAGTATATATTTCATCCTTGCACATATAGTTATCACAACTAATTTACTTTTCACAAAATAGAAAACCCAATATCGTCAATAGAAGCACCCTCCTTTATATTTATGGAATAAGGAAGAGAGTAATTACAAGAAAACCTTGTACTAAGTCTACAAGTGGACCACTTAACAAGACAAAGTCCAATCTAACCAATCCATGAACACTTTAAGAGAATGTTCCTTAACTAGAGACATTACATGTGCTAAGGGTAGGTGATTACAACACAACTTCATGGTAGTGTGAACCACATGTACAAAGGTCATGTAATCCCATGCCCGCATGTTCCAACTTACCCACTTAGAAATGGCCTATGTGACTTGGCTTTCAAGAGAGTCGGAGAAAGGTTGCTTGCAATTAAGTTTTCCTAGTTGAACACAATGTAGTGCTTCTCTAGGTGAGACTATTAGTTTGAAAGTGGAATGAAGTAGTCCCCATACACTGTCTGTGTCCCTGACCTCCATTTTGAGTTGACTAAATTTCTAAAGGGTGGCATTTTATAACGTGATTAAGATGAAATGGGTCTAAAGAATTGCGTTTATCCTTCATATGCATTGTGCTAATTGTATAAGTATCTGCATAAGTTTCTCCTTGTATAAGAAAGAGCTCGCATGCAAAGAGTGCTTTACATCCCCAATCTTAATAAGTGATGATGGAGGACACTGAACCTATACAGTCTCTAAACAGAGGGGACCAAAGGAAATAGCTAAGATAAAAAAAATAACAGAAATAAACTTGTTGACCAAGAGGCATTCAATACTTTTAGAATAGTCTAGATTTGCTCAAGGAAGGGATATAGAATAAGATTGAATCCTACAAATATATAACCACTTCATATAGCAAAGAGACAAAGAAACAACAGAGTATGTTACCTTAAATAATTATAAATAATGTACAGTAGATATTTAACTTCACTCTTGCAAATTCCAAACAACCAGTAGAATAGTCTAGCAAACTATGAGGGGATCAATACTTGTTTTCAGAATTATAGTCTTAGGGTAAACAGTAAATGGCAGATATACCTCATTTGGCACATTTGCTACTTTGAAATTTCCTTCAAATTCTAGCTTTGGAGTGTACTCCAAGTCTTCAATGCCCCACCCCTACACACTCGGGAAACAAACGAAAAGGAATTGGAAAACTAAAGAAGAGCAACGATGTTCATAACAATCAATGCAACATCAATCTGGAAACAATCAAAATCCCAAAACATAGCTGAAAGAAATCCTGAAACAAAGGATAGGATGACCAGTGGGCATATAACAATGCCAAGTGTTTTTACCTCTCGATTTTTAATAAGTTATCCTTGCCCATCCACCATGTGTGAAATCATCATTATCATGTCATATTTGGCATCAGGGAACTTGAAAGGAAGCTCGGTTGTCTCTATATCAAAGGCACACACATGAACTTCAGCTCGTTGAAGAATATATGCTCTATTTTCCAAGGTAACCTTTGAAGAGTCCACTTTAACAGTGTACCATTGTCCACATCTTGCATCTACAGGATTGCAAAATCCATAAACAAGTAAAGAATGAATGTTAGTTTTTCAGTATATAAAAACTCTTGCTGCAAAGGCTATTGAATGTGGACTTATGATGTAGAGACAAGCCATTCTTTGTTCAAAATCATCTTGAAAACATTGAATGTGGACTTATGATGTAGAAACAAGCCATTATTTGTTCAAAAGCATCTTGAAAACATAAAATGAAGACATGAGTGTGTTGCAAAAATAAATGCATCCTACTACAATTGACCAAGTATTCAAACAATCTATCTCCGAAGCTATCTTGCCCAACCATTTATATAAACATGTTATATAACATCTGTCATTTACTAATTCAATTCAACTAACTAAGTTCTTTAAAATCCTCAAGCAACATTAAATGACACTCAATTGCTTAATCTAATCAAGGAATTTATAATATAATTATCTAACATAAATTATGTAAGCAAAAAATTATAATTAGTAAGAATATATCACCTGATAAAACATGGATAACCAAAAATACTATGTGTATAAGGCCATCGATCTAATCAAAACTCCACTTCTTGCCTCTTAACTATGGAAAATTTTCTCAACGCTATTTGCAACAAGTCCCAATGGAGGAGTCAAATAGCAATAGTGAAAATTACACAGTAAAAATATAGAAATAGATGTTTTTTAATGTATTCTTCCTTACCATTCATTGAGCTCCTCTTTGTTTCGAGAATCATTTAACATTCTCTACTAAACAGGACCAACCACGTGAAGGTGGAAGCTCTTATGGCCCCTCCCCCCCCTCACATCACTCTCAACTCCCCAAACCCAATGCCTATACTTGCAAATAACAATTTATTTCACTATTTCACAATGCAAACAACAATGCATCTACAATGCAAATTATTTCACTCAATAGTTGAAAAATGCTTTCATTAAATCATTCTTTATAACATTCATTAAACCATTCAATCATTCAACAGCTGAAAAAAACATTCATTAACTCATTCATTAAAACATAAATTTAGTAAATGGCAGAAGAAGAAAAAATATCAGTAAACAATTCAGTGAAGCATTTATTCATAAAACAGAGGAAAAAGCTTTTTTTTTTTATAAATAAGAATTACTACTGAAAATTTGTTTAGTCACTTCCTTTTTACTTTTCTTCTCTTTAAATATTTAGTTAGAGTCACATCTTTGGGAATCTGATCATCGGTATCCCTACTAATCTACTCAAAAGGTTGAACTTCAGGCGAGGGGCGATGAATTTCTGCATTAATGTCAAAATCTTTCATTAATATATTAGTATTTTGATAAATACAAGTAATTCATTAAAAAAACATTACGAATGTGTGTTTTTACCTGCCATGTGCACATCAACATGTTCAACATTATCTCGCACTGGCCCAACCTGTTCCGTGTTATGATCTGCAGCTACATGCTCTGTAGTTGAATTGTGTAGAATTAGAATCAATGTTCATCATCTGCAATGGTCTATAAAAAATAGTAGCACATTAATAAATTCATTACCAGGATGAGAAGCATGATCTTCATTTGGTTGGTCATATACTTCATCCTCGACATGAACGGGATCGTTACTTTCCTGCACAAAAAGGAATAAATAATTTTCGTTAGTTTATTTATAAGGAACAAATTGCATGAGCATTAATAAATTATCATTAAACTATACAGTTTTCACATACCTGGGCACCAGATGGATCAGCAAAAGATCATGCAGTATTCACAGACAAGCTTCTCTGGCGTTCAACAACGACGTCAAAACCATGTTCGAAGCCAAGCTTCATGTAATCCGCACTGGGAAATTCTTTGAACCGGTCGGCCTTCATATTTGCATGATGTCATTAATTTTAAAGCCTTTTGTCATAACACAACAAAAATAATAATCTATATGATATTTGGATGTGGATTCGGGTTTTGCGATACTTACATATCGGGCCACCAAGTTGGAGTAACCACCAGGCCCAAGCTTGTGTTGGCTAATTTTTTCAATTCTTGCCTTTGTGGCCTTAGATGTGTCCGAGAGCCTAATTAAGTTTTTAAATAAATTAGTCTATGTACCAAAATTGATATAAAAACTAGTAATAATAAGGCTTACCACTACATTTTGGAATGAATTGCATACCTCCCAGTTCCACCTGCTGGTATCTTTCCTAATTTTCTCAGGACCTTCTCTTTTCCATCTTCCACCAGGGCTTTCCACTCCATAGATGGAATCATTGGAGGGCGCTCATACCTAGGGTTCTTTTCTAGGTGAACCCTATATTGGTCTCGAACAATCTTTAGATGTTTTCCAGCCTTCTGTAGTACCTTCGATGTATCAAAGGTATCTTTTCCGAATAGACTAACCAAGCGATTAGTCAGATCATCATTTAAAGCTTTTGGTTGCTTGTTCCACATTTTGCGGATGGTGGGCCCAAAGATCTCCAAGGCCAAATCATATAGATGTTTATAAAATATATCATTTCCAGCAAAACATTATTGCCATCATTAGTGAACATTAGAAAATATTATCGGTATATTAGACACAAATTATAAAAAATAAATTGAACAATCTATAATGACCTGGAATCCAATGTATCTTTATTGGAACCAGTTCTTCATTCACCAAAAATGTACACTTTATTGAACCAGTGCTAGTCACACGAGAAGATCTAGGAAATGCTTCCACATCTCTATCTAGCCCTGCATCCAACCCTTCTTCTACAACATCTATTGTGGGTGGGGCACCATCGGCTTCACCCTCCGTTGCCCTCAGCGGTGTCGCAGAGCGTGTTGTCGATTGTTCAGTGGACGATATGGGAGCAGTATGTGGTGTATGTGGAGTGGTTTGGTGACTGGGACCAACATTGGCTTGACCACCACTGATAATCTCCATAGCACGTTGTAAATTAAACCCATTGTATTATAAGTTCAACAGCACATAAAATCAAATATTATAAATTTTTTATAAATGAATTTACATTTTTATTCGATAACTTACGTCTAGTTGTTTACGTTGCTGTAACAACAATTGAAGCCTTTGTTCGAGCCCTTCTGTTAGTGGAACTGCCAATGTCAAATGACCTAGTTCCTCATTTTTTCCCCTTGTCCTTTGTAGCACCCTCAACTGGTCTGCAGACTCTCTAATTTCACTATCTCTCATCAACCGAGAGACCTCACTCTGTAAAGAGTTTTGAGACGTCGTTTCATAAACGAAATCCCCTGTCTGCAATTGAAATATATAAAAAATTGTGTAGTCTTTGAAAATATAGTGTGCGCAAATAATTATATTAGGGATTACATCTAGGATTACCTGAAGCCTAGCCAAGGGCATGATCTAATCAACAGATGGGGATTTACCTCCATCATCCACCTACAAAAAAAGTAGAGAACATTATCACAATGAACGCAATATGTATAAGCTAACAAATACAGAACAAAAACAAAAATAAACACTATGCTACATGTTTTATATGTGTACATTTTTGAAGTATTTAGAATGTGGAATTACATTTAGGTTAAATGATTGCCTCGAGTCTTTAGTCGTCTGATCAACGGCTGGGGAGTTTCCCTGGTCAATCTCCAAAAAAGGTAGACAACATTACCATCATGAACGCAACCATAAAAACAAAAGAATACATAACAAAATAAACATAATGCATCACGATAGACATGTTTACGATTTTAAAGTATTTGAAATGGAGAATTACATTCAATATGTTTGGTTGTTTCCCTGATGCTGTAGTCGGATGATCAATAGCCGGTTGGCTTCCCTGATCAACACTCTACATGGAAAATCGATAATATTATATAAATGAACCTAATATACTAATGAAAATACATAACAACGTATCTGTATGTCCATCCTAAAATTTAATATTACATTGGCAATATCGATGTATACCTGCTGCCTTGACTCGGGTTGACAAACATCTACGAAGATGGAGGCGCCCCTGAGAGAACCCTACATCAAAAACATACTAAAAGTTACATAAGGAAACATGAAATTAAGTAGATACTTTCAATTATATGCTAACAAAAATTCCTGTAGACGTTAAAATAATTAATAAAAGGACTTATAAATTGTTTGTTGTACCACAACCATACTAACATTGTTTGTATCTACACGGTTCAAATTGTAATCAATAAGCAGTTCTTCACCAGCAGCTATTGATTTAATTGCACATACAAAGACACAGTTTCCTTCACGTGACTCGAATATGCAGTTGGGTTGCTTTAATGTAGACCCTGGTTGTGTACTGTTTATAAACCCCGCAATATTACCGGTTGTTTTTGGCCTTCCGTCCATGTACATGGTTGCTCCTCTATTTTGAGCTTTGTCTTTTAGTTGTATATAATTCATTAACAACCCATATCTACGTATACTTCATGTATATTGGACCAGGCGCATCCAATCACTGTAGTTGTAACAGGGTCCAACATACTCCATCAATTATGTACATCTACCGTATCCAACCTTTATGTTGTCCATGCAAAACAAGCCCAATCCATGCAATGAGGACGGTGCAATTCTATATATCCTCTCATTCACACAAAAAACAATTTTTACTTTAGGAAGATCACTAGGCACACATTGTTTCACTAGGTGTTGGTACCTTAAGGACACGTCGATGTCTCCCACTATCTCATCATCATAGGAACATGACCCCCCTCCTTGGAGAAAAAAATTCATGCGTTTGTCAAATTTTCTTTTGATCTTCTGACATCTAGTTGATGTAGCCCATGTAGACCTATTGTATCTCTCACTTTCCTCTAGCCTTCCCAAACTCCCTTCACTGGAGGAAGACAGGTCTGACAAATACCTGTTTGGTTCTACCTGCACCATGGCCAAAAAAAAATTTGGCATAAGCATAGCGAAATACCAGCAAAAAAACATGGAAAAACTTATAAGAAAAAAAGCTTTGAAATACTTGTAATGCAATAAATTGTTAAAGAAAAAGCTTGTCAAGAATGAGTTTGGTTAATAGGTGTGGGAATTCGGTAGCCCTAAAAATTCTAATGTATGCCCCTCTTTTGGTTACATACAAGTCTCCATTCTAACTTATTGCTTGCATTGCCTTTTGCTAACATGAATTGGGTAGGCTTCATAAGCTTCAAATGTATGCTTGTGGCCATTGTACTTTACCCTTTCAACATTGTCAAGCTTGAGACAATATGTTATGCATATGCATCACATATAACACTAAAATTTATGTCAATATATCTCTATACAAAACCTGGAGGTTCTCCTTTAATGGACTATCTCCTTCAAAGAACATATCTCCTTTAAGTGGTTTTTAGTTTTCCCATGAATGATTTTGTGATGTTGTAGATGATTTTAGTTTTAGAGTGGATGTTTTAACCTCTGTGTTACTCTGAAATGCATAAGCCAGCACTTCAGAGGCATATTTCCCAGTGGTGGTGAAGAGTGGACATTTCCAGATCTGGCTAGTTGACACGTTAAATACATTTATATCAGTCTGTAATATTTGTTGATTTATTCCTTTTAGCTTGCCTTGATGATGCTTGTTTTCCCATATTAATTTTCAACCCTAAGGCAACGCTAACTTGTTTTTCCATACTAATTTTCAACCCTAAGGCAACCCTAAGGAATGCAATTGATCATCTTCATAGGAATATTGGGCAAACATTCAAAGGTAACACCTCTAATCTAGGAATCTTGACTACATCCACATCACTAACCTTCAACAGACTGAGAATTCAAGTCTAATATTGAAGTAGCTAATCCAAAGAAGCAATAAATAAGAGAGATCAGTAATATGAGGGGATCATCCACCTCAATAATCCAAAGGATTTCAATAGCAACAGTGCATAAAAGACTCAAGTGCTAAGGGCTAGAAAAGCTAGAAAGTGCCCTGACCAGTACATTCACCATCAGTGAATTCAGTAAACTGAAAATGGCCTGAGGCTAAGGTTAATGCTTCTTTGGATAAGCTATCAGCGTTAGTATTGTGTTCTCTGAATATGTGAACTGCTTTTAGCTAGATGAAGTAAGGTTCCATATCACGGATACGTTGACACCAGCCATCAATTGCAAGTAAAGTTAGTTATGATCTTCTATTGAACCAATTAATGATGGCTATGGAGTCACCATGAATGTGCGAATTGGGAAGGACCATGGATTTAGCACATTAAAGGAGAGTCCATAAAGCAAGTAGTTCAAATCTGGTGTTTGTACTCAGACCAACAGCCAATTTGAGGCAAAAATAGTGGTCCTGGGTGATCAAAAGATGATACCTCCAATTTGATTGGCTGAAGCCCCATCAAAGAAGATGTAGGTACAATTATCGAAATAGTTTATTTAGTCAAACTCGGAGGTTGGCTGGAGTGGAATAATGAGTATGGGCCTCCTCCTAAGGCAGGGTTTAATGGTCGTGCTACGAAAACACCTAGCAGCTCTTCATCTGGCGGAGAAACTGAAACCCTACTCTCGGTTCCAGCTGTCTAACTTTCCAGCGTGTTCTGCACTATGTCCGGGGATGATATTAAGGTAATTTTCGATGAGGAGAAGATGTTGATCTCTTGCTGCCACGGGTCAACAGAGTTGTCTGCCATGTCTACCGAACCTACTCCCAAATTCACAAAAACCTCCAAATTGAACTGAACTCTCCAAAACGAAACTAGTCGCGACAATGTCCAAATACACTTGTCATTTTTTATTATATATTATTATATATTATATGTATTTTATTATTATTTTATATTATATGTATTTTATTTTTATTATATGTTATTTTATATTATATAAATTGCCATAATAGTATTAGGATATTTTTATTGGCTTCTTTTGCTTGACAGTTGAATTGCCTAAAAGTGCACAAATCTCATCTAGGACCCTTTAAGATTCATAATAACAACTATTGTTATAGGATTTTATTCTCCAAATGAAACACCAAAACCATACTTATCGGTTAATATTTTTGTAGGGATGTTTTTCTGATCTTTCCCATAATTTATGATACTAATGGGATTGTATGCAAAATTTTATGTATGCCCTAAGAAATCTTATGTATGCCCCTCTTTTAGTTACATGCAATTCTCCATTATCACTTATTATTGCTTGCATTTCCTTTTCCTAACATTGCCTTTTCCTTTTACTGGCCTAATCCCTTTTCAACAATAATAGTTGCAGATTTAATCAAGTGTTTTTCTACCGAGGTGGCTGATTCAACCGAGTTGACCCCCAACCGAGCTAACTCGACCTTTGAAACGATTGGAGTGACAAGTTTGGTACCAAACTAGGAAAATCAGGGTATGAATGAATGGATCGGTAACAAAATGGTCAATTCGTCCCAATCCATACTAAATTGACCAAGTGAATGTGGAAATGCACAAGCCACACACATGACACTTCAATTCAAAAAACAAATTAACCTAGAAATATAAACATCTAGACTCTAAACCTACTACATTGTCGAGTCAATTAGGTTTGTAGGATTCCTATACATCATAACACTATTTGGAGTAAAACACAACTTGCTTTGTGATGCAGGAGCATACGCTCATGGAAACGAATTCATCCATGGCTTGATCAAAGCCATATGAATTGAGAGACCTAGGGTCTCAACACTTGTAAATTATTTTATCTTGATTAAAAATTGAATAATCTGGAAGAGGACACTTGTCCTTTCCACTTGTAAATGTTTAGATAAGAGTTGTTAGTTTGTTAGTGAGTCACCGATGACTCGTAGGGGTCAGTTGAGTTTATTAAGGACTCTATTCCTTAATTATAGGATCTGTAAACAGAATTACAATAGAACTAGAGGTTTACTTAATGTAGATCCAAATCATTTAGTTAGGTAGCTTAGGTTAGCTTGAGGAGATTTTTGTTAGCTCATTTTGAGGTGAGGCAGCTCGCAAAAGCTTGGGTAGATCGAGATGGACAGAGAGGGAAGAGAGAAACTAAGGGTTTGCCTGAAATTCACTTTCTGAACAGGTTTTTTGTAAAACTAAGGTCTGCATAGAGTTATGGCAGTTGGTGCCTGCATCACCTGCCAAGCATGTAATATCTCTCATGAAATGGACCAGCTCAATGAGTAACCTTCAGGCATGTAATATCTCTCAAGAAATGGTGTATAAAATAGTGTAAGCATGCTTCAAATGATGCCTCAATGAGTAACCTCCTCTATAGTGGATGTTTTAACCTCTGTGCACCCACATTGAGCTAATGCAAATCCAAAAGTTCTATACTCTGGCTAAAAACACAGTCTCCATTTTAACGCCAACACAAAGCATACGATGGCAAGCCAATGGGCTGCGGCACCATTTCTACAATGGCGTAGCCCATGGCATAATGCCCCAAGCTCTAGAAGCTTCCCGACTTAAATTACAAACAATAAAATCAGAGTGTCATGCATGCTCCCAAACCCAAACCATTATTAATGCATGGAGTAAATCCCACAGGATGAAAGCCACGAATCGAACCCAGTAAGTCAGCAATTCAAAACGTAGCATTAAATCTACTACACAATCCAAAATATATACACAATATAATATTTTATAAACTTTGAATGAAATCGTATATACCAAATCACATTGCAGTCCTTACATAAAAGCCAACGCCTAATGTATTTACACAGTGAGGCACAAAGCCTCTTTTACAACAGTCAAATTATTAAAAATGTTAAATGGCAAAGTCATGAGCTATGGCACCATTACAAGTAATGGTGCAGCCATGGCCCAAAGATTCCAAACCTCCCAACAAGAGTCCATTAAAAACCAGAGCAAGCTACATTATAAACCCCGAAGGCAAAGTCAACAAGTTCCACACGAAACCCCAACCCAGTAAAGTTTTCCAACTCAGAAATGCCCAAAATGAGAGGAGGCAAGTAAATCTTGCTAGCATGCTTACCATGGATATGAAGAAGAAATTCCAAATCAATAGTGTAGCCTGTGCAAACCCTAGAGTTCCTTCGCGTTCACCTACAGACAAACCAATGATGGCATGAAAAGCATGACCATGCCATGGAGAATACAATGAAGCAATGAATTTTTACAAAGAGTCGATCTAGCTTACCTATGAATTGATGGGGTCATCTCCCTTCTCCAAATGCGCAGAGGCCACACTAAACCAAAATGCCAAAAACCATATTGTACAAGCAGCTGGTGACCATTAATGCATGCGCAAACCCTCAGCTGGTGACCATTAATGCATGCACAAACCCTCACCATAGTTTATGGAATCAACATTATACCATATACCAACCAAGTCATATGTTAAACCTTCTATCCTATGGTTTCGCCACCCTTTAAATATTAGCATAGACTTAGTACTTAGGACATGGTATTTATACCATAGTCTCCCAACCTTATGGTATGACTAGTCCTTAACACTATCATATAGTATTTACAATGTTTATCAAGCATGTCTGTGCAAAACTAGATAAATTGCATAATTACATCTATAGATGCACTACAAAATGAATGATCACTATAATAGCGACTCACAGATATGAGAGGGGGTGAGGCATGAAGCCCTATTCTAAGTTCATGACCCAAACAACAAGTTTCTCATTTGTAAGGTAAGAAGGTTTGTAAATTGAATCCATGAATAACCCACTAAATGAGGAAGGGTCTGTCTGCATTCAAGCTTGTCCCACAAAGGAGCAAACATCACAGCACGCACAAAAAACCCTTGTCACCCAAAAACTCTTGTCACAAAAAATATTATATATTATATGTTTTTTATTTTTATTATATATTATTTTATATTATATGTATTTTATTTTTATTATATGTTATTTTATATTATATAAATTTCCATAATAGTATTAGGATATTTTTATTATATCCTAACTTGAATAAATAACTTTCACATTAATGAGGGAAGAATCATCTACATAACGACACATCCCTATCTTGGATAAATGAAAATATATCTTTGAAGGATGATTGAAAAGTTGAGCATGTGAGCTTGTGAGCATGGTGGTGATGATGATGATGATGATGTTGATGATGATGATTATGATTATGATGTTCATGTCGATGATGACAATGATGACGATGTTGCTGATGATGATGTTGATGATGTTGTTGTTGTTGATGATGATGATGATGTTGATGACGACAATGACAATGATGATGATGATGATAATGATTATGATGACAATGATGATGATCTTGATGATGATGATGATGATTATCATCATCATGAGGATGACGATGATGATGATGATGATGATAACGACGACGATGATGATGATGATGACAATGATGATGAATACTATGATGTTGATGTCGACGATGACAATGATGATGATGACAATGATCATGTTGATCATGACAATGATGATGATGATGATGATGATGATGATGAAGATGATGATGGTGGTGATGATGAAGATGATGACAATGATCATGACAATGATGATGTCGACGATGAAAATGATGATGATGAAGACGATGACAATGACTATGATGATGATGAAGACGATGACAATGATGATGATGATGAAATAATGATGTCGACAATGACAATGATGATGATGATGATGACGACGATGATTATGATGCTGATGAAGATGATGATTATGATTATGACGATGATCATGATTATGATGATGATGATGATCTTGATGATGATGATGATGATTATCATCATCATGAGGATGACGATGATGATGATGATTATCATCATCATGAGGATGACGATGATGATGATGATTATCATCATCATGAGGATGACGATGATGATGATGTTGATGATGAGTATCATCATCATGAGGAAGACGATGATGATGATGACAATGATGATGAAGATGATGCACCATTTATATCATCATCTATGTCAACATTGTAAGAATTGGCCATATCATCGTCGTCATCATCATCAGTTACGCTCATTGTGTCATCGTCGAAATAATCTTCAATGGCATTATCTGCTACATCATCTGATTCAACTATTCCTTGGACATCTTCTATTGGATCATCATTGTCAGCTAACTCAAGTTGATCATGCTCTTCATCATCATATTATTCTTCCATAGAACCCTCTTCATTACCATCATCTAGGTTATACTTTACCGGCCTTCCCCTTGGATCGTGTCTCACAACAAACAACCAGCCCGCTTTACCTGGAACCTCTGAGTAATATACTTGTTCACATTGGCTTGGAAGAACATAGGGCTCTGTTCCTGACTCAAACAACCTTGTGTTTACCATGGTAAATCCATTATCATTTTCAATAATAGTTCTATCGAGATCACATTGATTCAATCGTAACCTGTACCATTTGACAATGAATAGAACTACCTCAAAGGATTTAAATTCACACTATATAATATCTTCCAAATACCCATAGTATCAATTTTCTGAGACTTCTAGATGTCTGTCAGTTCTAGATGAAACATTGGTAACCTCAAAGATAGTCGAAACCCTAGAATCTGATGATTTCTTTGTTTCATCCAGTTTTTTGATCCGATATCTACCTCCATTGCAAACCATAGCCTTATGGTGTTTTACCTACAATAAGCAATACATGAAAAATTACACAACCAATCAGTCCTTATGCAACAATACATTGAAAAAAAGAACATGTACGTCAATAAGTATCAAACAAAATAAAATATTTAGAGGGATATTTGATTAATTATATACTTGCCATTTTATCTTTTACACCATATGCCAAATCAATTTCCCTTTCTGTTAGATTGTTATCTCCATTGCGGTGTGCTTCTTTTACCAATGAAGTCGCACCTTCCCATGATATTCCATGACCCAATTGTGCGCATCGTTCAATCCATACCTTCATCCAGTCAAGATTGTTTGTGATGTATAAATGAATTGCATCCCATTCTCGACCAACTGTTTAATGACAATAACCATTAAAATCAAAGAAAGGTGTAAATCTCCTGAACAAATACGTATATGCTCTTAATTGAAGCAATTATGACTAGAAAATACAATTAGAATATGAAGGATATAATAAAAATCTAGTAGCTAATAATTACCTTTCAGCTTCCTCAATATACCTTTCCTCTTCAGTTGTTCCCCTTCAAATTTGTTATTGGATTCCAGATCACAAATGCGACGTAAATTGAGCTTTGACGCTAAAATAGGAAGATATTCACTAGCATACAACATGTTTTGGTATACCGTATATCCTTCCATCATAGAACCCTCTAGATGTGCTAGTTGTCTCACCAAACTCTTCGTAAATTTCAAGTGCCTCTCAACCATCCACATGGACCTTGAGTGCATAGGTCCACACAACTCAATCTCCTCAACTTGGTGTATGAGGTAGTGTTCCTGTGCATTGAAAAATGTCGATGGTAGATGCTTCTACATTTCACACATGAGACGAGGAATTTCTCTCCATCTACAAGTGATGCAAACCAATAATGATATTTAACAAAAATAAACATTAAATTACAATATATGCTGAAATACTGCACAAAAAAAACAAATATAAATTATTATACGAAGAATTAAAGAAACACTAAGTACATGCAAGTAATTGCTAGTTACCTCATGTATTTACCAAGATTATATATAACTTGTTTGACATTGTTGTCGAAGTTTTCTAGGAAAGAGAGAGGTAGAACATACTGTATCAATATACAAACCATGCCATTTATTAAAAAAAGAGTATACAAACAAGAAAAAATTATATGGACATAACAATAATAATTACCTTGATGAAGACATGCCAATCATGTGTTTTGACCCCCGCAAAATCACCTTTTTTAGTTATGATATTCTTCAAGTTTGCACAAAAACCAGTGGGAAATTTAATTTTCCACATTACTTCTTTGACAACATTGCTTTCTTGCTCCGTAAACATCCATGGAATTGAGTTTATATTAACTTGTTCTCCGTTGGTATGAAATTGGATGACGTCTTTCATTCCATGGTTGCTTTCTTGAATGTATTTGCACACTTTCACAACTTTATCTTTCTCCCTTCTTAGCTCTAGTAGTCACCATAAGGTTTCAGTAACATTCTTTCCAATATGCATTGTATCAAACAAATGAGCAATTTGTAGGTACTCATAGTAGGGCAACCTGCTGAACTGAATAGGATAACTTTTCATTCCTCATGGAAGACCATTAATGCCTTCATGATCACGATGGACATCATGAATATTATTTTATAATTAATAAATTTCATCATAAATCAAATATGGCCACTACAACAAACAACTCACAATAAAAATTAAAATACATAAAAATTCATATACGATGATCCATACATACCATGATGGCGCTTTCTATTGTATTGCATCTTCCAAAGGTGAGGTGTCATTCTCTGTGGTTTTAATGCAGTCTCATGCTTCCCATTGAAAATGTGTCTTTGAATTGTTCTATACCTATGATTCTTAGAGAGGAAATGCCTATACTCCTCAAACACCTCCTTTCTTAAGCTTTTTGAACGTCGAGATTTTATCTTAGGACCACAAACTAGACATCCAAATTTACCCTTTATACGAAGACCTACAATATTTACATATGGAATATCTATGTCAAATATAATCATTTATAAAATATTCTAACTACTCCATATCATTAAATGCAATTAAAGTGGAACTTAAAATTACAAACCACAAAATGAAGTTAACCCAGGGGCATCGTGTATTGTCCATACAACCGTTGCATGGAATTGAAATTTCCTTTGTCGTATTGGTCTAGATACGTCATACATAGTTATGCCATTCCATAACTTCAATAGCTCATCTATAAGAGGTTCCATGTATACATTCATATCTTTGACTTGGAACTTACTTGATTCATAATTTGAAGAACATATAAAATATATCATTATGAGAACCATTAAGATATATAAACCATGCAGAAGAGTAAAATAATAGATATATATATGAAATTAAGATACATATTATGACAAATGAGATGCCACAACTACATTATAAATAAAACAGTTTAAGTCAATAAAACCTGGAATAATCATCGACAACATTATGTGCTCCCTCTTTATTGACAACCATGGAGGAATGTTATTGTTGATAACAAAAATAGGCCACACCGTGTAAATGGATTTCATCTGTGCAAATGGATTAACACCATCTACTGCCAAAGAAATCCTAAGATTATGTGGTTCTTCTTTAAAGTGAGGCCACTTTTCCTCAATATCTCTAAAAGCAGTACCATCTGCAGGCATTTGGATAACATCATCTTGACTTCTGTTCATGGCATGGTAATCCATAAATTGTGCTATGTTTTTTCACCTAAACAGTTGTTGCAAACATGGAATGATGGGAATATAACAAAGAACCTTCTGAGGCACCTTTTTTGTTACTTTATCTGTACGATATCTACTTACACGGCATTTCGGACATTCTGTTGCAAATTCATGTTGATTATAATATATAACATGGTCATCGGGGCATGCATGAATTGCTTCATAATTCATTCCAATGTCTTTCATGATGGAAGATAAATCTCGAAATGTACGAGGTAAAATATTTGATGGTGGTAACAAAAAATCAGCTATCAAGCTACCCAAAAAAAAAATTGTTAATGTAATAAATAAATAATATTAACGAAACACGCTTCATCCGTACGATGATCAATAATGATTTAACAATACAATTATCAGAGGAATGCAAATAAACTTTATCATGAACCTATATATGTGATGGATTATTTTAGATACCTTATCATATGTGTGATTGCAATGTTTGAAATACCATTCATAACCTTCAAGTTCATTATCAACAATATAGTAGAGAGAAGATTTGTTTTGGAGCCTTCATAAAGAGGTTCATATGCCTTATCGAGAAGAGGTATATCGTGACCATCATCAAATTCATCATCATTTTCATTATCAACATCATCGTCATCCATTCTAACGTTAAATGAATCATGGATCAATGTATTTTTACCATCATCTTCAATTGCATCATCGGCATGATCATCTTGTTCAATATGATCATTCACTTGTTCTCCATTAAACATACATGCTCCATGATCCTGATCCTGAACTTGTTCTGAAAGCACTTCCTCTAAACGACATGCTATAGGTTTTCTTTCCTTTAATATAAATACATGGAAACATCAATAGATATACATTAATATATGAAGAAAAAATAATACATACAATTACCAAAAAAAACGAATATAATCATGTTTATAATGCTAAACCTACAAATGGACGATATTCGTTCCCCCCCTCAGCGTGTCCATGTTCCCTGCAATGTTTTGTGGCTGTTGATATCAATATTATTCTCCTCTTAAATCCCTTGCATTGAGTACACGGACAATAACATTTTCCATCACCCCTTCGTTTCGCTGCATCCCATAGTCTAGCAAGCAATTGTCGGTTGTCTTCGTTTGGATCCGGAATATTTAATCTATTTGAAATTTTGTCATAAAATGTGTTAATGAATATAACCGGTTGTCTTAAAAAATCAAGTTCCACACATCAAGGTTTTGTCAAACGGAGAGAAGTCAAAGAATAAAAAATTCTCGGTAAACTGTCTATCGATGAAAAAAAAAATTCCCACAACCACCCGTTGAAGAATAAAACTATTCTTGAAATCGCCTGTTGAGGAACAAATAATTTTTGCAATCATCCATTGCTTCCACAACAAACATGTCAAAATGTTTAAAACAATTTATATTTATAATGGCCATGCGTCGTATATTTGACGCCTTGAACATAGTTACCGTTGAAAGTATGGAACCATAAAATTTAAAATCATGTAAACCTTATAAAAAATATATATATATATATATGGATCGTTGGATATCGGACTCTTATGGGTCAGATATCCGACTTGTGTTTGGTTCATAGACGTCGAAGATCCGATAGGGAAGTGTCAAATAACCGCCACTACACGAGTCGAAAATCCGACGCCTATCCAGCACGGAAGTGTCGGATAACCGCCACTACAAGAGTCGGAATTCCGACACCAAAGTGTCGGATAAACGATGGCGATAGAAATATTTTTTTGTTGGCATTCTGTAGATTGATTGCTGTCCAACACATCTGTGTGAATTATCGGATGACATAGGATTTTGTCGTCGGATTTCGGGTTCAAATCTTGTAGTGTCATGGAAGGCGTAGTCTGTAAGTCTCCCTCCGTTTCAGCACTGTAGTGGACTAACTCGCCAATCCTTTGTCTTTAGTCCTTCCGATCGGCGATTATTTCCATTGATTGATCAGAGGCCTTGTCCATTTTTCCTCCACCGTTTCGGCACCTTTGGGAACTAGCTCGCCGATCTATAGTCTTTAAAACCTCTGATTGTTGTTTAGAAAACACTCTGATGGCAGTGAAAATTTTATCAATACGCCTGACAGCCGAAGGGGTCTTCCACCTGTTATTTATCTTCCATCTTTCAGTGGCTAATGAGATGTTCTGATCCTCGCCCAAGACACCGAAGTCACAACTTTTTGAGATTTGCATAAAAAATAGAGGCTTTCAAAACTGTTAGTGATCTTCATATCTTTCATTGCATGATTTAAAATTCTTCATACTATAAAAAATAAATTCATTTTATTTTGGGAGATAACATTTGGCTCCTACTCGGGGATGGGAACCTCCCTGTGAGGTCCCAAGAACCCCAAACCAAAATGCCTTTCCCTAAAAGCAACTAAGCAACTTAACACTATTCTTTATTGTTCCATTGGGCATGGAGTCTTATTCTGAAAGCAAAACAACCTACTATCTACTAATTTACAATCACAAGGCCTCAAAGCCTCAAATAAAATAGAGTTTTAGGAACTGCCCATTTACTAGGCCATCGAATACCTCTTCACCTTCCAGATTCATCAATTTGAAGGTGTTATTTTCATATACCTGGTCTATAACAAAAGGGCCAATCCATAAAGATTCAAATTTTCCATGTTTCCCCTTCTCCTGTCTGACGGCATCCCATTTGAGGACCCAATCTCCGACTTGGAAGTTGTCTGCCTTTGCTCTTTTCTCAAATATGCCCTATATCCTCTACTGATAAGCCTCTGATTTTTCTACAACTTGCTCCCTGATCTGCTGTAACTCCACCAAATCCATCATCCTTTTCATCATATAATTTGGTTCATCTTCCTCTTGCTGAAATAACTTTGCCACTGGAAGGGTGAGATGGATAGGAAAGATGGCCTCAATGCCATAGACTAACTTGAATGGAGAGGTCCCTATGGATCTTTTGTCTCAGCCCATAAAGCAAACTTAAGCTTTGAATCCCAACTTTTCTGATTTGTCTCTAGTAGTTTCCTGATGATTCTGACTAAGCTTTTGTTGGATAACTCAGCCAGGCCATTTCCTTATGGGTAATAGGATGTGGAGTGCACCAGTTGAATACCCATTGATTCACACATTTTAACTAATGCTCCAGCCTTAAAATCCTATGCATCATCAGTCTTTAATCTTACTGGGCAACCAAACCTGCTGAAGATGTTCTCATATAAGAATCTCATGATGACTTGATGAGTGGCATTTCTGGTGGGTATTGCTTCTATCCATTTGGTAAAGTAGTCAGTGGCTACTAAGATCCATTTATGTTGTCCACTAGAAGATGGATTTATTTCACCTATGAAATCTAGACCCCATTGCTGAAAAGGCCCATTCACTGTAACAGGCCTAAGGGGCAAGGATTTGAGCTGTTGCTTCCCTACAAATATTTGACATTGGTCACAGGCCCTTACAAAAGTGCATACATCAGCAAAGAGGGTTGGCCAATAGTATCCTGCTTTTAAGATCTTGTTGGCTATGGTTTTCCAGTAGTGGTGGCCTCCACATGTACTGGAATGAAAGAGATGCATGACCTGCTCTGCTTCCTTTTTATCTAGACATCTTAACAAAATTCCAGAATGATCCTTCCAATACAGCAAATTGTCAATTATGCAAAACTTAACAGATTTCAATTTAAGAGCTCATGCTTGGTTAGGAGTAAGATCAGGAGAAACTTCTAATTTTAGCAAAAATTGAATGATACATGAGTACCACTCACATGAAGATATGTTATCGGCTACTGCTGGACTATTATTCTGATCTTGATTTACTTCTGCTTCAGCTGCTATCATAGTCTGCACCTTTGCTGATCTGACATATGTGAAATTCATTCCCAGCAGTTCACAGTTTTCTTTGGCCATGAGTTTGGCTAGACCTAATCCCTTTACCAGCTTGGTGGGTTTCACCTCTACATAAAACTCAATGAGTTTGGCAATCCACTTAGCTCTCTTCCCATAATTGTCAAGTTGAGTCAAAACATCCTTCACTGCAGCTGAAGGGACATATGCAATGACCTTTGCATGGAGAATGTAGACTCTAAAGTTCTTCAAAGATTTTATGAGAGCATAAGCCTACTTCTCAATTGGGTCATATTTCAACTCAGCATCTCTCAGGGTTCTACTAAAGAAAGCAATTGGATGATCAAGACCTTCATCATTATTTTGTAATAGTACAGCTACCACTGTGTCATAAGATGAAAAAGAGAAAATGTAAAAACCCTTGGTGTAGTCGGGACTAATCAGGGTTGGATCCTCCATGATGGCTTTCTTAATGTCTTCAAAAGAATTTCTTGCTTGGTTGGACCACTTGATTTCTACATCCTTTTTTAGCATAGTTTTTATGTGCTTTACCACTCGGAGAAACTTGGAATAAACCTTCTGACAAATTTTATCTTGCCTAAAAAGGACTGAATGTCTCTTTTCGACCTTGGTATTGTCAGCTGCTGGATTTCCTCCACTCTTACTGGATCGATCTTTACACCTTCGGCTGAGACTATGTGACCTAAGAGCTTTCCTTCATTGAGTGTAAACTGGGACTTCTTGGGGTTTAGTGATATTCCATACTTTCTGCACTTCAGAAATACCTTCCTTAAATGTTGCAAGTGATCATGATGGCTGTGAGAGTAAACTATTAAGTCATCCAAATATATCAGCACATATTTATCTTTTAGCCCTACAAAATCTAGGTCCATAGCTCGCTGAAAAGTAGCCCCAACATTCATTAGCCAAAATGGAAATTTAGCATACATGAAGGTGCCCCAGGGAGTGGTAAAGGCAGTCTTCTCTTGGTCATCTAGGTGCACATCAACTTGGTTATATACAGATAAACCATCAAGGAAGGACATGACCCTGGCCCCCGATACTCTTTGCAGTAGATGTTCCATCTTGGGAAGTGGATAGTTGTCTTTTTTGGAACACTTGTTCAGGCTTCTAAAATCCACACACAACCTAATTTCTCCATTTTTCTTTCTCACCACTACTAGATTTGCAATCCACTTGGAATATCTGATGGGGATTATGATCTTGGCTTTAAGGAGCTTGTGGATCTCTTTCTCAATCACTGGTAATAGAAGGGGGCTGATGGTTCTCAGCTTTTATTTGAAAGGAATGGTGTCCTTCTCCAAAGGAATCCTGTGCTGGATGATGTTGGTGTCATACGTTTTTAGGTCACAATATTCCCATGCAAAGACATCAACAAACTCTTTTATCAAGCTGCAATATTCAGAATTTTGTTCAGCAGTCAGCCCAGTGGATAGATTTATCAGTTTTGGATGGATTTGGCTGCCTATGTTCAGCTCTTGGATAGCAGGATCTAGCTCCCTTTTAGCCGACTTGAAAGGGACGTGATTGTGATCAAACAGTTCTTCTAACGGTACTAGACCTTGGGGTATGTAGTTGCTAGGCAATTGGACAATATTGTGCTCAGTCACTTTATCTTTTAAGTTGAGTTGCTTGGATTCCTCCAAGTTAAGGTTTTCCTGGTTTATGTGTATGTCAGAGAATTCATCCACTAACTGAAGGAATTTACTAAGCTCCCCATCATTTTCAAACACCCTCCAAAATTTTACATTGTCTAGCAGAGAGGGTCTGTACTTGACCTGAACATCATAGCTGAGCTTAGGGGGCAAAGGAGGAACAAAAGGACTTGCGGAGATGGCCAAGGAATCAGCCATGTGATTCAAATCCTGAGGAATATATGACAGTTCAAAAAACATAAATGAGTCTCTAAGTTTCCATACCTCGTCCCTGTAGGCCTTCAATCTGATATTTTTCATTTGAAAAGTGTTGTTTACCTGCTGTATGATGAGGTCTGCGTCCCCAAAAATCTTCAGGCACATGATTCCCATCTCCTTGGCCGCTTTCACTCCCAGCAGCAAGGCTTCATACTCTGCTATGTTGTTGGTGGTTTTGAAATCGAGCTTGTAAGACAGGTGAATGTTCTCCTTTGATGGGGAGATCAAGACTATACCCATGCCAGTTGAGTTTTGGGCACTAGCTCCATCGAAGTACATGGTCCAGATCATTGTTGTGATTTCTTCTCATCGCGGATGGGTGGGCTTAGTGAGCTGAACCAACTTTTGTTGATTATCATCAATTTGCAAAATACAGGATCCGAAATCAGTGTCCACAGCATAAATTGGGTGATTCACTGAGCGGATCTCTTTGCTTATGATGTATGCTAGTTGATTTTCTCTGTATAGCCACTTAGTTTCCCCTCCAAACATGGGAATGGTATCATATGTGAGATCCATCTGGATGGTGCCGCCTAATCTTTTGCTCCACGACCGGGATAGAAAGAGGCCAAATTTTGGGGGAATATCGACCACCACGATGTCCATCATTATGCTTTTCGAAGGCAGCTGGGTTAAGTTTACAGCAAGATCTTTGATGAGGCCCAAGAATTTTACTTTCCTGGAGTCAAAGGAGAATAAGTCATGGTAGGGCTTGGTAATGTTGAAGCAGATTTCATCCATCACAGCCTTAGGCATTAGGTTCTGAGAGGCTCTTGAATCCAGCAGACAATTATGGAGGATTTTATCATGGATGCTCAAGGATATATAGAATGGTGGGAAAGAGTCCTTTAGGTCTTCAATCACAGGGCCCAGGGTTACAACAGGCTTGTCATCTTGCAGGTTCATGAAGTCAGTGTCAATGTGCACCTTGGGCTGAAGGGAATTTAGAATGGAGGTTTTAAATGCATCGTTCTTCATCAACTCAATTAGAGGGAACGGGATTTTCAATTTTTTAATTTCAGACTCAAGGTTGAAATAATAATGTAGCTTATCTAGAAATATTACCTCCTGAGCTGTAGGTTTGAGTTGGACTTGATCAGCTATGGCTAAAGGTGTTGGTTTATGCAATGCTTTGGATGGGACAGCTACTTTCTTTAGTAAAACAGAAACCTTTCTAGCAGGTGCAGTAGATTGCTTGATAGGAACATCATTTTTCTTGAGGGGAGCAACCAACCTAGACATCAGTTGGTAAGCTTCCTGACTATCAGCCTGTTAGACAGCCTCTTCAGCAATCTGCTCATCAATCAGGGCTTCTTCATATTCTGCCTGGGTCAAAAAAGAATATTCCACCTCATCCTCCATGCAGTGGATATTGTCTTTAGCTTCTCCTTCCTCTTCAATGAATTCTAGCTCTTCTTCTAATACAGTGCTCTAAAATGGAGCTCTTATCCTCTGGTATTCCCCTTGATTTCTCTCCCTTATGAAAATCTGAACAGGGGGGTTTCCTCTTCTATAAGGAAAAAAATTTGGGTTTCGAGGAGCAAAGTCACTTGGCCCCTTAACCCTCACCAGCATATGTCCTTGGTCCTTCAATTTTGACATTTCAGCAGTCATCTTATCCAAGAGTTTGGTCATTTTTTCAATCTTGTTCTCTGATGCAGAAGACCCGCCATAGTCTGCTGGTTGCTTTCTCCTGTCTACCGTCCCTTTGACCTTCTGAGATTCCATAATGTTTGACTCTACCTCTAGGGCAGCATCCTGCATGAGTGATAAGGAGGCATACCTCCTTTCTCTGAGAAGTAGGTAGAAGTCAGAGTCAAAGGCCTTTGCATAAGTTATCATAGCTGAGACACCGGTGGGCTTAATCTCAGTGGGGATCTTGCTGTACATGTTGTTGAATCTTTTGGTAAAATTGGAGGCAGACTCACCATTTTCTATTCTCAAGTTGCTGAATTATGTGATATAGTAGAGGTGGTCTCTCCTTTCTCCCCAATGTTTTAGGAAAATGTCATCTAGGGCCTCTATGCCTGCCACTGACCCAGCAGGTAGTTCCTTAAACCACTTTATAGCCTGGACATCTAGGCTTTGCACAAAGACTCTGGTCCATACATCTTCTTGTTCTATATTTATATTTTCAGCATAGCTATAAAAAGCCTCTAGATGTTATTCAGCAGTGAAATCCCCTTCCCCTATAAACTTAGGCATATACTTGAGGTAATCCCCAGTAGGCATGGATGCGAGAGGATTTGGAAAAACTAGGGGTGCATACCTAGCTACTAGGATCCTTTCCATCTTGGACAATTGAGGGGTATCCATATTGGAAATGGGTATGGAGATGGATGTGGAAGGTAGCACTAATGAGGATATTTGCTGAGAAGGCGGTGGTATACTTATCCCAGGGGACTCACTAGGGATTGGATCTTCACAAGCAGCAGTGCTTGAAGATGCCCAAGCCCTAGATTTTTCTGATATAAAAAAATTCTAGGAATTAAGAGTTTCAACAGAAGAAATAACAGCAGAAAGATTTCTTGAAATACCTGATGTAGCGTTCTGTTCAGCACTGCTGGTCTGTCTTACTAAAGCCCTAGCTTTCCTCAATGTTTCTTCTGGATCTGAAACGGGTGTTGTTGGTGGCCCCTTTGGGTTTACTCTGGTACTTGGTCTTCTTAAAGCCACCTTTTATCAATGGAGTCGCCAGATAGATGATTACAACTGTAATAATGTCAAAGCCTTGTCTATCATTAAAGCATGGATCTATGTCATCTCCCAGGGAAGCTGAGCTTCAATCTCTTCTCCCCGGTAATGGTGCCACTTTGTTATCACTACAGGAAACTCCTCTAGGTTGTTACTCAAGGATGCCTGGTAACTTAAACTGTTTTTGGGTTTTTGATATCGATCAAGCCAGATAACCTATATAACCTCCCACTCTCAAGACATGCATGAGGCTCACTCAATCATAAAGCTTTTAGTTACAACTTGTTCAGTAGTTTGACAAAAAGGTGCAGTAATGGAGAACTCACCAAGCTAGCAGACTTACATGCATAACACATGCATACAAATGCCTAATTCCTGACAAGGATGGTACTTATCATTCAAATCACATAAACTTACCAATAGGATAACAGCTATTGGCTCTTAATCAACTTGAAATCACCTAAATGCACATTCAAGCTTAAGTACAGTAATGATAAAGAAGATGGCTGAACAAATCACAACAAAAGAGATCGTATTATGAATAAACCATATGAGACGCTTACTAATAGGATGGGCTTATAAATCCCCAGAGTCGAACCTTTATTAATCAAAAAATCATGGGTTTTATAGCCTCTTACAAAAATTACAGATCCTGAAAATCCGATCTGTTTACATCAAAAATAATTGAAGGTAATAGTTTTTCTAGATTAGGGCTTCAAACCCTTGCTAACTGTTTGTTTATCTAATGCAAAGATCTAGTTCACTGCGTGATCTTTTAATGACTAAAGTGGTAGCTAATAACCACCATTGTTGGTTTGTTGTGAAATTACTGCCAACAGCCAGTGTCTCCGCGGTTACTGAAGTGATTTTCCTCATTTAATCGGCTAGATTTTTATTTATCTTGTCGCTGCAGATTTTGCGCTCCAAGTCTCTATTTTGTCCGTCGTTTACTGTTGTGGTCGCTGATCAGAGACTTTTTCCTCTGTTTTATCGGTGCCCCAAGTCTCTTTGCTGCCGCAGTGTCAGTGCTCCTTAGATCACCAGTGTTGCGACAGCTTCTCTTTTATCCAATATGCACTCCTAATCTCAACGCATCGACGTTCTTTATAACTAACACATCGGCGATCAGGAGCCATAGTGAATAATGCATCGGAACCTTTATCTTAACGTTGCCGCAGTTTCGGAGGTAAAACGAACTAAATTTAACCCTGCTGGAATTTGATTGACGATGTGTGAATCGGAGCTTTAGTCTTCTGTGTTGCTGACACTGCGGAGGAGTTTAGTCTTAATTTGTCGATCTGTAGTTCTCAGCTTTCTCGATCGTCGATGATTTCTCCTTGTTGCGCTATCAAAATGCTTTTCTGTCAATTGATCGGAAGCCTTGTTTGTTTGTCTACAGCAGTTTCGGCCCCTTAGTTGACTATCTCACCGATACCTTAGTGTTTTCAAATCCAGAACTACTTTCATCGTTGTCAGAGGTGAGTAGGAGTTTCCATCGAAGCCTTTAATCATTCTCATATCCACAGTTGTGGCTCCTTAGTAAACTATTTTTCTGCTACGTTGTTCTTAGACCTTCCTACCACCGAAGAGTTCATCTATTGATTGATCAAAAGACTTAGTCAGTTTTCCTCCCACCATTGCGGCTCATTAGTGGACTATTGTGCCGACAATTAGTGTTTGCAATTTCCGCCGTGTAGTCTTTAGTTATTCCGATAAGCGATGATTTTTTGTTATGCGCTATCAGAATGATTCTTGCCCGATCACCGAAATGTTCATCACATCATGGAACCCATAGTATATCTTTCCTCCGCAATTGCGGTGCCGCAGTGAACTAAAACTCCAAAACATTAGTCCCTTGATCCTTTGATCTCCGAAATTTTATGTTGTGGCAGAACCTGTATTCAGTTGGTTTCCCACTATTTCGGCACCTTAGTGGACTATTGTGCCAACAACTAGTGTCTTCCGACGCCGACACTGTGGAAACTCTTCAGCTTTATCTCACTGATCTGTAGTCTATAGGTCTTTCGATCGTCGATGATCTTCTATTGTCGCTTCGGAACCCGTAGTAGGTTTTTCTTCCGTCGTTGCAGCTCCACAGAGGACTAATTCACCGATGGTTAGTTTGTAGTTCTCCCGATCACTGCAGAACTGCTTGGTTCTAAACTCTCCAACGATTTGTCTTTAGTCCTTTCGATCGCCGACGATTTCCATTGATTGATTGGAGGCCTTGTCCATTTTTCCTCTGCCATTTCGGTGCCTTTGGGAACTAGCTCGTCGATCTATAGCCCTTAAAACCTCCGATTTTTGTTTAGAAAACACTCCGATGGTAGTGAAAATTTTAGCAATATGCCTGACTGTCGAAGGGGTATTCCACCTGTTATTTATCTTCCATCTTTCGGTGGCTAATAAGATGTTCTAATCCTCTCCCAAGCCACCAAAGTCACAACTTTGTGAGATTTGCATCAAAAATAGAGGCTTTCAAAACTGTTAGTGATCTTCATATCCTTCATTGCATGATTTAAAATTCTTCATACTATCAAAAATAAATTCATTTTATTTTGGGAGATAACAGACTCAAACAATTTAATGGGGAGAGGGGGTATTTAGCTGAGGAACACTTGGGATGGTTTTCAGAATTGATAGATTTGGAGGAAGTAGACCATGATGATGTTAAAGTCAGACTATTTTCCCAAAGTTTTGCTGGAGAATCAAGAAAATGGTTCAAATATATTTTAGACAACTCCATTATGAACTATCAAGATTTTGAATATTCTTTCAAGGACAAATGGACAGACAAGAAAAACCGCAAGCAATATTTGTCCCAATACCATTTCATGAGGAGGAGGGAGAGTCAATCTATCCAAGAATTTTTTGACATATTTATGAAGACATGTAATTCCATCCCTACCTAGTTCAAACCTCCCCCTAGTTCTACCCAACTCCAATATGTTGAAGCATTTGATAGTGAATTTACCTTGTTGTTGAGTGAAAGAAGATCAACCTCCCTGACCGATACGATAAAAGATGCCATAGAGGTAGAGGTAAACTTGACTGCCGCTAGAATGAAAAAGAGGGATGAAGGATAATGGAGGAGAGAATAGGGAGATAGAAAGAAGGATAAAGAGCCCGGACAACCTTCTTACTCTAACTCACAAGAGTCCAGGATGAAAATGATGATGAAAGGCATGGAAAAGTTGATGGAGAGACTCACTGTTGAAAATAGGCCACCTCCCAGGGAAAATCAAGAGCAGCAGAATAGAAACCATAATGTTAGAAGACCCCAAGTCCTCAAAAACAGGCAGAGAGATTAGAGAAACGCTCTTGATCAACCTGTCAGGCCCCCCTTTCGGGAGAATTATGTGGAGGAGGATTATGGAAATGAAGCTGAGGATGAACTTCACCAACTAGACACTGATTCATCCCCTGCATTTTTTACCAAAGAAGAGCATGATAATTCCTGTCATGAAATAGAGGAGTTGCATGTTGAGGAAACAAAGGAGTTTAGGAAGGGGTACCAACTTTTTGTCATGGATATGAAGAGACAGATTGGTCTAAGGAGTGAAGACGTTCCTATTATGAGGAATAAAGATGTAACAAACAAATCCTCTACAAGCAAACTGAAGAGCGATCTACCCCCTAAGGATACCTCCAAGAATGTAACATATCCCAAAGGGAAAGAAAGGAAAGAAGATAATCCAAGGAACTTCCATCAGGGACAAACCTCTTTCAATTTATAGGTCGAAATTTCAAGAATCAAAATTTCTGTCCCTCTAACTGAATTGTTAAGAAATTATAAATATAAGTCTTGAATCATGACTGTGTTGAAGCCTCCAGGAGAAATCTATGCAATGTCAGATTCCCTGAGTCTTCAAGATGATAGTACCACCATCCTGTTTGGACCCAATGTAGATGAGTCTGGTGATGAAGATGTCCCTTCCTTCTACACCAGTCTGAACATTCATGATGTCATCATACACAAAGCCATGCTTGATTCGGGAGCTTCATGCAATTTGATGCCCAGGAAGATCATGGATAAACTAGGATTGGAGCTGACCAAGCCTTATACAGATATTTTCTCTTTTGATTCCAGTAAAGTTAAGTGCCTAGGGTTGCTCAACGATTTGGTCATATCTTTGGCTCAGATTGTTACTGGAAATTCTCACCTCCTGTGGACAGGAGCTATTTCCCTAGATTTGAATGATACAGGTCTAGAACAAAACACAAACCCAAATGTTAAACTTCCCTTAGATCTATTTAATTACTTGAATATAATGCCACAATACTTCCCTTAAAGTTTGTCCTCATTATTACCATAGAAGAACCTGTAAATGATTGAAAACAACAAGAGAAAGATGATACCATACAAAATAATAAACTAGATCTATTCGTGTGACCAAGGACTCAAGCATTACATACAAATGATACAGTAAATATGGGAAATAAAAGATATTTTTTATTAGAAATTATTGGAGAGACTACAACCTTTATGCCTTGGTGTTGAGAGCTCCTTCTAATGGCTCCTTTCCTCTAACTTCACCTTGCCTCCAATAGCTCAAGAATTATTTTGACAGAGTTTGGGTGTTCAACACAATTCCTCCTCCCCCTTCCCATGGGGGATGAGCCAGTATTTAAAGGCATGGGAGGATAGGGATGGTTGAGGAAATGGTGGATGAGGTAGAAGGAAGATCCAAAAATGAAGGATCTCGATCTTTAGGTGGTCCTAAACCATAGGGATGAGGCTCCACAGAGGTAAGCTTCGAGAATCCTCTCGGAGCTTCCTTTTTTTCCTTTAGAACTTAAGCACCACACTATTGTTGAAGAAAAAAAGGGGTGTTAAGGGGGTAATGCCATTTTAATGAAGGAAAAGAGCGGTGGGACCTCCCTTTTCACATGTAAAAGGAGTGTTATTGGCTCAAAACAAGGAAAAATGCAAGGGGTCAACTTCTTCCTTTCAATTCTCTAGGACAAACTCTAAGGGATTGGAGCAGACAAGGGAGTACCTATCTCATAACATGATGGTGATGAGATTTATGTGTAACATAGATCCCTTCCAAAATCCTTGTCATGGATGTAGTGGTGGCTAACATTCCTCCAAAGTTTGGAATGCTGCTATCAAGATCCTGGGCGGCCAAACTCAAGGGTGCACCTCAAATGGATAAGTCATGTGCCACCATCCCTATTTTTGGTGTGCAGAGGAGGATTTATAGAGAGAAAAAGTTGGCATACATGGTGAGCAGCATTGAAAGACCAAATAACCACCCCATCTATTCGTTGGACACTGAGATAGGATCATCCATTTTATTTACAGAGGAAGGCAAAGACAATTTCAGTTCACATAATGATTTTTTTGTCCCCACTCAGGAAGAACTGGAAATATTGTGGAATGTCAGTTTTGATGGGGCAGCATGCAAAGAAGGGGAAAGAGTTGGATTTTGGGTGAAACCCTTAGAAGGAAGAGCCTTAAATTATTCCTATAAAATTGCCTTCGATTGCACAAATAATGAGGCAAAATATGAGGATATGATGTTGGCAATTCAAATCCTAAAATATTTCCAAGTCAGGAGGTTGGTGATACATGGGAACTATGAGTTGGTGATTAAGAAAATGCAAGGCAAATATCAGGCCAGACTCATCCCAGGATGAGAAGCTACAGAAATGTTTCCCTAGATTTGATAGAATGTTTTGAAGAATGCAAGTTTAATATGATTTCCATATTGCATAATGGTATAGTTGATTCTTTGGCCACTTCTGTTGTTGTTTTCAAAATTCCCATGTACCCCAATAGAAAATGTAAGATTGAAGTTAAGTACAGATCCTATGTCCCAGATAATGTTAAGAACTGGCATCTCTTTAAGGATGATAAGAAAATCCGGAATTTCCTTAATCTCACTGGGGATTTTGATGGCTTTATCATTGATGAAGATAACATGTTCCTGGAAGGGCCTACTCTCACCCAGGAGTACCTGCAAAATCATATAGATGTTCCCAAAGAAATGCCACTGGAGGATATTGTTGCCCTTGCTAGGGGTGTTGTTGGAAATGAAACTAAGAAAGCTATTGGGAAAGAACTACAGGAGTTTGATGGACAACATGAATATTTAAACAATATTTGTGGCAAAGAAATCCTGCAGCTTAAAGGTAACTCTATTCCCGGGGTTTTAGTTCCTTTAGAAAATCTCTTTGGCCCAAATGATGTTGCTATGGAGCCTCAACTTGTCCCAAGCTGTGAGGATGTCGAAGACGTGAATATTGGAATAGGAACTCGTCCTAAAATCATTAAGCTCTCAAGAACACTCTCACCAGAGGCCAAACATAAATACATCTCGTTGATGAAAGAATACGCAGATGTTTTTTCTTAGAGCGATAGTGATCTTAAGGCCTATGATACAAGTATAATTCAGCACACTATACCAATCAAAAAGGATGAGATGCCTTTCAAGCAAAAACTAAGAAGAATTAACCCCAAGCTACTACCCCTAATTGAAAAGGAAATAAAGAAGTTGTTCGAGGAAAAAATCATTGTGGCTCTTAGATTCTCAAGGTGGGTGGCCAACTTAGTTCCGGTGAGGAAGAAGAATGGAGAAATAAGGTTGTGCATTAACTTTAGAAATCTAAACAGAGTCTCGTTAAAGGACCATTATCCTCTTCCTAATATGGACCACATTCTGCAGAGGGTAGTTGGCTCACAAAGGATCTCCACCTTGGACGGTTTCTCAGGCTACAATCAGATCATGGTGCACCCAGAAGACCATGAAAAGACCACTTTCACCACACCCTGGGGTACCTTTATGTATGCAAAAATTCCATTCAAAATCATGAATGCAGGATAAACCTTCCAACAAGCCATGGGCATAGCATTTTTCAAGGAAAAGGACAAGATTTTGGTTATCTATTTACATTACATCACTGTCTTTTCAAAGTCTGGTGAGGAACACGCCACACACCTATTGAGAGTGTTCAAAAAATGCAGAAACTTTGGCATTTATTTGAATCCAAAGAAGTCCGACTTTGATATGAAAGAGGGGAAGATGCTCGGGCACATAATTTCCCAAGAAGGCATCAAAATAGAACCAAAAATATTTGAAGCCATATAGAAAATTGACCTCCCTCAGAATAAGGTTGAGGTTCAATCGTTTCTGGGAAGGGTGGGTTTTCTAAGAAGGTTTATTGTTGCTTTTGTTAAGATTGTGAGGTGGATAACTAGTATTTCAAGAAAGGATAATGAGATTAAATGGACACCTGAAGCAAAGAAGTCTTTTGAGGACATAAAGAAATCTATTTCAGAAGCACCTATGTTGGTAAGCCTTTATTTCTCCAAAGATTTCCTCATTTTCTCATTTGCTTCAGAGCACACAGTGGCAGGAGTATTGTTACAAAATAATCGTGGGGGGAATGAAGAACCCATTGATTTCTACAACAAAACATTCATATATTCCCCACTGAAGTACAACATTATAGAAAAGCAGTCTTATGCTCTGGTACAGGCCATGAAGGAGTTTCGAGTTTACATCCTGCATTCTCACATCATTGTTCATGTTCCCACCAGTGCAGTCAAGGATACTCTAACCCAACCAGATCCTGAGGGTAGAAGGGAAAAATGGATAGAAAACTTACTTGAGTACAACTTGGAGATTAATCCCACAAAGCTTATTAAAGGCCAAGGGATAGCCAAACTCATGGCACAGTCAAAATATGATTTGCTCATCCTGCACATGGTTGTTGAATTATCAATGGAAGAGAAAAACGCTGAGGAATGACCAGAGCTACAAGTGGCTGAATATTTCCTTTCATCCCCATGGTATACTAACATCATCTTCATGTTGCAACATCTACAAGATCGTAGGATATGGAAAGAACAAGGGTCAGATTTCTCAAGCAGAAAGCAACAAAGTTTTGCATATTAAATGGGAAACGATATTGGAAAGAGCCAGGAGGGGTTCTGTTGAACTATGTAAATGAACAGGAGGAAAAGAAGCTCATTGAAAAGTTTCATGTGGGAGAATGTGGAGGTCATCATTACTGGAAGACCACTCTGAATAAAATTATGAGAGCGGGATTGTACTGGCTCACCATATTTTTGGACACCCACAAGGATATTGTTTCCTGCCATAAGTGTCATATATTTGAAGGGAGATGAAGCTTTTTCCATTGCTTATGAAGCCAATACATGTTGAGGCCTCTTTCCAACAATGGGGATTGGATTTCATTGGAGAATTAAAACCATATTCCTCAGGGTAGCATAAGTGGATTCTCATTTCCACTGATTATTTCACCAAATGGATTGAAGCCATCCCAACTAGACAAGCCACTAAGACAATAATTATTCAGTTTTTGGATGAGAACGTTTTGCCAAGGTTTGGAGTGACTAGGAATTTGATCACTGACAATGCTGCCGCATTCAAATCAAAGAATATGGTTGAGTTTTGTTTCAAATATCACATACAGTTGGGGCATTCCACAGCCTATTACCCACAAGAAAATGGTTTGGCAGAATCTTCAAACAAGAGTCTGATGAGGATCATCAAAAATATGTTGCAAGCCAACAAGAAGGCTTGGCACACAAAATTGACTCATGCTTTGCATGTTGACAGAATCAGTGTGAAGAAATCCATTGGCACCTCACCATTCCAGCTCATTTATGGTTCTGAGGTGATTTTCCCTAGTTCCCTAATTTTTCCAGTGATAAGGTTGTTTTAGGAGGAAGATGTTGAAACCAACCCAAGTCAGAGAAGGATGTATTAGTTGGTTAAACTGCAGTAGCAAAGAGAGCATCTCTTTGACAAAACTCAAAATTTTTAGGATAAAATGAAAGACGTCTTTGGAAAGAGGACAAATCTTGAGGATTTCCAACTAGGGGATGTAGTTTTGCAATGGGATGCACCTCGTGAAGAGAAGGGAAATCATGGAAAATTTGATCACCTATGGAAGGGCACTTACAAAATTGCAGCTTTCAGAGGGAAGAATGCCTACATAATGGAGGAGATGGAGGGTGGTCTTGTGTCAGGAGCTCCTATAAATGGGAGGCTCCACAAGCATTATTTCCTTTGAAGTAAGTTCGATCTTCCATATCATTATATATACCATTTTGTTTTAACATTACATGTGTGGATAGCTCTCTAGAAGACTTAAATCTCGAGGTGAAGGCAGTAAGGTCTCTAGGAAGAGCTATCAATTGGTTTTGTTTTCCTTTTGAAGTTGGATTTAAAGAAACTAGAATAAATTTTGAGGCCCAATGGATCAAGCACTTGGTCTATTGTTCTTTGATACCTCATAGGGAAGATAGAATCCCCAATTGGAGCCAGCTGTTAACACCATGTATGGGCTAAATGGTTGGATAGGGAGGTCAGACCAGAGTAAATGTAAGCATGGCCTTGGAAATAATCTTTGTAAGAAAAGTCTGCTTCAGTGGTAAGTCTCGGTGAAAATAGATGGGGCAGAGCTACCCTGGAGGAGATCAAGGGCCATAGATAATTCTGTCGATCTCACAAAAATAGGAAATCCAGATAATTACGCAGTGACCAGACTAGAAAGGAGACCACTACAAGCTCCACTATGGAAATCATTCAGCCTCATCATGGGTGAGGCAGCAACGTAGAATGGTATCAACACCACATCAATAAAGGACATCACTAAGGATAATATATCGAGACGCTTGGTATAGGATGTGACATCGATCATTGCGACTGAGGTGAGGACCAAACTTATGATTTTTTAAGTAGATGAGGATGTCCCCATACCATGGCCCATTGGAGGATATGGTGAACAAGTGTTCATTGAGTAATGTGATCAGAGTTGGGGGTGATGTGGACGGGAATGGGAGCTCAGTCATCAATCGATCCAACTCTAGTGCCTTGGTGATTTTTGGTGTAACAAACTCTAGGTCATACTCTTGAAGGATAACAATCCACTTATGTACACATCCCTAGATGAGGCGGTGACTCAAGAGATATACCATCAAGTTAGAATCAGTGACGACTACGATTTGTCTCATCTGAATCTAATGGAATAACTTTTGGATCAAGAAGATGATGGAAAGGGCCATATTTCCCTCATTGAGGTATCGCAATGGAAAACTAGATAAATATCTGATTGACATAGTAGATGACATGCACTTAGAGAGCATCATCTTTTTGGAATAGAACACCTGCGATAGCATGCTCAGATGCAGAGACATAAAGAATGAAATCCCATGATAAATCAGGTGGTGAGATCAAGGGAGAATATTTCAAGGCCTCTTTTAAAGCATCAAATGTGGCTTTTTCTTGGTCGTCCCAGAAAAAGGAGACATTGATATGGAGCAGGAATAGGAAACCATGGACTTTGGTAGCGTAGTCTGGAAGAAAGTGGCATAGGAAATTGGCCCTACCATATGAAGGCCTTTTAGCTGACCCAAAGTATGTGGTGATTGAAGATCAAGTATGTATTGTGTCTTAAATAGTTCAACGATAACACACTTATGGAAAACGATGAATCCCATTAATCATCTAGTAGGTATGCATAACACACACTTGACTAGGTTCAAGCAGATATTATACTTTTGGCATTAGAGGAATACTTGTTGAAGGTCTTTTAAATGTTGGGAACACTTCTTGGATCGATTCATGAGGCATCAAACCGAAAGGCATGACTCGGTAGGCGAATGTGTCCCATGGGTTTGTAAAATTGGTTTTGTATTGGTCTTCCTTTCATATCTGATTTTGATTGTATCCAATAAATCCATCCATAAAGGATAATACTTCATGGCCCGCACAAGCATCGATGAGATAATCAATAAATGGTGTCGGGAAATTGTCTTTGGGATAGGAGAAATTAAGATCATGGAAGTTAGTGCAAACACGTATGGTGCCTTGTTTCTTGTTCACCGAGACGAGGTTGGACACCCATGTTGTGTAAGAAATTGGGTAAATGAAACCGACTTGGCATAGTTTTTTTATCTTATATTTTAAATCTAGTGCTTTTTATGGGTGGATTGTTTGTTGCTTTTGTTGAACGGGCGTAACATCGAGACATGTGTTTATTTGATGTTCAACGATGGACGGGTCGATACCAGGCATCTCAGTATACAACCAAGTGAATATGTCGTAAAACTCTTGAAAAAGAGATTTATATGTACCTACTTATTTTGGGGTGCATGATGCCCCAAATGTGATTTTTTCCACAATCTCAGACTTAACAGAAGTGTCAACCTGAATGGTAGGTGAGATATTGGCCATGTTTCCTTCCTCGAAGGAATTATAAATCGATACAAGATGTTTGCACCAATTGACATTGTGGTGAGGAAGGAAGTCTTTCAACTCCAGGATAAACTGGTTGGAGGTTGGTGTAAGTGTTGCATCAGGGATAAAGTATGCACAGTGCTGCATGTCATCCCAAGGAAATTATAGCTCTGTCAATGCCTCGAGTATTTCTTTATCCATGTGGAATACTTGAGTCATTAGATCAAAAGGATTAATGGAGGGTGATGGTGCAGACAGAGGATCACTCGTCGAGATAACATAAATGGTATTAACCTTGTTCAAAGAGGATTTTGGGGGGTGGATCTCTTTTGCAACGTTGATCTCTGACTCCAGCGAGTGTTTTCTTAAGTTATCCAACACAGAGTGGTATTCAGTTAATTCAATGCAATGATGGGAGTAGTGATTGTAAAGACCAAAAATTGTGCATGGGTGGGTTGTGCAAAGGGAATTAATATTGGGTTGGTTTGGGTTAGGGATCTGGACCATGGGAACATTCTCATCAACATCAATTATTTGTACATATGTTCGTAGGATAGGAAACTACGGACACTTCTGGGTAGCATGACCAGTAACGTCACATAATGTGCAAGGGAGTGTTTTGCAAGTCGAAGTTGAGGAAGTTGTGCTTCCATAATTACTTAGGTTGGTGTTGGATGGGTTTCCCCCAGCCTTCTTCTTGGGGGGAGGGATGGGGTTACTCAGAGTTGGATGACGGGTAGCCTGAGGAGATTTTGTAGCTGAGGGTACTCCAACTAGTAAACGTTTGGCAGTATTTATTAGTTGAACTAGTTTCAAAACAACACTTAGGGTCAGAGGAGGGTTTGGAGTTCTAAGGTACCAAACTGGGAGACCCAAAGTTAAACCAGGAAAGTTGAGGGTTTCCATGGAAAATGTGCTCACAATTCCTGAAGATGGGAACATAAACTGTATATGTTGGATGGGTGTGGATACCCACTGATTATAGGGTAGTTGACTCGGGGCAAGAGTTATCATTGGTTGTGGTTGAGTTTGTGGGTGGGGTGGGTTTTGGGTTGATGGTATATCAGATGAAAGGGTGCAAAGATATGATATCTAGACCATTGTCAAAGGTGGTGGCAATGTCAAAAAAGTGGTAGTCATGGGAGGTTCTCTGAAGACATATGGGGCGATGGCAGTCAACAAATGAATGGACACATTGTTGATGGAATTATCCACCATTGGGAGGATGTTTTCTAGAGTGGAAGGACTCTTAGGTTCATAATACGTTAGTTGGTCAATTTTGACTATCTTTTCATCATGGGAAAACATTATGGTCTGGAAAACAGTCAAGGTGAACACCTTCATCGCATACATGTAGATACTCCCTAGGAGGAGGTTGTAATCAAGCTAAGTGTTCACCACTTCAATGTCTCTGAGGACAGTCTTGCCAGCCAACTCAACTGGTACATTGGGAAGAAGTCCTTGAGGTTGGGACGTATGCTTGTCATAAGCGCACATGGCAGTCAAGGATGGCTCTAAATTGGGATACCCTATATTTTTCCATAAAAATCCAGTTAACATGATGCATGTGGATGCACCCTCGTCGACAATGCAGTGGTGAATGAAAAGGTTCTGGATGTGTTATCAACCCAAATGGCACTTCTCTGTCCGAGTGCCGGCATTCCTTATGTTGGTACACAAAAGGATATATTAGGATTGAAGTTTGCCAAAACACTATAGATGGGAATGACTTGGGATGCATTTACCCTTGAACCAACTTGCCATATTATTTTTCTAAGTGTTGAGTTGAGTACGCGACTATCTCCATTGCCACTCACATACATACGCAACTATTACCATTGACAACTCATGTACTGTACACGACTATCTACATTGCAACCCGTGTACATCAGCGTACGCAGGTTTCCTTTAAGCAACTCCTGTGTCATACGCGGATTGCCTATATCAATAGTCGCGTACATCTTGATTCAACCTTAAAAATATAAAACATGATTAATGGAGATTAGTTGGGCCCTAATCATTAACTATCCTAATTGTTTCAACCTCCTCAACCTTCGAAACCACTCTATTTCCCAAAGTATAAATAGAGGCCTTGGGGAGGGCATTAATCAATCAAGATTGGAGAGAAAAGTTATGTTGGTGGTATATCTTCAGAAGTCTTGGAGCAGTAGGACTCAGAGTCCTTTGGTTGCAGAGGAGTCCTTGTCTCAAAAGCTAGGTTGTACTCTTATCTCATTCACTGATTGTTAATAAAGAGAATTCTTCTTCCAACATTGTGTTGAGTCTCTTTCGTGTATCGTGGTTAATGAATATTCTTGATTATGTACTAGATATATTGTTTATGTAACCTCTTATATATACATGCATAAGATAGTACTTGGAGAATTTGCTCTTTACAGGTGAAGGAGGTGCATCCCTGGAAGCTCTGGAGAGAAGAGGAATGGAAGAAGATCAAGCTTGGATCAACCGTCGGTAATCGGGTAAGTCAAGACTTTCTTCCTATTTCCTTTATGTTCTTTGTTAAAGTTGATTGTCTGCAAGGTTATTAGTAAGTTGGTAACCCCAGACCCTAGGTTACAAGGGTGCTTAATCCTGAACAACAGAACTGGCGACTCCACTGGGGAGTCCAGCCTACTGTGGGTTAGTCCTATAGATCCTTGCCTAGTCTTTGCTTTGATTCAGTGTGTGGTTTTATGTCTTGGTTTGGACTTGTAGTAGTGTTTTAGAGACCTTCATAATTTTTTCTTTTTTGAAATTTTTTTCTCCTATACGTGGGTTGCTGTGCTACACAGTCACGTACAGAGGCTTGTATACACGGGTTTCTATATTGAATAGTCGCGTACATTACGCGGGTTGTTCAACTAGACAGTTGCATACATACCTTAGTAGCAAAATTTTGGGTAGGGTTGCTTGTCTCTGTCCTTTTTGGATTTTGCCTTGGTTTGTGGTCTTCTAGTACTGGCATTTCATTGTAGGTTTGAAATCCCTGTGAACCATACTTCATGCTTTTTAGTAAGCCCTTAAGTTTTTGTTGTTTGGATTTTCTTTCTTTTTTAGCAATATTAGGTGGATTATCATGTTAGGTGATAGGTCCAAGTGCTGTGTGTCTGAATCAGTGATCAGGGTTGTAGATACTGTGTACCCTGTGCTATTTCCAAGTAGTTTCGGTTTGTCCCTTGCCTTTTATTAATTTCAGTGGATTTCATTCATTGTGTCTTCCCAAGCTAGGTGTTCGCCAAGTTTCTTCCTTAGGGGGTTGATGTTTGGTTCTAATAAGTCTGCTATACTTCATTTTGCTTGCTTTATATAGTCTGATTATTCAAGCATACTCAAGAATTTTTGCATTTAGGTGCATAGTAATTTTTGAAGAGTTTGAAAAATGAAAAGAAAAGCATTTGAAACAGTTGCATTTTAATTGCATATTGTAGTTTTATTTTCAGTTTTTGAATAAAATCTCAAAAATTACAAAAATAAGTCTTAGCTTTCTCTTTCCTAGTTGCATTTTCATTAGTTCATATTTACAAAAAAAAAACTTGCTTTAAGTAGTTATAATTTGATTTGGAATTCATTTTATACACCTTTTTTAACTTTTCTTATCAAGTCTATAATATCATAGTCATTCACGCCACTTTCCCTCTGACTAAGAACAACCCTTAAAATTAAAGCTATAATTTAAAATCTATTAGTAAGTTTTGTTTCATAAGGTCATACACCTACTATCTTAGGCTAGACTTATGGGATAGGAAGTGTAAACTCCCCATAAGTACTTAAATTCAGATGTAGTTGGCCAATCGATAGGTGAATCCTTCTCTGTGTTGATAGCATCTGGGAAGCTCCTCTCAAATGGGAGTTAACCACGAGGTCGTGTGGAGGCATTGGAATGAGGAGATAAACCTCTGATTCATTGTCAAAATGTAGACCAAGGTTTTTACGCATCTAGGGATTCTGTCCTATACAAAGTTTCAGGATTTGATACTTTGCCCATGTATATGAATCAGGCTTGCAACTATCCCCCCAGACTATTGATATAGTTAAGTTAGCCTCTAGTCTCTTTCACATCTAGGGTTTATGCACAGGTAAACTGGAAGGCTATTTTTGGTTCACCTTGGACGGGCTTGGAAGGTAACCCTTGTTGAAAGTGTAGGAGGGCGGTGGGTGATTCCTCCGCTTATGCCTAAGAACCTCTTCAACGACACCAAGAAATTGTTTCTCATCTTTCTTTAGGAAAGCATATCTTATACCCTTTGTGATTATTGAGACTTTAGGAAATTTTGTAGTGATTGCTCTGTGGTTTGTCTGTGTTTTTAGCCGACCTTAGGGTGTGAAGAGTCAAATTTACAATCGTGGAGGACCAATCTATCAGAAGGTCACAAAGGTTGCAAAACCTTCCTCTGCTTATCACATTAGAACCTCCACTTCCTCCTCAAAGGCGGAGATTGGACACGGACGGTTCTTTCGAACCGATAGGAGTTAGTGAAGTTCCGGGTGAACCAGAACTTAGGGAAAACTGTGTTAATTTAAACATAGTTGAGATAGAAGACTTGCAGGCTAACAAGTTTGCAAGGAATTTTAATTCACCTCTAACTGACTTAAACGATCCAGTGATCGTTCAGGTTCGTCCTTTCAATCCACCCATGATTGGTGTCCCTTTGGGTAGAATAATGTCTACTATAGGAGAGAGTTCTTCTACTTCCACCTCAGCCACTCTGAGTGAAGGGGTGCCACCTGCCCCGGTAGGTTCCCCTAGAACAAGTATACCTACTACACCGTTAACTCCAACTAGCCGAGTGGTTCAACCACTGGCTCCCACAATTTTATCAGGTGCTTCTGGTGGTATGGTCACTGGGATTCCTAGTGTACCTACAGTTCCTACTTCCTTCGCACACACTGCTCAGAGTGGTCTTATAGGATCCTTGGATTTTCTCCAGGGTTTTCCTTGGAATGGGGGGCACATTCCCCCATCCACTCCATACGTAGCGCCAACACCCGCATATGTAGGGGTGCAGTTCGAAAACCCTAATCATTATGGTCAAGGTTTTCAAACTCCAATTTCAGCTCCATTCACGAGCTCTCCTTTTTCACTTTTCAGCGGAGCGATACCTGCTCCCATATTCCAAACCCGTCCTTCGACTAGGGCATCTAGAACCTCATATATTGCACCGCACATAAACAATCTGCTGGCTTATGGAACGAATCCTTTCCAAAGCATCCCAACCACTTCACAACCGGCAACAGGGGGTAACCCCACCTTCACATATGGGAATATGGGGGCAAGTCCCTCTAATCCCCAAGCTGGTACTTTTAGTGCTCTGGTTAGACCCAAGATCCCTTTCCTGGCAACGTTAAATTTTCCAGATTTGTCGAAACTAATGAATGACCCGATGAGACATAACTCCTCCTGGCCACCCGTTCCTACCAAGCTACCCTCGAATATCCCGAAATTCAAAGGCAAATTTGGTGATGATCTAGGAGCTCATGTCACCACTTTCCATTTGTGGTGTTCATCCAACTCACTGAACGAAGATTCAGTTCGGTTGAGGCTATTCCAAAGAACTTTAACCAATACTGCAACAAAATGGTATATTGAATTGCCTTCTACTACGTTTAACAGTTTTTGGGACTTGACTAACGTATTCCTTAGTCACTTCCAACTTCTTGTTCGATATGATTTCAGGACAGACTTGTACTTGTCTACCTTTCAATAGGACAAGTCCACTCATATTTCAGATCACATCCAAGAGTGGAGAAGATGGAAGAGCCTTATCAAAGCCTATTAGAGGAATTTTGGGGTCTAAAATGGGCCTCCTAAGGAAAATAATAAAATAATAGTTAAAATAATAAAATAATATCGATTAATTTTGGAGGAAGAAAGAAAAAAACTACTTTTTGTGTTCGTATTTTCGACATATCTCCCTGTGTTTTTACTCAAATTTCAATCGGGAGAGCTCGTTGGATGCGGAATTTGATTCTAAATCCAACGAGTACCCACACTGCATACTTTTGACGGACCCTGCTACCCCAAAAACAAGAAATACCTGAAAAAATGTGATGATGACATCATCGTCACGTTTTTTCAAGTATTTCTTGTTTTTGGGGTAGCGGGGTCCGTCAAAAGTATGCAGTGTGGGTACTCGTTGGATGCGGAATCAAATTTCACATCCAACAAGCTCTCTCGATCGAAATTTGAGTAAAAACACAATGAGATATGTCGAAAATACGAACAAAAAAAGTAGTTTTTTTTAATGACAAATATGTCAATTCAACCATTATGGTTGACTTATTTTATTGAAATTCTATTGGTTCTTGAATTCCAACTCACAAAAACTTATTTTGGCACGTTTTCTTATAAGGCCCATTTTAGACCCCAAATTTCCTCTAATGCTCCACTATTCCTCCCGAGTTCTTATTAGAATGGTTCCTTAAATCCCTATTGCCATATATATCTAAGGATGTATCTACTTTGGGAGTGACCAACGAGGAAGAAGCTATCCTCAGGTCCCATCAGCTAGATTTGATATATTCTCAGTCTGGTATTTTATATGAAATTATCCCTGAGGCACCGAGGCCAACACACAATGTAGAGAAACCTAAGCCTGGACCCCATGCCAATGGTGTGGTTGGTTCTATGAATTCTCCCACTGTATAATCTTTGGTGAAACAACTCCACCAGCTGTTTGTCAAACATTCTATGGTGGAGGAAGCAAAGGCTATTCCCTCACCCCAAAATGAAAATGTTTTTGCACAAACCTCTCAGAAGGGCAATCAGCAGCCCAGTGGGAAAAAGAAGAAAGGAAAAACGGTGAGGGAAACCAAAACAAGAAAAAACCCACAAACAATGTTGATGGGGGGAAAAAAGAAAAGAAGAAGGTGAAATTCCCATGTAAGTTGTGCCATGAATATCACCTGACCCATCTATGTCCCCTTATGGAACAAG
Organism: Pseudotsuga menziesii; assembly: GCA_001517045.1. NCBI lineage: Eukaryota > Viridiplantae > Streptophyta > Pinopsida > Pinales > Pinaceae > Pseudotsuga > Pseudotsuga menziesii. Next base: position 122,235 of record LPNX011122236.1, read on the forward strand.
CTCAAAAGCTGTTAAAATGCCAACAATCGGCTGTCCTAAAGGCTCCTTTTCCCCAAGGATAGAATTCTGCTTCAGCTTCAAATGCAGCAGGGGGCACCCCAAATTCTCCTGACCCTAATTACATCAACATGGTTCGATCCAAGACTTTACTACAGACCAAGAACAAGAACTGTTAAAAAGAGACCTCGGAGAAGGGTAAGTCAATAGGTGAAACTTCCAACCCTCTCACGATTGAGAAGTCTGCCGAAATTATGCCCAAGATACTGAAAGGTATCTTTAAGAAAACCTTGCACAATCCTAATGCTATGTCTGCATCAAACTACTCTGTAGTTGAATATTTGGCCCAGACTCCTTGTGCAATGTCGGCTTTAGAGGTGTTACAGAGTTGTCCCACCCAATAAGATGCACTCTTAGCAGCCTTAGGCAGTATGGACTCATCGAGCCTCATGGCGAAATTTAATCTATCTGATGTCAAAAATCGCCTACCATATCATGTAGCCTTATCAATAGATGTCATCCATGATGGAAAAACCATTGGAAGGGCAGTTGTCGATGAGGCTGCTTCTACATGTGTCATGTCCTTGTCTTGTTGGAAAGCTCTTGGATCTCCAAAGCTGGTTCCATCGAACACCCTACTTACTGCTTTCGACGGAAGGTCATTTCGTCCACATGGTATCCTACCGGCTTTCAAAATTAAGTTGACACGGAGAGCAGTGTCTATTGAGGTAGAGGTGATTGATGCACCTTTGGATTATAACTTGATCTTGTGGAGAATTTGGACTTACGCCATGTCAGCTATTGCATCAGTCGTTTTTCGAGTGGTAGTGTTTCCAAACGAAGGGAAGTTGGTTATTGTAGACCAACTTAGTTTTACTCGAAAAGGCCACATGGAAACTAATGAGTCCACCGTACCATTGGTTGATCAGGTTAGACCTGCTTCAGAGAGCTTAGGGAGTGGAATGTACGCATCATTAATGGGCACATTTGATCCCTGATTAATTATATAGGTTCTACTAGTGTAGGGAAGTCTATAGCAACGGTTGTTGATAGAACATATCGTTGGGTTCTTCCTTCCCACCATGAACCTGAAGTGCCCTTATCGGCAGCGAAAGTATCTTATCAAGCTATCATTCATACTGTTGTTGATCCCATTCCAGTCCCTCTCACAGTCTCAGAGGAGCCGAAAGAATCCTATTTTCCTGCTTGGGCAGAGAACTCTTTGCATTCTAGAGATTGCTTAGATATGGTTTTACCTTCAAATGAAGCCATTCTGGAAGACATGTGCGGATGAGATAAGATCTGCGAAGATCTTCACCGTCGATCTTATTTTCTTCCAGAGTTAAGTAGGATCGAGAACCAAGAGTTCCATATGAGACGGGCAGGTGATGTTGATACGCCTATTAATCCCTTACCAAGGGAAGGGATGTTTGCTTAGGGGAATATGGCAAACATTTCCGCTACAATTCCTATCAACATCTCTGTAAACCCAAACGTTGTGGAAAATGTACACATCGGCGCAAACTGCTCTCTGCAGGAGATTGCGATCTATACAGCCTTGTTTAAGGAATTCCATGACGTATTTTCCTAGTCATATGAGGAGATGCCAGGCATTTATCCATCAATAGTCAAGCATGAAATCTGAACATAACCTGATGCTAGACCCATTCGACAAAAGTTGAGACCCGTCAACCCGCGTAAAGCGGCAGCGGTTAAGGCTGAAGTTGAGAAACTGCTGAAAGTTGGTTTCATTTACCCCATAGCTTTGACAAAATGGGTATCCAACCCTGTTCATATTGACAAAAATCAATGGACTATATGCGTTTGTAATGACTTTCAAGATCTAAACAAAGCCTGTCCTAACGACAACTACCCGACGCCATTTAGAGATCAAATTATTGATGCTTGTGTGGGAAATGAAATATTTTCGTCTATATATGGCTTCTCCAAATATAATCAAATCCAAATTAAACCAGAAAAACAACATAAAACAACTTTTATTTTTCCTTGGGGTACCTTCGCGTACAAGAAAATTCCCTTCGGATTGAAAAATGCAGGGTCAACCTTTCAGCGAGCAATGAATTTTTCCTTTCACGACATTAAATCCATTGTCGAACCCTACCTTGATGATCTGCCAGCACATTCTTGTAAGAGGATCGATCACCCAGATCACTTGCGTTTGATTTTTGAACGATGCAGATACTACAAAATTTGCTTGAATCCCCATAAGTGCGTTTTCTGTGTCGATTCAGGGAGACTGCTTGGATTCATTGTTTCGAACAAAGGCATTCAGGTGGATCCTTTGAAAGTTGAGGCCATCGTAAATCTTCCTCCTCCTCGTTCTATCAAGCAACTTCAAAGCCTGTAGGGGAATTCCAACTTCCTTCGATGTTTTAATGTAAATTATGCCAAGATTACTAAAGGTTTCATGCACCTGTTGAAATAGGACACCCCATTTGTATGGGATGAAATTGCACAACTTGCATTCGAGGCATTAAAAAAGCTTTGTTGTCGGCACCGTTATTGCGTCCGCCAGATTACTCTCGAATTTTTATATTGTATCTAGCCACATCTGAGTCGACCATAGGGGTATTACTAGTCCAGGAGAACAATAAGCTCCAAGAGCATGTCATCTACTATCTCAGCCGTGCTTTAGCCTGCCCTGAACTTAGGTATTCCCACGTTGAGAAGTTGGCCTTGGAAGCTGTGTATGTTGTTCAGAGGTTGTGTCACTACATCTTAGTGAGGACCATGATGATAGTGGCGGATGTTAATCATTTTCAATATGTTTTGTCCCGATGGATAGTTGGAGGAAAATTCAACAAATGGATAGTCATTCTTCAGGAGTTTGACTTAGATTTCCAATCCACAAAATTCAAAAAATTCTTATTTTTTGCTGAGCTCATTGCAGAATTTCCAGTAGAGGAAGATGTAGCCATTGAAGAAGACTCATTCCCATATGAGCATATCTTTTTGATTTCCACCTCTGACCCCTAGTACGGAGATATACTTATCTATCTCCAGACTTTGAATTATCCTGCAGCCTTCTCACAGGAAGAGCGGCATAAACTTCATGCACATGCTAAGAACTACCTCATTATTGGAGATACTTTATATCGTAGGGGGGTAGATTATGTTTTGCGTCGATGTATTACACACGAAGAAGCAGAGAATGTCCTAAATGATGCCCATAGTGGAGCGTGTGGGGGTCATTTATCTCTATTAGCAACAGCCCAGAAGATCTTATGTACCGGTTATTTCTAGCCCACAATCTTTAAAGATTGTGTGGAAGCCGTGAAGTGTTGCCATCCTTGTCCGCTTTACACTAGAAAGATGTGGTCACATCCTGCTCCATTATTTCCCATCATCTTAGTGGGCCCCTTCACGAGGTGGGGGATAGATTACGTGAAGTGCAACCTAGTCTCAGCTGGGGGGCACAAACATATCATTGTGACTGTAGATTATTTCATGAAGCAGGCAGAGGCAATGCCCACCTTTAAAGCTGATGAGGAAACTGCGGCTTTTTTCATTTTCACCCAAATTATCGCACAATTCGGTATCCCTAAAGAGATTGTCACTGACCATGGCAGTCATTTTCAAAATAGTATGATGACTAAATTGACCACTATGCTAGGGTTTAGACAAGAGCATTCATATTCGTTCTATCCCCAAGCAAACGTTCAAGTCGAGGCTGTCACTGGCCATGGCAGTCATTTTAAAAATAGTATGATGACTAAATTGACCACTATGCTAGGGTTTAGACAAGAACATTCATCTTTGTTCTATCCCCAAGCAAACGGTCAAGTCGAGGCTATAAATAAAACTTTGAAGACTATTCTCAAATGTACTATTAATGCAGCCCGTTCCAACTGGCACATCATGATGTATCCTGCACTTTGGGCATATCGAACCAATGTGAAAACTACTACAGGGTTTTCTCCTTTCCAACTCGTTCACGGAGTGGAAGCAGTCACCCCGGTCGAATGTGAAATCCCATCCTTAAAGATCGCTATTCATGTGTTACATGATACGACTAAGCTCGAAGAACGTTTATTACATTTAGAACATATAGATGAGCAACATAGAGATGCGCTAACAACAAACGAAGCTCATAAAAGTAGGGTAAAAATCCAATACGATAAATTAGTCAAGCCTCAGATTTTTTCTGAAGGGGAGGTTTTCTTGCTTTGGGATCAAGACAAAGAACCCCTGGGGGCAGGAAAATTCAGGTCTATGTGGTTATAACCTTATGTTGTTTCAAAGGTTTTGAAGAAGGGCGCATATGAATTGACAGATTTCGAAGGAAATAAGTTGCCTAAGCCTATAAATGGGCTCTACTTGAAAAGGTACTATGCTTAGGCTTAGTGCTTTTTCCTGTTTTTTATTGTATGTATTTTTTATGTACAATAGTTCATCAGTTTGTGTTTTTATACCATCTGTTGGTTGTTACAGATGTCTTTCGAGTGGTTTGTAGGTTTTATTGATGGCGCCAGTCGCCACACATGTAATCTAGATTCAGCCGCATGGGTCATTTACTCGCCCTCGGAACAGTTAGTTGCCTCAGGAGGTGCTTGCTTAGGTCCTGCTACCAATAATGTGGCCGAATACAGGGCTGTCATTGAGATTTTATGGGATGCTTTGTCACGTGTTATCACTCAGCTGGAAGTCCAACTTAACTCTCAACTGGTGGTTTCCCAGCTCAATCGAGCTTATTAGGTGCAGAACCCTATTTTACTACGTCAGTTTATGCAAGTTAGGTTATTGGAAAGAAATTTTGAGTTTATTATATTCAATCATATTCCAAGAAATCAAAATTCATTAACTGATGCATATGCTAATTATATCTTAGATTGGCACTTAACACATTTTGCATAAAAATATACAGCAGACACATAAAAAAACACTTGTAAATAAACCGGCAAAATATACATACATACATACATACATACATACATACATACATACATACATACATACATATATATATATATATATACACACATACACATACACATACACATACATACATATATATATATATATATATATATGAATATATGTCCATATAGATAGGTCGAGTTTTTGATCCTCAGATCCAGTCATAACTGTATAATATACAAAACATGGATCAAAGTCCATAAAATGCTCCTGAGTCTAAGCTTGACCACCCTGGTCCCCCTAATCACCCTACTCTCGGGCTTCTTCAGCCTCCTCGACTTCAGCAGCCTCAACGGCATCAATATACACAAGTACTGCTCTCATGTTAGAACCCCAAATTTTCCGAAAAATTTAAAATTTTTAATTTACGAACATTAACATAAAATGCAGTTTAACTAATCATTAATTAGTTATATGTTAACAGCTTGTTATTGAATTCATCGGTTGGATTATGTTTAGATAAAGAACAAATCTTTCAGTTTACTAACTTTTGTTCCTCTTGTGACCATAAGGTGAAACTGTCATGCAAAACTGGGCTTACTTAGCTATCGAGCTAATGGCAACGGCTTTCACTTTTCTTACAGGTATACAGGTAAGAGATTGTGGTGCTGCTTTTCGCAGTTCTAAAGTATATACTACAAGTTCGTCGTAAGAGAAAAAGCTCAATAAGAAAGTAAGAGATAATCCATTTCAATTTATGTTAAGGTATATTTAAACTGGCTCTTTTCTAGCAGAAGTAATTTATGTTCTTGTTGATCAATTACCTTCTCCATTCTATTAAATTGTAAATTATAAAAAGTGTCTTACTTAATTCTTAAAAATCAGAGTAAGAGAGGCAGAGTTATGAAATCTATAGTAAGAATCCAATTGTAAACAAAATATTACAAGTCAAGTGAAAACTAATAAGGGGCTTCCTGTATTACTTGTAAAGCTATGGCCTATCCTTGCCAAGTCCTCACTTATTATTGAGGATATCACTTTAAGTAAAACATCGTCTCCACATAGTAATTTCTACTTTCTTTTCTTTTAGTAACTGTGTACTACAATTACTATTTTAATTTTTTTGTAAATAAATCATTAAGTGGTTACGAGTAAAAAGGAACTATGCCTAGCTTTCTACTTTCATGCCTTCCTTTATAAACTTCTAAACTATACTAGCAAGTAAAAGAAGTTAGCTTATAACAGCTAGAAATCATTGAATGATCCTATAATACTTATCATCGCCTTTGAGCTTGGATTTAAACACAAGACTCAAAGTTCCAAGGGTGATTTTCACACTAGTGATAAGTTATTATTTTAAAGCAAGGGATAATCCTAAGGCCAAAGGTAAAACAATAAATAGGACCCAAAGATTACCGAGTTTGCAATATTAATATTTTATAGTCTTTATACTATTATCCTTTTTACTTTCTTTAAGAACTAAGTCACTTTATAATATAGAGGAAAATGTTTATATTTGATTAGTGCCAAGGTAAACTCTTATATACTATTAAATACAAGACAACCCTCCAATGTATATGTGCTATGATAACAATGATTATCAAAATAGGGTGGAGAATAACGATTGAAGTCATTTGCATGCAGCGTAAGGTTGAAGAATTTCTCACGAAGACTTTGGATAACCTTTGATTAAAATGAATGATTGGGAAAATTATTCCTCCATCGAGTTGTTGGTTGAACTATATACCAAAAACCCACTGCGCGTTGATAAATTTCCGGCTAACGTGGCAATACCTTAGCCATATGTTGCATGGTTAAAAGAGTTGTTGAAAGAACCCTAACCTTCATTATCTCCATCTCCTTCGGCGCATGTCACTCTGTGATGGTGTTGTGCACCCATGCGTTGTTCTCCTCTGTAACGGCCTATCCCAGCTTGTCTTCTTGTTGTGGCTCGTAGAGTCGTTCTTCATTGTTGATATTCAGTTGGTCGTTCCTCCCTCGTGCTTTCCTCTGCCTTGTTTAAAAGATTCGAACCTTTACCTATGATAAAAAAATGCCTCCCTCCGTGAGGTTTGATGGCTTGACCTACTGTACCTGCAATTTGTGCACAGCTGCGAAATAATCCTCCTTTTCCTCGTTGCAGAAGGGTTAGTTCCTTGCGCTGACAGTTTTATCGTTGCTACTAGTGGTCGTCTTCTCGAAAGGAACAGGTATAGAAGACAATACTTCTTTCTTTGCTTGACTGTTCATTTTCAATTTTAAGTTATTATTTTAAGCTACCAGTTTTAATGATAAGGTTTCCCTTTTAAATTTCAGGTTCTTCGCTCTCCTTTGTTCGGGGCCTTTGGTGGAAGACTTGGGAAATGGCTACAAGTTATGGTAAGCCTGGTTACACCATGGCTCCTTCTCCTTATGGATTTCCGTTGGAACGCTCGAGGGTTGGCTTTAAGAAGCCTGAAACCCTTACTACTTCATTTTGGTTTTAATATGATGCTGGTTTAATGAATTAGTAGGAGAAACCCCTACGCTATGCGAGGGTGTTACGGCTGAGGCCGAGAATGTAAATATTAGCTTTCCTTTATGCTTAAGTGTTGTATATAAAAAGATTAACTGGGCTGTAAGCCTGACTGTGAAGGAGGTTAAGACCTCGACTTCTTGTCTTTACTGTACTCATGAATACACTGAGTTTTTACCCGAAGTTTTATAATAAAAGTTATTATGCTATTTTTTTGTAGCTCTTGGTTTGTATTATTGCATACATTTTTAAATTATGAGCTGTGTCAGAATAATTATGTTACAGGCTTATGACAGCCTTATTTTGTTAATTCATATTACGGCCATAGATAAAAAAATATTGGCTTATCTATATAGTATATAATTTACTTATATAAGTTGGATTTGTAGGGTTAAACCCTAATTTTACAGCATGAGAATAAGTACAGTTTCTTATTCTAAATTATATGTTGAAAATGTGAACTCTATTTGTATCTGTGGAGTTATTAAATTAAAATGAGTTATGTTATTCTGCTATTTGCTTAATACAATTTTATATACTGTTTTGAATTCTGAAGGAACTTTCTTTTATGAATTCTATAACAGGGTTTCTGTACCTGAGTTATACATTGACTTATTTGTTATATTTAAAATTGTTAAGCGATAAATATAGGGTTTATACCCTTTGGTTATATAGGTTCTTTACTATTTTGTTTTAATTTAATTTAACCATATTTATATGTAATATCAAGTTACCTTGTATTACTGGAGGTACATTTAACTCAGAATTATAATAAAAACAATAAGGACCTTTCCTTATGTCTTGAAAATAATAATGACTCTAGATTATAGAACATAAAAAGTATATTTTTATTATAGTAATAATACTTATTATTACAAAACAATGACCTTATCTTTATTAAGAGTATTAAAATCTCTATATGTTTATCCTTTGTTGAACTTATAGCACATAGAGGATATTATTATGTTAATTATTCCTGTATAGTTATGCAGTTACTTATAGAATTCTAATAATATTTAATCTGTCTGTTAAGTTAGGATATTACTTATGAAAATAAAAATAAATCAAATATCCTTTCTTATGATTTATCTTATATATATATAT
>LPNX011122239.1:27251-37349 GCA_001517045.1 Pseudotsuga menziesii
AAAATAAATTTGTGAGGCATATTAACTTGCATCTTTTGCTGAACTAATTGTAAATCACTATGCAAGAATACATTTGAATGTAAGATCTATGGTGATTTGTTGGTATGTATCTACTTTTCTTTCTGGTCATGTTATTTAAATCAATCAACCATTATATATCTTCATATCTATAATCTATATAGACATGCATATATTGTCGTTTTTTTTTAACATGTAATATTTGATTTGCAATTAAAGCCCCTTTGCACTTTGGAGTAATATAATTTGTTATTATGTCTACCACTCTTGTTTCTTGTTCTGTTATTGTTATATGATTCTATATGTGTATCATTGGTAACTTTGCAATCTGATTGATTACAACATTGTTTCAGTTGCCAGTGATACATATACTGGATGAAATGACTATGACTAGATGATAACAGAGCAGGAGATCAAATATTGGTGGGAGTGTAAGATAACGAACTACCTACAGAACTATGCTAGAAGAAACAAACTAACTATTGCCCAAGAAACAGAGAAGTTTTTCTCCGAAACACATGGAAATTTTGCCGAGTTCATACCTTAGTCTCTGAAAAAACTACTAGATGAAACAACCGACAAGAAATAAAGATCAACAGTTACTCCAAAAGTTAATAAGGGGAGACCGCACAAATTTTTTGAAGTGGTTTGAAAGAATCACTGATGAGTTCTGTGAGGAGTGAGTAGTCAATGAAAGAGTCTCTATCCATAGTATCAAAGAGATATTTTATAACAACCTCACTGAACATTTCCTGTGTCTGTTGCCAACACTTTTTTTAAAATTATTGATCAAAAGAGGGGCATGCCACATTGTCGAACCTCATTCACTACTGATAACTCCTCCAACAAACACAAACTAGAGAAGGGAAAAGATTAGAGAGCAAGGTGTTGTGCTCCAACAGGAAGAATGATGAATAAAGTGACGGAGTAAGAAGGAAATTCGCTAGATTCGAGTCACGATCGATAGGAAGAGGATGGCGATTAAGAAGTGTCACCAATGGATGAATACTTGTGGATAGAGCATGGTAGTGCTCTCCAAGTAGACATAACCCATGTTGTCATGCCTCATTCCCTGACAAATACTAGTTAGGTTGCCTGAGTGAAGAAGATTTAGGAATACGAGATGGAGAATTAGGTGTATGGAGTCAACTAGACGGTGAAGGAAATGATGTCGATCATCTTTTAATTCATCGATCGCAAGAAGGAAATTGGGTTACTTTTAAACCCTATCCATCTATTCACAATATTCACCTACTCTACTCAAATCATGAAGGAGCACCCCCCATCCAACCACAGCTTCAGAGAACACACTAGACCAATCAAAGTCACAAGAAAGGGTATCCCAATCTCAACAATTAACTTGGGTATCATCAGAAGGACTCAGCATAAATTGACTTCTAGTCAAAAGTGGGCCGACTAGTAAAGAAATATCTTCCAACGAAAATGAAAGTTCAGTCGAAAATAGTTATGAAGAAAAAGAAGTTACATAAAAACAACCCACCACCACCACCACCCCCTCCATCGCCTGAAGGAGATATAGAAGCTGAAAATATGGAACATATGTCTTCCCACATTCCCCTCTATGAGGGTGATGAATATCCCAAATGACATTGGTTCGTATGTGAATCGATTTGGGGGGAAAATGCGGTTAATAATGAATACTGACACATGGCCCAGTTTTCCAGTGCTCTGGGTAAGCGAGCACTAACATGGTACATAACGTATACGAAGAAAAAAACGAATTCCACTAAATCCCAAATAAAACAACAGTTCATGTCATTCTTCAAAACACCAAATGCAAAACATATTGCAGCAAAGAAGTTGAAGACTACAACCTAGAAACCGACTGAAACAGTTCGAGAGTATGATAAGAGATTCAAAGACCTACTAAGTGAGTTGGAGTATAACATAGATGAACAATTATTGATACAATGCTTTTTTGCAGGATTCTTACAGAAAATACAGATGCATATCTGACTAGAGAAGTTCAACACATATGAAGATGCATTAACTAAGGCGTTACAAATAGAGATGGATGAAGATTACCTTGTCAACCCCGTCGATGGGAGTCTTGAAGAACAATTGGAAATTATGCAGAAATCAATAATGGAGATAAGTCTCAAAGGACATGAAGACTGGTGTACTAAATGATCGATGGTTGGGCATACAAAAGACTTATGTCGACAGGATGATTGTCGACAAGATATTCATTTCATGCAGTCAAAGTGATTTTGCGACATATTCCAGGAGCATGAATTACATGCGACAAAAGGATATCCAAAAGGTTATCCATATATATGAAAAATGAGCAAGATCACCGGTGTGTCATCTAGGAAGTCAAAAGTCGCTCAACAACAAAATGTCACTTAAGTTTGAATAATTGACAGAATTACCAGGCAGTTTACCAGATGAATGTTGTCGCATAGAACAACAACAATGCTAATAATAATAGCAACAATGACCAAAATGAGTAGAATAATCATAGGTATGATGGCCGAATATATGAGCGATGGTATGACAACAATCGAAGTGGACTATTTTGAGGTTGAGGCCGATACTTTGGGAATCGAGAGAATAGACCATGTCATCATTGACATGCTGAGTGTCCATACTAAGAACGAACTGATCTTAAATTGTGTACAAGTTGTGGTGTCGATGATCACTCTTTCTAGGATTTCCTCACCATGCTTGAAAAATTAATAATAAGAAAACTGTTAACGTCTTGTCTAGTGTCAAAAAATGTGATGTTATTTGCACTAAGAATTTGCAAATTATTAGTCGACAAGGTACTAAAGTTGGTCCAGATAGCCCTCAAATAAGAAAAATAAGATATAAAGATGAGTATCTTAATCAGGCTAAACAAAAACAATTGTATAATGATGCATCACACATATTTCAGTAATTAGCAGCACAAGAAGAAACCGATGAGTCTTAATAGAATATTTATCAAGAATTAATTATTTGATAAACACTGATAATTCTGTTACAAAATTAATTGACTTAATGTACAATATCAAGAATAAATATGGTGTAGACAAGCAGGATAAAAGCATATGCAACCTTATTAAAAAATATAAAAATGACATTGACCCTTTAGTCAACCTGGAAATTGAAGGTTACCACGTCCGACAAGTCATTCTTGACTTCATATCTCAGGTAAACATTATGACTAGGGACACATGGGAACAACTGGGTAAACCACGATTTAATGAATTTAGCATATTGATGCATCTGGTTGGTAAAATTTCATGTACATATTGATGCATCTAGAATAGCAATCAGAGAAATAATAACGCAACCTGGTGACAATGAAATGGCCCATCTGAATGCATATAGCAGTAGAAAACTAAATAAAGTTGAACGCAATTATTCAACAACAAAAAGAGAAGTGCTTGGAATGGTATTTGCACTAAAAAAATATTGACATTATCTTCTTTCCAACGCAATCGTGTTCTATACTGACCATTAAGCATTAAAATATATAGTCAATAAACCATTGCATCATGGAAGAATATGTCGATGGCTACTGTTATTTAAATAATTTGAATTTGAAGTCATAGTTCAACTGGGTAAAGCAAATGTCAGACCCGACCACTTGTCGAGAATCAACATAGGAGAAGCACTGAATGGAATCAAAGACAATGTACCATATGCCCATATATTTCGAGTCGAAGCCGTATCTTCTGATCTAGCAAAAATTGCTCAATTTTTAGAGGAAGGTTGAGCTCCAGAAGGTATGAGCAATAAAAAGAAAAATATTCTAGCAATGAAAGATGCTCCTTACATCATAGTAAAAAGATTCCTCTATAAACTAGGTTTATACGAGGTACTCTGTTGATGTGTTTTGGATCATGAAAGAGAAATTATAATGGATGAAGCACACTTTGGCCCAATTGAAGGACATTTTCAAGTAGTCACAATAACTAGAAAAATCCAACAGTCAAGATTATGGTGGTCGACATTATACAGAGACTATTGAAGATTTATATGTATATGTGACAGATGCCAATGACTTAGAGGTTGACCTTTTCCAAGTACTGAAATTCCTCTAAAACTAGTAAACCCAAGTTTATCATTTGAGATTTGGGCGATTGAATTTATAGGACCATTTCCAATATCGGCTAGACAAACATGAACATGCTATATTATTAATGTAGTCGAATATGTCACTAAGTGGGCTGATGCAGAACCTATCGAAACATGTTCAAGTGAGATAGCCAAAAAATTCATATACGAAAATATCGTCAATAGATTTTGGTGTCCATTGACCTTGATCAGTGATCAGGGGTCACATTTTATAAACAAAAAAAATGCAGCTTTAACAAAACAACTTACAATAGAACACTAGAAGATTACAACTTATCATCCACAATCCAGTTGTGCAATCGAAGCATTTAACAAAACGTTGACTAGAGGCATAACAAAATATGTAATACCATCAAGGATGTTTGGGATGAAAAAATTCCCATTGTCATGGGCATACAGAATGATGTACAAGCGATCGACAGATCAAACACCATTCCAACTTGTTTATGGGCCGGAAGTGGTCGTTCTTTTACACTTTCGACAACAAGCACCTATAATCGCCGACATATTGCACATTGATGTTGAAAAAGCTAGAAAATAATGATTAATACAACTATATAAGATAGAAGAACATCAACCAATTGCAATGCAACACCAAGAAATCCAAAAACAACAACAAAAAGTATGGCACGATCAAAATATTAAAGATAAGAACTTGTCGGTTGGAGACATTGTGTTGTTGTATAATAGTCAATTAAAAGGAGAACCTAAGAAATTACATACATAATGGATGGGACCATACATTGTCGAAGAAATCAATGCTAATGGATCAATCCAACTGAAAACGTTATAGGGCAGTGTATTTCAGAAACTTGTTAATGGTGCCCAACTAAAACGCTATGAAGCATAAAAAAACGGTTGTATAACCGTTCAGAAATGTTGAAAAAAAAAAACAAATACGATAAAAACCTAAAAATAAACACAAAGAAAACACCATAGAAAAGCACTATGACAGGACCTTGGATGAACTCTCAGGACAAAAGTAGCAGATTCCTATTTGAAATACATAACTACCGACACAATAGACACGACGAATATCAACCATTCCATCGACATTACCATGATCTCGACAAACACCGATATAAAGAAGGACCAACAATTCAATCAAGTAATAATGTGTTAAAATTGTTGTGCCATTTAGATTATCAAGCAATGAGTCCAAAATTATTGATGTAGTGAATAGGAATAAATTATACAAACTAAAAAAATCAAATCTCATAGGAAACAAACAAGTATTGCTCAGGGAATTACAGTACTATCTTCATTACATAATCTGATGGTACAATAATGTTACATAGGAAAGAATTCGAATCATTAGCAATGAATTTGAATCTACTAACTGGATTTGATTGTATTTGACTGCATGGGTAACTAAATATGAAATCACTATTGGAGTCCAAGAGGTTAACTCCAGATGTCTAACTAAGTCACTATTGTAGGTACAACAGATCCCATGTTATTTTGACACGAGAGCCCAATTACACATACGGAAATAACTTGGTAAGACTCTTCGTAATCTTAATAGGATTTCATTAAGATATTTATTTGACTCTCAGGATTCCTATACTTAACCAAATTTCCAAAAAATCTAGGTTTGATTTCTTTGTTTTTTATGCACTAAGATTGTTTTTTGTTTGGGATTGTCTTAACACTCCACATCCCGCAACCCACAAGTTGCGGCATGCGGGGAATATTTTAACTGATATTTCATTTTTTCTTCCCACATCCCGCATCCCACAAATGCGAGATGCGGGGGGGATTTTCATGTGTGTTTAGTTTGATCAATCCGCATCCTACATCCCGCAAACTACAGAATGCGGGTTGTGGGGTTCTCATTTGTTTACATTTTGGTTTGCGTGTTTCCGCATTCCGCATCCCGCATCCCACAAAATGTGGAATGTGGAATGCGGAATGCGGAGCTGATTGAATAATTTTTAGTATTTTGCGATTCTGTACTCCGCATCCTGCAAGTTGTGGGATGAGGGTTGCAGAATGATTAGTAATTTTATGATTTCGTTTTTGATCCCACATCCCGCAAAACCAATCCTCATTGTTCTTTTTACCCTCATTTGACGGTCTGTATTATTTCTCAGGAATTATAAATATGACAGATTGATTTATGATTTTTTCACCTTTTTTTACTACTCTGTGATTTTACCTCCAGATTTTACTGTGTGATTCTGACAGTGTTTGCTACAGTTTCAGGTTGTTTACCAAGTCGCTTTCTTATAATTTGAACTATTTATTGTGCTTCTTGTATAATTCAGTTTTAATTTCAGGTACAAGTATTCAAAACAACACATGGAAACATTCAAAACCCCCATATTTACCAGGTGTAAAGATCTTCAGAAGGACATGTTCACTAAAGACCCGAACTTCAGTGTCTTTATTGATACTAGTAGCAGAGTGACTAAAACTTATCAATTGGACTGGTCCCAGGTTTACTCAATTTTCGATAACAATGACTTCTCAGACCTCTAGAGTGACCAACTTGTTTATGAGAGAATTAGGGATTTTGGCCTACATATGATTGCCACAAGACCAGCCATCCTACCCTATAATGATTCCATTAGATGGATTGTAGACCACACCAATGTGAAAGATCCTTCGTTTAATACTAGTACCGGGTCTCAACTAGCCAATTTCTACTCTGAAACCTTCATGAGGATTTATGCCCTTAAACCTTTTATACAGCTCCTCAATGCGGAATTTCTTAAAGCTGCCAAATCCAGATTCAATTTCGACCAAATGCTTAAATCCTGGATGACTGAACCATGCAAGTTTTCCAAGAGGAAAGACCAACTATACCTCGTTGAGTGGTTTAGAGAGCCTTACTCCCTTCTTGTAGCGATGTTATGTAGGATTTATGGTCTTCCCAATTGTTGTTTCTTTAAAGAGGAATGGGCTCCTATCGATCATCATATTATAACTACGGGTGAATCTTTCCCTTGGGCCTCAATCCTATCACTTTAACTCAAAAATGCCATACAAGAGTTTCAGAAAGCCACTGCTAAGAAAAATCCCAATTTTTATCTCACTGCTTTTATTATGGACATATTCTGTTTTGAATTCCGTTATCCTAATATGGGATGGATTTGGGTATTACCAGCTCCCCCTGTGCATATTTATCACTCTGAGATATGGGATAGCAACTTTGTGGCTAGGTTTTATGATATATGTGAAAGTTTCCTCGGCCGAGTGTATTTCTTGATTTTCAACAAAGAAGCTCCTGCCTTCTCACCTGAAGCAAAATCCCTCATAGCCACTATGGGAGACTAGTATGTTGGTGAATCATTTGCCTATATTAGGGTTTACTTTAGTAATACTTCCCATATTTTACCCAAGGTCGTACCGGACAGGTTGGTCCTTGAGGATCTTTCTTTTCAAACATGTTCACTACAGAGGGGATTTACAATGAATGTGTTGCACCTAAAAGGAAAGTGTGGCCCAGGTTTCGTAGTACCCTTGGATCCTTGAGCATACCCACCTCTACTTGGGCATCAGAGATGAGTGACCACATAGTGTCACTTAAACTTGGTTTTGCAAGAAAAATGCAGCAATATGATCCCAAAGGGATTGTTGATTTACACTTAAAGAAGAACCATTTCAAAACAAGGTATGTTCATGAGGAAAATCTGGATGATTTCATTTATCAAGGAGTAGATACATTTTCTGAAGTCTTGGCTAGGGCTAAGAGAAAAGAAGATAAAATCCATATCCTCTAGCATAAGAAGGAGATCGGGGACATAGTAAAACATTATAGGTCTATGGAGTTATACATCCTGGAAAGGATGGCAAAAGACAGGGAAGAAAGAAAATCTCAAGCTGCAACAAAGGAGGCATTGGAATCCAAAACTGCATCTATGGGAACTAGCTTAGATTTGGATAAACAAAAAGCTCCCATGGGAGAAATTCCCCAAATATCTGTGGAACAACAGGTTAAAGACTATTTGCAGACTTTAGAGATAATAAAGCAAAAGCTGAACATGATGACTTCGGCACTAGATACTCAAGAAGTTGCAACCTCTCAAACAACTAAAATTGCCCAGGTAACCACTGTGGTTGAAAAGACTCAACTTGAACAAACTCAGGTTGAGGACAAACCTTTAATAAAGATGAAGACCTCCATTCCTGTTCCTACTATTGACCTGACTCATTCAGAGGAAGAGGAGGAAATAATTTCTCATGTGCCTATTACTATTGAGACTGGTAATGATTTCCAAATTTTCACCAATGGTAGAAATGGTAAACTGTCATCACCTCCTCCTCAATCTCAACCTTCTTGTTAGTCTGTCCCATCTTCTTCTGCAATACTTCTTTCATCAATAATGGATTTATCATCATTTTCTGATGGCTCTGTTATGACACCTTTTATGTCTGATCTCTATCAAAAGGCCACTATATTACCCAAATCAATCACACCTGTTTCTATGGATATGCCTATCCCTTCATCTGTTGTGCCTCCAGTTTTCAAAACCCCATTGCATATCCTTTCATTCAGCTTAGTGTTATCCTCTATGTCTGAGAGAATTACAACAATGTCACCATCATCCTTACTCAAAGCCACTACGATGCAAAGTTCTTCTATGGAAGCTTCTGTTCATGACATTTCTTCAGCCCCTGAAGTAACTCTTGCTCATAATGTTACTCCCTCCCCTGCTACCTCTCATATCACTATGGCTATGCCCTCTCAAACCACAAATCAAAATTCATCTTTGATATCCACAGGCATTAGCATACCCCACATTGATGAGGTCAGGGATGAGTTTAATGAAGACTTTGTGATATCTCTGGGAGAATATCAGTACAGTAAGGCTATTAAATCAATGGTAAAACGGGGCAAGAAGAGGGGCATAGATCAGAATGATATGGATATGTCTATGGTAAATGAAGTTGTATGGATGCAGCAATCAAGTGACCCACAAGCCTATGGTACAGATGTAGCATCTGTTCTAGGAGCCTTCACAGGTGCCAATCTGGATGATGTCAACAATTTAAATAGAGAATTTGATAAACAAAAAGCAAAAATTGTCAGTTTGAAAGAAGCACTGGAGAATCTCAAGAAACAACATGAGGCCAAGCAAGATGAAATTCAAGTAAAGAATGTTACTCTTAGTGAAGAGCTGCAAAGAGAGAAGAATGATAATGCCACTTTGGTTAAAAATGTTGCATTATTAGAAAGACAGTATGAAGATGCAGCTGCAAGTGCAGATTCATCCTCATTTTCCAAATTCTCCCAAGAAGAGTTTAAAGAGCTTTCTATCCGAACTAACAGGGAACACTATGGTTTGATATGTGAGTTATTTAAAACTCTAGATTATATAATTGAGACTCACATGGTGTTTGACAAAATGTTTGTCATTTTGGAAGACCTAATTGAGAAAATATAGAAGGCCTCAAAAGCTAATGATGAGGTCACAGATTGGCAGAGGTACATGAAGGATAATCCTGAAAATATCACTCTTCTCACTACTTTTTAGTTTAAAAGATCCAGAACTATTTTGAGAGCTTGGGAAGACTTAGATGAAACAGTGGCTGAAGACATAAAGAAAGCTCAGGATATCTGCGGAAGAAGATGGTATGCAGTTGATAATATCATGATGGAATTATCCTTTCCTACCATGGCGCTTATTGAAATTGAATGCCCCCCTGGATTGATGATCGAGCAAGTAGAGCAACAAAGGGATGACCAGGAGGAGAACATCAAGAAACTTGATCACATCAGCATACACAATGTAGAACAGTTAATCAAACAACCATTTGTAGTACAAGGAAAGATCCACGTCTACATCTAAGTTTGGCATAAGTTGGCTAAGAATGAGGTCGAAGATTATAAGTGTAATGCTCAACTTGGCATTGAATCTACCACTTATCCTAATATCAAGGAGCTTCTATGTATTTGGGGGGTGTGGAAAGATTTCTTGGGATGTTAGCCTTGTTTAGGTTTTTGATCCCCTTTAGGGGCAATTCTATTGTTTGTAATAATTATTTAAG
>LPNX011122257.1:0-32414 GCA_001517045.1 Pseudotsuga menziesii
CGGAAGAGCACTTCCGGTTGTTGTTTCAGTTTGGGCTCGGCAGCAGTGTCGTGGTTCAGCCAGAAACAGAGATCCGTTGCATTGAGTACTGCTGAGGCTGAGTACATGGCAGCCAATCAGGCTACTTGTGAAGCACTGTGGCTTCGCAAGCTTTTGGTAGATTTGTTTGATCAGGAGCTTAGGCCTACGGCGATCTACTGCGACAATCAGAGTTGCATTCAGCTCTCTGAGAATCCAGTGTTCCATGACAGGTCAAAGCACATAGAGATCAGATACCATTTCATCCGAGATTACGTTCAGAGAGGGGCAGTTGAGCTTCGGCATATTTCCACTGATGAGCAGGTAGCTGACATCTTGACGAAGTCTTTGGGGAGGGGCAAGTTCGTCTTCTTCAGAGATAAGTTGGGAGTGGTACGGAACACCTTCCTCGATAAGAGGGAGTGTTGATTTTTTGTACCTAGGCAGATGTTCCCTAGGTGACTTTATTTTTTGCCTAAAGTCACTTTAAGAGGGAAAAAGGTGACCCTCACATTAAAAGTCACTTAATGAGACTTTATAACAATAAAGTCACTTTTTGATAAATTTAAGTGGGTGAGTGATTTTATTTATGAGAAATAAATAAAAGTGATTTTCACTCTCATTCAATCTCATCCATTGGATTGATTCTTTCTCCACCATTGGATTAAGAAACTCACTTAGGGTAAACAAAAAGCATGAGGGAGGCAAAAGGGTTTTTCACTTTTCATTTTCAGGAGAAGAGAAGAACTGAGTGAGAGGAGGTCGAGTTGCTAAAGGAGGTCACGATTTTCCAGAAGAAGAGAGACTGCTGCACAGAAATCGAGAGACATTGATGCACAGAAATCGAGGTGCTTTACCCTTCATTTATTGCTGGTGTTTTGCACAGGAATCGAGGGAAGTACGACCTGCATTTATTGCACCGTACGGTCTGCATGTAATGCCCAGAATTCGTTGTACGGCCTGTAGGTACAGGTTCCATTAATGCTTCACGGTTTTTTAGGAAGGTACGGCCTGGTTAAATGCTGTACGAACAGCATTAAATTTCAGCAGAGATATCAGTGTACGGTCTGCAATTTTTGGCACAAAATTCGAGGAAGAAGTACGGCTTGTGTTGCTGCTGTACGGCTGCATTTTTTGGCACGGTTTTCTAGGAGATGTACGGCCTGTTACTGCTGGACATTTGCATGTGATTTTTGCACAGAAAAGAAGATGGGTGTTTGGCTGATTTGCTGAGCACATTTTCCAGACTTTGAGATAAAGTTTGCCGGTGGAGATAAGTTGTATTTTTCCACTATTTTTCTGTCCTGTACTTTGCTAAAGAATAATAAAAATCTCTCCTCTCTCTGACTGGTTTTCCCCGTGGGGGTTTTTCCAGGGCTAATTAGCCAAAAATCTCTGAGTTAAATTTATGGTGTGCATGCATTTGTTTTCAGCCTGTTAGTAATTTTTACTGTGTGTTTAAAATTGTTCGGCAAAATTTTAAGTAACTTCAAGCCTATGCAAAACCGGCTGAAGTGAAAAACACAAATTGTTCATTTAAACTAGCAAGCAGTAAATCTCAGTTTTTCAACATAGAGGTCGAGGTGGTTGATGCACCCCTTGACTACAATTTGTTGCTGGGAAGGAATTGGATGTACAGTATGCAAGCTATAGCTTCTTCTCTATTTTTAGTGGTATGATTTCCATTTAATGGGAAGATAGTTACGATTGATCAAACGTCATTCAAGAATCCGCCTGTTACCACATCTTCAGGAGCTTCTATCCCGATTTTCCAACACTCTCAGTCGGCAACTAGGAGTGTGGGTGTTGGCATGTATCCATCCCTCATGGGAAGCTTTAGTTGTGCTGCACCCATCCTTATGATAGGATCTAGTTCCAGTGAGGCTTCGTTGTCTGTAATATCAGTGTCTTTTCACACAAACCATATGGAGGACCCTTGGATTCTTCCTACACCAAATCCTTCATGTGAGCTCATCGAAACGGACATGTTGTTGCCTGCAATTATGATAACATATCAAGCTAATCTTGGATCTGTTGCAGAGCCTAGTTCTTCCTCTTCGTGGATAGAGGAGGAGGACCCTTATGTACTGCCTGCATGGGCAGTGCAGTCTTCTCACACACATGACTACCTTGATAGTGTTTTTCCTTCAGATGAGGCTATTATTGAGGCTATGTCTGGGGTTGAGCCACCTTGGGAAGAGTTGCATCATAGATATTATTTTCTTCCCGAGCTTGACCGTTTGGAGTGTGAAGACTATAGGGAGATTCTTAGTTAGAGAATTCGTAGTTTCATGGTTCTGTTAAGCTCTCCTGGTCCGATGGCTGATGGAAATATGGCAAATATATCTCCTACCATTCCTATCAATATCTCTCGTGATCCTGGAAAGGTTGAGAATGTCTATATTGGGGCAGAATGTTCCCATGCTGAGATTCAAGAGTATACCGAGTTGTTCAAATAATTTCGTGATGTATTCGCTTGGTCATATGAGGAAATGCCAGGTATTGACCCTCGCATTGTTGAGCATGAGATTAAAACTTATCCTAATGCTAAGCTTGTTCGACAACTCTTGCATGCGGTGAATCCTAGGAAAGCACTTGCGATTAAGGTTGAGATAGAAAAATTGTTGAATGCCGACTTTATCTATCCCATTCCCTTGATGGAGTGGGTTTCAAACCCCGTTCCGGTTGATAAGAAGCAAGGAACGATTCGCATATGCATTGATTTCCATGACTTGAATCGTGCCTGTCCTAAAGATAATTTTCCCACACCATTTATCGATCAGATTTTGGATGAGTGTGCAGGAAGCGAGGTATTTTATTTTATGGACGGCTTTTTCAGATACAATCAGATACAGATTAAACCCAAGGACCAACATAAGACTGCTTTCATTTGTCCTTGGGGTACCTTTGCATATTGGAATATGCCCTTCGGCCTTAAAAACGCCGGAGCCACTTTTCAGCGGGCTATGACCTTGATCTTCCATGATCTCAAATTGATTATTGAAGTCTTTTTGGATGACCTTGCTGCTCATTCTCGCATGAGAATGCGTCATTCTTACCATTTGAGATTAGTGTTCGAAAGGTGCCGCCATTATTTGGTAAGGTTAAAACCTCACAAGTGCATCTTTTATGTGAAGTCTGGTCTCTTATTAGGGTTCATTGTCTCCAAGGAGGGTATAAGAGTCGACCCGTTAAAGGTTGAGGCAATACTTCAATTGTCTCCATGGAAAAACATTAGACATATTCAATGTTTGCAAGGCATGGCAAAATTCTTATGGAGATTCATCGTGAATTTTGCCAATTTGACCAGAGGCTTTATGCGTCTTTTGAAGAAGGACACTACCTTTCGCTGGGATGAGCGAGCCTAGGAGTCCTTTGATGCGCTTAAGCGAGCCCTAGTATTGGCCTCGGTGATTAGTCCACCCGACTATAGCCATGACTTCCTACTTTATGTGGTCGCGTCTATGGAGACGATTGGTATGGTTTTGGTTCAAGAGGACGAGGAGCTCTAAGAGCATGTCATATATTATTTGAGCCGAAACCTTATAGATGCGGAGATCCGTTATTCCCATGTGGAGAAGCTTGCCCTAGATACCGTCCACGCGATTCAAAGATTGAGACACTATATTCTCCTTCGCCAGACCTTGGTGGTTGCCCATGTCAATCCATTTCAATTCGTCCTCACTAGAAGGATGATAGGGGGAAAGTATAATAAGTGGATTGTCATCCTGTAAGAATTCGATCTCGAGTTTGTCTCGGCAAAATAAAAAAAATCGTTGATTTTTGCAGAGCTTATATCTAATTTCTTGAGCGAGGAGGAGGAGGAAACTTGTGAAGATATGTTTGTCGATGAGCACATCTTCTTGATCTCAACTTTGGATCCATGGTATGGGTACATTATCATATATTTACAAACATTGAAGGTACCTACTCACCTTTCACGGGATGAATGACGATGATTACGTCATGTTTCTAAGAATCACCTCATAGTAGATAACACATTGTACCGCCATGGGGTAGATTCCATTTTACGTCATTGTTTAACTCATGAGGAGGCTGAGCTTGTGCTGAATGATTTCCACAGAGGGGCGTGTGGTGGTCATTTATCTGGGCTTTCTACAGCCCAAAGAATCTTGAGAGCGGGTTATTTCTGGCCGTCGATCTTTAAATATTGTGTTAATGTGGTCAAGAAGTGCCACCCTTGCCAGGTGTTCGCACGTAATATGCGCTTGCGTCCTACCCCGTTACATCCCTTTATCACCGTCGGTCCCTTCACTAAGTGGGGGCTTGATTTCATGGATTGCAACCCAGCTTCGGCTCGGGGGCATCATCATATTATCATGGCTGTTGACTACTTCAGGAAATGGGTTGAGGCTATGCCCACAGTTAAATCCGACAGTGAGACAACCGCACACTTCGTATTCAACTAGATTGTTACTCGGTTCGGTATTCCGAAAGAGCTTGTCACTGACCATGGCAGGCACTTTCAGAATCATATGATGGAAGAGTTGGCCTCGAAGTTAGGGTATAAGCAGGAGCATTTTTCTTCTTATTACCATCAAGTGAATGGACAAGTTGAAGCAGTGAACAAATCACTCAAGTCTATTCTCCAACGAACTGTCGCACAAAGCAAGACCAATTAACATATTATGTTATATCCTACTTTGTGGGATTATAGGACTATGATTAAGAATGCCACCGATTTTTCTTCATATCAGCTTGTACATGGAGTGGAGTTTGTATTTTCGGTTGAATGCGAGATCCCTTCTTTAAAGCTATCCATAGAGCTCTTACCGGACACTTCTCCGTTGGAGGAACGTTTGGTCCATTTAGAACAGCTTGATGAGCAGCCTCGAGATGATTTAATGGCTTTAGAAGTGAATAAGCATCGCGTTAAGGTCCAGTACGATAAATCTGTCCATCCAAGGAGGTTTAGTGAAGGAGATTTGTTCCTTTTGTGGGATCAAGCTAAAGAACCCTTGGGGGTAGGCAAATTCAACTCTATGTGGCATGGTCCTTACATGGTTAAACGTGTGTTAGAGAAGGGCACTTATGAGCTAGTAGATTACGAGGGGACAACCTTGGTGGAGCCTAGAAATGGGCTCTATCTTAAAAATTACTATGCATGATTTTTAGTCAGGGCTGGCTATTGTATATTATTGTACAACATATTTCATAGTTAGGTATTTCTTATGGTGATCGGGTTTGTTGATTAGCTTTTGTTTCTTATGGCAGATGTCAGTGGAGTCTTCCATCTATATAGGATTTGCGGATGGTGCAATCCATCACACTCAACACTCAGCCTCTACTGCTTGGGTGATTTATACCCCTACGGGTCAGGTATTGTCTTCAAGAGGCGTATGTTTACGACCCGCTTCAAACAATGTTGCTGAATATAGTGCCGTTATCGAGCTTCTATGAGATGCCATTTCGCATGGTGTTCTCTCTCTTGAGGTACGTCTTAATTCGGAGTTAGTAGTGTCACGGCTTAATGGCTTGTATCAGGTTAGAGATTCAACATTATTACGAAGATTCTTACGTGTGAGATTGTTAGAACGACAATTTGACAACATAACATACATACATTTTCCAAGAATTAATAATCAAGTTGCTGACTCATATGCTAACTACGTGTTATATTGGCATTTGTTTCATAGACAGTAAGCTCATCACAAACATAAATTTTTACACATGTAAATAAATAAACTGATCATCATAAAAGTTTTTCATTAAAACATCCAAAATGTGATAATACATAGTGTCATAATACAAAAATGGGGCTCTCGAGCCACCAGAATATAAATACAGGGTAGTACAAAATGTATCACTCCCAGGTATCTAAGCTTGGGGAGGAGGAGGGGGGTTTTGATCGTGGAATGTCACCATGACTCTAGCCAGCCATCTGAATAATCACACCCATGCTCGTGGCACACCCACCACCTGACGCTGCATGGCCTCAGGTAGGTCCTTGACCTGTGCCATGGGTACCCTGTGTGTCAGCCTCACGAAGTTGGTGTGAATGCTTTTGAGCATCCGCTCCGCATCCACACTCGTAATGTCATCTCCTCTTCCCCTCTGTCTATGACGAGGGAAGCCTTCAGGCCATCGTGGTCCTACATTTGCATACACATGATAGGATGTCACTATGTGTTGTCACGCAAAAACATGTCTTTTTGATTCCATATATTAAAAAAACACAAATAATTAAATAACTCAAAAAATATATTAAAAAGAGGGTTGGGATTCATTACTAATGTCACCATATGCCGATCCTAGTGGTAATGGCATGTCGAGGTATCCCCGAAAATATATCCCCGCATAGGGGTAATCATCGATGGCAACTATCTGTCATCGCAACCATGGAAAGAAATCAGCTGGATAGGGGTTGGACACCCTACCTCCACCTAGTTTGCGCATCGCATCTGCCCAATGTCATTGGGCCGGATCTCGAACCCCGTGAAGAGGAACATCAACTCTAGGGCTCAATCCTGGAACACGCTCGAAGAAAAATGTGCTCAGTATGCTACTGAAACTCAAGTTTCGTACTCTACCCATCTTGCACTCACTGAGCTAGTGTTTCATGTTGCCTAATAGTGCAGTGCTCCAATCGTACACTGTGGGTCTCATGCACTCCACTGCATAGAACATCAGAGGCTGGGAGGCCTGGTGGAGTGAAGCTAGCCCTGCTATTTGCCCAGTGTTAGTAGTATGGCCTTTAGGCCTAGCACCTGTATGGATTTAGTTGGGATCTGACTCCCGACCTTCTCCGTGTCCAGATAACAATACATGTCTATGTACTCATCGATGGTGAGGCCACCTCCGGGCCCGCGAGACCATTAGTTCACCACTTCCCCCCCGTCGATAAAGTCCAGTAATAAAGTATATGTCCTCCACTTCTATGGTGAGGGACATCCCATCAATCTAGAAAGACTCTAAGTCTAGATCCCAGTAGTCTACTAACATCTGCAGTAGTCTTGGTTTGGCCCTTAAGCCACCAAGACACCAAAACTTGTAGAGCCTGCATGCACGAAGAGCCTGTTGTGCCATTAGATCACCACGAACTGCTTCTTCTACATCCATGTGCTCATGTTCTCTCCATTTTAGAACCATCCTGCACATTAAATTCAAGTTTGAGTCATTATAACACTTAAAAAACCTTGAACGTGACCTCATACGCGACTTTGAGGTCATTTTCCGTGTATATCTAGCCCTATACGCGGAAAAACACTCGATTTACGTGTGGGCCGTAGCGCACACTTTAGAATGGCCTAGAATCCTGATTTGACCATGGAAAATTATAAAATTTGCATGAAAATGAAAGAGCAGGGCATGGGTAATTACCTGGAAAAAACGGTAGTCGATTCTGCCGGCAGGATCTCCCGGAATTTGCTGTTGAAGTTCTGAGCTCAATTGGGTAAAAATTTCAAATATTATATAATGTTTTGAAATTTTTACTATTTATAGAAAATTTTCAAATTTTTGAAAAATTTTACCCCCTTTTCTATAGTTTGGACCATTTCTAATCGTTTTGGACCGTTTTTTGACTAATATATGATGTAGGAGACCGTTTTGAGTGTTGTTTCGACCGTTGGGTTGACCTGTTTGTGTCGATTTCAGGTATCATGTCTAAACTGGCATATAGGTTAGGTTTCACCACCGTTTGCATTTTTCATGACCTTATGACCGTTTCATCATAACCATAGGTACAAACCCATTCTATCTTGTCATGGAACCTTCTTGCTGTTTTATAAGTGGCATGATTTGAATGGTAGAGAATGACATTACATGGGTACCCTAGTTAGCGCCTTATTTGCATTTGGTTCCCATGACGACAGTTTTGTCCTTTAGGGTGTGGGAGTCCATTGTATAGTATTGCCATGACATTTCGCAAGAGCCTCATACTCCTCTTGATCTTTTGTTGGCCTATTTTCCTCGGACTCCCCTATGTCAAGTTGTAATTGCATTATCATGAGCTTTTCCTGCCTCATTGAGCCTTATGCTGGCTTCCCTGAATTTGAGTATCAGCCATATATCCCGTGCTTATCATGTCTAGCCATACAGAGCCATTTTATATATCCTTTGCAGCTTGATTCCCTGTTTTACCGGGAGGGGACTTTCCCCCGAGTGTCGCTATCCTACACATGTATCCTTGCATTGAGCATAGGTATGTTCCACTGCTTGGAACTAGTTTGTTTGCCCATTTTGACACTCGTCTCCTCCTAGTCTGTAACTATAAAGCAATTTTATTCTTTTTCAAGCTTTTCAAATATTTGAAAAAGTCCAAAAAAAATTAAAAAAACCAAAAAGCCTGACAAGGAAAGATGTTATCTTTGGTAGCAGTCGAGTCGTGTCACCTTCGAACAGAGCACTGTATATCACATCCATTGGTTGGGTTAATAGTTTGACTTTAGGAGTTGTACTCGTTTATCTGAGTTTATCTCCACCGACTGGTTAATCTTCCAGTCCCTATGGATCCTCTGTCGATGCCTCCTTTGTCGCAGAGATGTCCCAGTTTTGCATATCGAGTCTATGCTGCCTACATTCAGTCACCATTTGTCATTATGCTCTTGTTCGAAGGAAGTTGAAACCTGAGTCGACCATTCCTGGTACAGTTACTAGTTCATGCACTTTATGATCGAGTCCTTCCACATTATACAGCTTTTCCGAGTACCTCGTGTTGGATGATGGGGGAATGCCTTAATGCCCTCCTTCCAGCGGATGTCATCCCATCAACTTCAGATCATTTATTCTGGGATAGGAATCTAGAGTCATCTTTGAGTACCTCGAGACTTGCAGTCATCAGTGGCAGGTTCTCTCGCCATCGACAATTCTTTGGGAATACATCAATGTCCCCTGATCAATGGATTCTCTCAAGTGTTCTACCTCAACACATTTATTCACACTTGTTAGTTTGCACTTTAGTACCTTGATTCTCATTTTCATTATTGGTGGGTAATCCCACGTCTGTTAACGGTATACATCAATGACCGATAATCAGACGATGGACTACTATGTTTGACCTCAACACCTCTATTCACATCGTAGGACATGTACTCGTAGCGGTTTTTGTAGAAGTACCTTCCAGATTGGTGGCATCTCATATATGCTACCTCCTTGATCGTGCCAGTGTTCATGAGATTTCAGCTCTCGTGACTTGATTCCAGTAGATGTCAGATATTTCCAGCCATTATGGAGATCTTGATCCATTGTAGATCTTCAGTCTTCATGGATATCATGATCCTTTGTATATCTTCATCATGGAGATTCTAATCTATGTATATTGTATGTGGCGATGACCACATATGTCATATTGTGTCATGCCTATTCATGGCCATTGTACTCTTATGTATCTGGGGCTGCTATATGTATTCATAGTTATATGCAGAGTTGTATCATTGTATAGTGATGATTGGGTGGCTGGTTCTTCCACTGGGTTCTTCATCACTTCATTTTTGGGATGGAATTATATTGTATTTCGGCCATCGTATGACCCCTCTCACCTCACACATTAGGCGACATCTGTTATAGTTGATTTTACCACACGTGGTAAATCACACTTTTATGGCCTTCCATGTCCCTATGCAGACTCCTTAGACCCCATGGACCATTTTTGTTCCTTTGATGTTTCCTAGATCATCCCTAAAAACATGCAAAAATTTCCATACGTGACTTTTAAACCCTTTCTCGCATATATACGCGGGTTTGACCCCTAAAACCGCATACATCGGGATGTGTGCAAAAGGCCAAATTCTTTTGGAGTTTTCCTTGATGTGGATCCGACTCACTTGTCTCCTGGCCTTCCCTATGCCTTGAGATCGCTCGGATTCGACCTTTCATTACCCCATTGATGAGCTATATAAGGAACCCTTTGGATACATTGAAGGCATATGAGAAATTAAGAGTAAGAAAACTATAGTCCATTGTTGCCAAAACTTGTGCTTGAGTCTGCATCCCCTTTGTCCCTTGGAGCACTTTTGTATTCTTCTCAAGCTTATCTTTTGCTTGTGAGCTTGCTATCGAGAGATGGAGGATTGAAGTGGTGGAGGCCCAAATGGGGGACTCGGTTTATCCGATCCACAGACGTGCTGACAGAGGTTGCATCCATTGTAATCTTTGATTTTATATCAATAGAAATATCTTTTCCTGTCCAATAATGTGTGTTTGAATGAATATTTTATCCATGGATGATTTCAAATGCTTATATGTTATTGATTATATATGCTAGAGTAGAGATAACACTATTATATATAGTATTCTTGTCTTGTTTATTGAATGTTGAGGAAGCAATTCATCAATTCAAGCTAAAGTTGGAAAGATCAACGGGGATCTACATCAACCGTCCGGAATAAGGTACAAATCGAGATCCTTTAGTGTTAGTTGTTTGGTTTCTCTTGCATATAGGAAATGATTGATTTCTGGAGTTAAGTTGTCTGTTGTGGTACCCCAAGCCATAGGAATTTCTCTCCGTAATAGGATTTGTGCAAACAGTCTCATCTTAACTTCTTCATAATCAACCTCTTCTAGATCACTGAAGTCATCAAATTTGTCCACGTGTTGTCTGGCTGTGAAACTACCCTCCCCATCATACAAGGTAATTCTTTGGGCATAATTCAGACGGAGGTCATGTAATGCAGCAGGAAAATCCAAAGGGGCAAATATGGTCGCCATTTGTCTAGGTAGATTTGGAACTACAGGAGGTGCTTGGAAGGTTGGAGGGTTTTGAAAAGCTGGTGGGATATAAGGCTAAAAGTTTTGGAAAGTAGGGTTTCTTGCACCAGTTTTCTTAGATTTTTGAAGGTTCTTCCAAAGAGAGTCAAGAAGGTATCATTCTAACCTGCTAGGGTTTAATTCTATGTTCTTCAAATCAAAATCTGATTTAGACTTTAATAGTGACCTTTCAAAGTTAGTTTCCCACACTGAATCTTGAATGTTATGAAATTCTAGAGTATGAGAGTCTAATAACCCTAGTGCCCCACAACTGTGGGGAATTTTCCCTCCAATCAACAAGGAGGGTTAACCTTAACTCAATTGTGGGGACTATTGCCCCGACTTACAATGGAGGGTTAACCTCAATGACTTTACATGACTTGTTTACATTATTGAATCTCCCGATCGCAACATCGGGGTATGACATGACTCAACTACATTACAGATACTTCCCGAAATAAACATCGGGGTACAATACATAAGATATACAAGTGAATACATTCCAAAGTTACAAATACATCAACAACTTTGCATCGATAAGTGACACCAATGGGCATACTGGATCCCTTTGGTTGAATGGTGGTATAATACCACTTATCACAGTTCCATACATATGACACCATATGAATCAGTGTATGGACACAAACCCTTATGAATGATTTCCTATATACCAAACACTTCACTAGTCCAGGCACTGGATGAAGCAAACATCGCTCTGAGCATTCCTTTGAAGTTTGGGATCAGGTTTTTCTATGACTACAACCATATAAACATACAACTCTCTAGACTTGTCTCCATCAAAAGCTCACTCTAAAGTTCTATGGAGCCTACACCATTCTAGAGTGCATTGGACGGGTCATCTATAAGCTTGGTTTGCTAGACCACTCCAAGATTCACCATGTCTTCCATGTATCTTGCCTAAAAAAGTGGTGGGATCAAAGTGCAAAGTACATACCAATTTACCATAATTGGACGAGGAAGGATTCATTTTGCTTCAACCAATTGTAGTATTGGCTTCCGAGGAAAGACAATTGCGAGGGAACACCATCAAGGAAGTTTTGATCCAATGGCAAAACATGCTGCCAAAAGATGCCATTTGAGAACAAACCAACATTTTACAACAATTTCTGTAGCTTCAACATTGAGAGCATTGCTTCTTTTGAAGGGGGGGGGGCATGGTAGGGTCCTACCCTAACTTTCCTTACTTTAAGAATGAATCATACATAGTATAAAGCATAACTTTGTAATAAGGATTAACAAGTTAGTGTTCAATAATCACTCTAAAAAGGGTCTCTTTATTAACTAAGACCCATTAGGAAATTGTCTTTTGACCATGTCAAGTAGTTAGGATTTTGGATACTTTGAGCCTATTTAAAGAAGCTCTAGGGCTATGAAATGTTTTGTGAAGAATATTGTAACAGAGCTTTACTCAAGTGAATGGTCGCCCTACCATAAGAGGCTTGTGGACTTTGTTCACTTAATAACAAAGCTCTTTTTCTTCCATATTCTGCTATTATTGTCTCATATTTTATATTCATTGCATACCAATCTTGCTATATATTATATGATTCTCAAGTTACAAGAATAAGGAACTCCACACTCAAGACTAAAGATGCTACTACATCAAAATGTTAATAATATACCTAATGCAATTTACACCAAAATTTTAAGTATAATTTATCTTTGAAACATATGATATAAATAATTTACATAGAAATCTTAAGTATAATTTATTTTTGAAACATATGATATGAATAATTTTAGTTTTATTATTCTATCTCTATTCTCTATAAAAGGATTTTGTTTTTTTAATAAAGAATTTTAAATCTATTTTTTACATTGCTTCTACATCTTTAACATGGTTGGTGGGGGATTATGTGAAATATTAAAAGATGTTGGCTTTAAGATTTTAATATAAACCAAAATGTAAGATAAAGTTAGTAAATCCTAAAAATTTCAAATCGTTTAAGAACTCTGTTAGAATTTTTTTCCAAAAGAAAAATAGTTGTTCTTTGTTATTCATATGAATCAAAGGTTAATTTTACAGAGCCGAAGGTATAAGCCTTCATAATAGGTCATATCCAACATAAGATATTATATACTTAAAGTCTGAGTGTCAAACTGCACTCCGCATAAAAGCTGATCATAGATTCTTCCAAACTAGATACACTGGGGAGTCGATAAACCATCATCTCTATCAAAATCATAGAAACCAGAACGCGATCATCCAACTTTATCCTGACTTCAAAAGTTGTCTCCAAGGGAATACAAGAAGAACCCAGTCATGGATTTTCCAAGGAGGTACTCACGGGCCTGCCATCAAGAAACTGATAAATCTGAGGTGAATAACTCAACCTCGATCATCCAAAGATGTGAAACAACACTAATCCGCCATACTCAAAATGTAATGAACATCAAAGATGTTATAAGAGTAGGCCAAGCTCAAATTAAAAGAGCTACAAATACCCATATCCAACAGTTTTACCTTCACATATTTCAGTGAACTGTAAGAGGCCCGGGGCCAGAGAGAGTGCTTCCTTGGATAATCCATCTGCCTTCTTATTGTATTCCTTGTAAACATGCGAAAAGTCAAGAGACAGAAAGAAAGATTCAAGCTTTCTGATATTTTGACACTAACCATCTAAATTGAGAGAAGAGAGTGCAAATCTCCCCTGGACCCAATTTATAATGACCAAAGAGTCTCCTCTGACATGAAGGGAAGGAATGCCAAATTCCTTCGCTACCATCAGAAGTGTCCAAAGGGCCAGAAGCTCGGCTCTAGTATTGGTACTTTGACCGCATCCCATCCTAATGCTGAAAGAGTGTTCACAGTTGATCAATATAGAAATCCCAACACCTCCAATCGAGTTGGCCGAGTCCCCCATCAAAAAAACCAAATGGATACTATATGGTAGGCTCCAAGCCAATATTAGAATTTGCAAAGTAAGGATGCCCAAGAGTTTTTGAGGGCATTGATTTTATTTATGCGCTTATAGTCTAGTAGCAAATAACATAATTTTCAAATTTTACTTTAAAAAAACTTAAAATCACAAAATATGGCGCAAAAATAAATAAATAAAGGCACACGTTTAGACAACTCCTTTCTTACATAGCTTAATATGATTGGTGGGAGATTATGTGAGTCTTAAAACATAAGTTCTTTTAACCAATAAACCATGTGTGCACTTAAATCAAACCATATTTATGACATCATATGACACAATCAAACCAACAATTAAAGTTTTAATAATAGTGGATTTAAAAGCTACCTTGTGCTATAATTTGTCACAAACACTCTTCATTATAATATTAAAATACGTTAATTCGTCATAAAGTTTCGTTATCTTATATTAGGATATGTTACAAATGTGGACCCCATGGGTGAGGTGAGGACACTCATGTGGACAATTATGAACACCACATTTTTATAGTATGAGATAAATGTAAACTTGCTTCCTTGTTTTTTATTTTTAAAAGAGTGTGTTGTGGTATGTTTCAGAAACTTGCTTCTTAAGTATGTTTTTTAATTTTATAAAAATCGTAGTGATGTCTATTTTTTATAACCTTTTTTATATGATTTAGAATTTGATTGAAAATATATTAATATTGAACACTATTTTCAAAATTAATAGTAATTAAAAAAGATAAGTTATAATATTTTTTAAATCAATAATAATTAAAAAAGACATGTTATAATTTTATTTACGTTTATAAGAGATATTATGGAATTTTTTTTCAATAATAATTAAAAAAGACATGTTATAATTCTATTGACGTTTATAAGAGATATTATGATTTTTTTTTTCATAAATTATAAATATAAAATTCATAAAATATAAAATTAAGATGTTGTTTTTTTTTTCCTCGGAAAAAATTCATAATTTTATTTCAAAATTGAACAAAATTACATCTGTACATGTAATAGGATCACTAAGGATCCCTACATTGACATATATTGTCTGTCTACATAACTGTACCAGCCTGTAAACAATCAGCTAGATCTAACACAGCAAAAATGAATAACTTTCATAAAGTTGCTTGTTCATATTAACATAAAAAATGTCCCAGCCTGTCATATATATATATACTAACAGGTCACAAAATCTGATGTTGAAACTTTACTAATCCCATCTCAAATTGCTGTCACAAACACATACTGTCCATAGTGTATACCAACAAAATTAAGATGTTGTTAATGATAGATATATTGAAAATTTTTATACAAACATAAAAAAAATGTTATATGATTGGATGGAGATGAGTTATGTGATAGCCAATGCCATTGTCACACATATACATATTGCTAAGCAAAATAAAGCTTATCATAATTATTAATGACATCTTATGTTTTTATATAATAAATTATTATTTTTTCTAATAATACAATGAAATTGAAAATTAATGAAAAGAGTAATTTATTTATTTTGTTTTTTGATTTTATGGTAGGTTTTGGTTGGAATTTGTTAATTTTATTGTATTAAAATATAGATCTAGAAATAGATTTAGCATCGGCTAATACCACATGGCACCCAAATTATTCAATTTTTATAGCTAATATATGCGGTTCTGATGTTTTTTTTAAAGATTTCCAACAGAACTCCCAACAAAAAAACAAATATATATGCTCGAAAAATCAGAAAAGGTTGAAAAGGAAAAAACAGAAAATGTTGAAAAGGTAGACCACAACCTTAATGAAATAACTACTTCGTAGAATATTTTTATCCTTTATTAATAATTTTAATCTACAAATTAGTCGGTCTTAATTGTTTTTTAAGTTCTTAAGAATCATTAATATTGATATATTAATATTAAAATTGAGCGTGTTTCATATATACTTATGTTATTAAAATTTGTGAGTATTGGAAATAAGCTAAGCAAAAAGAACACTAAGAAGCTTGATCTTGATGCTTTAGTTAAAGCATCAATTAAAGTATTAATGTATGCATCATTTAATTAAAGGAGAACTCACAGTGGTCACTTTAATAAATCAATCAACATGAATTCGGTTAAAATTAGTTAACTAAAGTGCCAATAAAAGATAATTAATTAAATAAAGTGTTTTGCATGACAACACTTTAGTTAAACTATTTAGTTTAACTAAAAGATAACACTTAAGTTACAACACTTGAGTTCCAACTATTGCATGATGACACTTAAGTTAGTTTGTTAACTAAGTGATCCTACATCCAATTAAGACGTGAGTTCACTCATAATTCAGTTAATCATGATTTAATGTCAAAGAAGAAAGGCACTGCCCATGATTATGCATGATTGAATAAACGGAGGTGCAAAACAAGTACTCAATAAGGCAATTCACTATAGTTTGCATGGGAGGATGGATCCCCATAAGTGATTCACTATTCCTTGCATGGCACTAGTTTGACACGTTATTTATTATATAATTGAACTTGTTGGAAAATTCATTTGATTGATCTCTCTTCCCTATTGCTTCGTATCTACATTGAGGGTGTTTTGTGATCTCTTATCTTCTGAAAGCAATCTGCTAGTGTAAAAGACATTCTCTGCTATCTATCATAATTATATTGAGAATATTTGTTGGGGTTTTTCATCCTCATTATTTTGAGGGTTTTCCCCAAGGTACATCGTGTGTTATGGTTGGATGTGGATGTGTTTTATGTGAGTGAATGATTCATTGTTCCAAGTATTCGGTATTTCCGCACTTAAAGAATTAAAGATCAAACCTCAACCAAAACTCAATAACATATGCATAATGTCAATGTCCAATCACAACGAATATTTGGAGGCTAATCATTAATGGTTTACAAATCAATAAATCTCAGGGTTCCTTTTCTCTATAACAAAATTTGAATTTATGGATAATGACAGAGAGGAAGTTCAGAGAACTCCCGAGATTTATTTGCAGGGGTATATGAAGATTTAGGAACGAAACTATCTTCAACAACATGAAACAAAATATTGTTATTGTGAGCTCAAAAATTATTGCATACTATGTGGAACACAATAGAGAGGAAACAAATAAAACATGAGAGAAATATCATTGAGCCTTGTCTCGTACCTATCTGGTACCTCTGTTGTGGGGCATTTTGATGGAGCTCTAGAGTTTGACAACTATGGAGGTGGCATGATTTTAACTATAAAAGAGGATCATTACTTTTCATTAAAGATGGGTTGTGGTAAAGGGGCCAACATTAGGGCCGAACTTATGACATTATGGGCCTTATCAAAGTTTGCCTCTAATGTTGGGACCATGTCTTTGCATGTACTTGGAGACTCAAAGGTTTATTATAGATTGGGCTTCTGGAAAATCAGACTTATTGGTACTATCTCTTATGCATTGGTGCCAAAACATTAAGGATCTGTTTATTTTTTATTATTCTATATCTTTCTAGCATATCTATCAAGAATTGAACACTAACGCTCAAAAACTACCATGGAGTTGGAGTTCTACTTTTTGAAGAACATATGGAGAATATTATTGTTTCCAGTGGTGGAGTGTTGAATTTTTTTTGGAATCTCATATGTATAAAGCATGAATTGATATCATATCTTGCTTGGGTATATGGTTATGATAGTAAAATGTAAGTTGATTGTTTTTTCGTCATAAACATAGTATGTAGATCACTAATACATTTTATGTTTGCTGTAATAAGTATTACTTTCTTTAATTTAATTTTGAATATAAAAATACAAATTTTTTTATATAAACAAATGATTAAAATTAAAATAAATTAATAAGTAAAAATACTTAATCCATTCCTATTAAAAATTAAAAATTAGAATAAAACTTAATCTTAAAACATTTTTTCGTAGTAAAATATATATTTAGTAAAATATATAATTATAATTTTAAATAGATGAAAATGCAACCATGCTCTTTCAAAACATCTAAAATGCTATAACTTTGTTTCAACAAAATATAAACCCATATATTTGACGAGATACGAAAAAGATAAAAAAGAAATTTATTTAAAAGTAAGAACAAGAGTCAAATATGTGTACAAGACGGGATTTTTATTTGATTCCATGGACTCCAACGCTTTCACCAAAATAGCAAACGAAGATGTTCCACTAAAAAAAATATAACAACGAAGAAGAGCCACAAAAGAGAGTGAAGAAACAAGAGCCACGTAACGTAAGGGTGTGAACCAGGTGATTTTTGTTTGATTCCATGGCCACCATAGTTCGTGAAACAATGTGAAGAATTGATTGATTCTGATGCCATATGATCTGACAGATGATTCCGTGAGTATCCACACCACGCCCGTACGCGTAATTGCAATAGTAGTCACAGGAGAACGAAGAAAAAAATGAAGGGGCATGGAGTCACAGGAGAATAACGAAAAAGATGAAGGGAAATGTAGCCACACGGGAATGACGAAAAAGATGCAGTGGAATGTGTATGAGAATGAACGATGTGATATATATATAAATTGTGGAATGGACGACAATCAAGGCTGCCCCCACACCTACGAAATATGCAAATGATTTGGTTGGCCCTCACTCCCTTTCTTTTCGTTCACAACAACGATAACATCACTGTACAGCAAATGTCAAACGTCAAACTACATCTCGCTGTTGTTGTTATTGTGCCGGACAAATGGCGGACAGGAGGAGCCCGCCCCTCCGCCAATTCCTCCGTTAATGGGATAGATGGACGGACGGAAAGTCAGTCATTCATACTACTACCAGTAGAAAATAATTATAATATTTAAAATCGTAGCATATCTTTCTATTCCATAGATTCCCACATTATTTTCCTCAATTCCATTTCCCTGCAACGCAATGCAACTCATCTCAACTGTGAAACCACTCTGTAATAGCAATGGGGTGTGTATATACGAAGCAGTCACCAGCATCTGCTGCTGCTTCTTCTTCTTCTTCTCATTCTATCGACTACATTGATGATAATTACTACGCCCACGGATCGTCATCACTCAGAAAGAAAGAAGAGCTTGTTGAAATCAGAAATGGGTATGGGTATGCCAAGCCTAAACTCAAGCAGTCTAACAGTGGTAAGTATGATACCAATAAGAATAGTAACAACGACAGCAACAATTATACAGCAGCAGCAGAAGAGGAAACAGAGAAGAAGAACAAGAGGAAAGAGTATCACATTAATATTAACATTAATTGCAGCAGAGCAGGGAATGGTAATGCTCAGGCTCATCCTGGCAAGTATATAAACACAGAGGCCGAGCAGGTGGCAGCTGGGTGGCCTTCTTGGTTGACCTCTGTGGCCGGTGAAGCAATTCAGGGGTGGATTCCCCGCAGGGCTGATTCTTTTGAGAAGCTTGAGAAGGTATGCATGCATTATGAATTTCTACTTTCAGAACAGTTTAAAAAGAAAACGAATGAGGAAGAAAAGGGTACAGTGCACTTTTTTTGCTTTTGGTAAGAGCATATTAACAGAATTAAAAAGAGCACCTGAAGAAAGTGATTGTCTCCGCCTTTGGTAGTGTTAGAATGTAGTCGACAATTCTTAAACCCGCTCTACTGGCCTACCTCCAGTATGTTCAGGCCTTGCCAAAAGTTCTGTCCCATTTTATAAACAAGCATTTATAATTGCATATCTTAGTCCATGTTGTGTTCTTGGATAAAGCAGGAGGTACATTACACTTTTCGTTTGAGAGAGAGCATTAACTATTGATGTCAATTATATTAACTAACTCTAGTTGAGGTTGAGAACCGTGAATTTTGTGCTGAGAGCTCTGGCATTGTGTTGTAAATGACCTAGTTCATCTCTCAGTATTCTAGGCATCTCCACATTACAGTTTCTAATCAAGAAGCTGCAGATTAATCACTGAAAACTAAACCCTTGTTGTTATATTATTTCTGGTGAATGATGAGGAAGTACTGTCTAGATGCTTATAGAGTATTTTTTTTTTTCTTCTCAACGTTGTTCTTCTCTGTTATTTGGCTTTTGTCTTGAATTGGAATTGATGCTGCTGTGTATCTATTCGAGTAATCCTGTTGTCAGTTATTGATTGCTTCAATGTGCAAGTTGCTTTAATCTTCCCCTGATATCGTATTGGCATGCTCTAAAGGTCACCGTGCTATACTTGTAAATGGTAATGAATATCAAATTATTCTATTTGATATATGATTTTTTTTTTTTAACAGGAGCGATTATGTTATAAAAAGAGTCAGCCAGAAAGAGTTGGAAAAGATCCCAAAAACATCAAGATACCTATTCTCTGCTTCCTTCGGTTAACACCCGACACAGGAGCTAAGGAGGTATTTCAATTTTTACAACCGAATTGATAACCAGTTCATTTAGACCAACAGCAATAGATTTATTGGCTGCGAGGTCTGCCAGTACATTTAACTCCCTTAGAATATGAAAGAAATGGATTTTCCTAAACATTTTGATCTTGGAGTGAATTCTCTTAATCAGCCTTGCAGTTCGTTCGTTCTTACCCTTTTTCCCCCGTTCATGGCCTGAATAATTAATCTAGAATCACGGAAGACCATAACCTCTTCCACCCCTTTCTTCTGTAACTGCTTGAGTCCTTGCCAGAGCCTGTAGGCTTCAGCCATGTTATTGGTGTTATGTCCAATATTCCAGTAGTATTCGATCTCGACATTCCCGCCCGGATCAATAACAATCCCTCCTCCTCCCGCTCTTCCCGGATTCCCTTTGGAGACTCCATCGAAAAACAGTTTGAAAATCTTCCTTTCTCTTAACCAGTTTTCAAATTGGGTCTTGTCCATCCTGATGTCCCAATCCTTCAAGTTTTTCCCTTCCTTTGGACTTGCATCCGGAATGTTGAGACTTTGCATCCAGACTTTTTCAATTTCAGTCAGATTTTCGTTATTACTTGGGATGTTTGAATTACTAACCACCTCCCCGTGTAAAGCAATTGCTTTGGCAGCAATCTTCCACTCTGGTTGAGTCTTGTTTTGAAATATTCTTTGATTTCTCTCGTTCCAGATGCACCGGCATATAATTTTAGGGAATTTCATCCAGCATGCTTTCACTCCTTTTTTTTTCCCAATTCTCCCTTATAACGTTTTTCCCAATTGAGAAAACAGCCTTGAATATGGTCCGGTAATCTCATCCCATCTCCCCAATGCTTCAGCACCTCTCTCCACACAGAGATAGCATACGGGCATTTTAAAAATAGGTGGCTGATAGTTTCAGATGCTTCAGCACAGAGAGGGCATCGAAAAGGCCCAACGATCCCCCTTTTCCCCAAATTCTCTCTTGTCAGTATTCTCCCATGCAACAGCGACCAATTGAACATATCAATTTTCGGCATTGTCCGGCAATTCCACAAACTGTTCCACATTTCAGGATTACCTGGCACATTATAATTGGCAATGAATCTTTGATAACCTTCAGCAATTGAATATCTGCCAGAGATCATTCCCCAGCCACGTTTATCCTTCGTGACCTTGTCTAATGGTGCCAATCCGGTCAAGTAATTTAGCAGCATATTTTTTTCATTATTTAAATCTGCAGGATAGTTTGACAGACTCCAGCCTGTCCAAGGATTTGATTCTGCATTCTCCCAGACTGAAATATCCCAAAGCGTTTTGAGACCCTGTGCTGTCATCCAAAGTTGCAGACAAGGGAGATGAGGAGGACGTTGGCCAAGAATCACGTCATGCCACAGTCTGGTTAGTTTCCCATTGCCCGGGATCCAATGCAGCTCAGCTTTGAAGTAGGGCAGCGCCTTCTTACAGATATTAAAGATTGGGGATCCATTCTTTATCTCACGATTCTCATCCAGACATCTTAGTCTTGGTCCCGGGAAGTATTTGCAATTTAGCACCCGACTGCTCCAGGAAGGTTTGGGCCCAAGCAAATTCCAGAGCAGCTTAGCTCCCATAGCTAAGTTTTGGATTCTCAAATCTCTGATTTGAAGACCACCCTCTGACCAGGGCAATTTGATGGTTTTCCAGCTTACCAAAGCAAATTTTTTGACCCCCCCATTGTTTCCACCCTGCCAGAGAAAAGTTCTCATCAGACCTTCTATCTGGTTTATTATTTTGACCGGAGCAAGTAGTAAGGTGCATTGATAAAGCAGATAGCTGTTCAAGACAACTTTAATTAGAACCACCTTCCCGACCAGGTTAAGCCAGATCACCCCCCATCCCGTGATTTTTCTTTTGATTTTTTCAACAATTGGTCTCCAGGCTAAGCTCTTAGAGTTGGTTTTGAAGATGGGAACCCCTAGATAATTGAAGGACTCCCAGGTGATAGCCCCATCCATATTAAGAACCCTGGTTATTTCTAGCATTTCCCTAGGATTAATGTTCCACCCATAGATCTTACTCTTTTTGAAATTGATTTTGCTACCAGAGACTTGACAGTAGCGATTCATTTCATTCTTGAATCGGCGAGCTATTATTTGGCTGGCTCCTCCAAGCAAGATGGTATCATCCGCGAATTGCACGTGGTTGATGTCTTTTGTACCTCTTGCCATCCTAATTCCTGGGAGCTCCTGATCATTCCTGGCAAATTCCAATTGGAAATTTAGAGCTAAGGCTTGAATGGCGTACAACAGAGGGGACAGCGGGCAGCCTTGCCTCAGACCTCTTGAAGCTTGGAAGAAGGGGCCAGCTCTTCCGTTTACGAGCGGAGCTATCCATGGGCTGCTGATACAGGCTTTGACCCAAGAGATAAATTCAGGAGCAAATCTGAATCTCCTCATTAGTTGGAGGAGGAAAGGGTGGCTGACTCTATCGAAAGCATTTGCTAATTCGAGTTTCACCACCATACCTTTGTCTCCATTCTTCTGACTGGAGTGAATAGCCTCTTGAACTAAGATGATATTATCCCAGATCTTCCTGCCTTTTACGAAGCCACCTTGGTTCTCCGGAATCAGATAAGGCAAGATATGTTTTAATCTGCTAGCCATAATCTTAGTGATGATTTTATATCCTATATTGCACAGGGATATAGGCCGGAACATGTCAAACGATTTGGCTTCCTTCTCTTTGGGAATCAGAGCCAAGAAAGTAGAATTGGTGCTGCCACCAATTTTGGTACATCTCTGGGATTTTCTGACCATTTTGAGTAAATCAGTTTTAATAATATTCCAGCAAAGTTTGATGAAATTGGCATTGTATCCATCAGGGCCCGGTGCCCTATCATCCTCCATACCATCTACAACATTCTTGATTTCCTCCATCGTGATCAGCTCCTTCAAAATGTCATTGTCTTTGTTTTTGACAGCGCTGGGAATAAGATTAAGAAGGTCGACATCTTCACTAACAGGTTGGGCCGTGAGTAGTTCGCTGAAGTGCCTAGATGCTTCAGTCTTAATGTCTTCGAAATGGTTGATAATCCTGTCGTTGACTTGAATTTCATGCACGTAATTGGTATTTTTCCTGGACTCAGCATGTTTGTGGAAGAAACCAGTGTTTCTATCTCCATCTTTCAGCCATTTGCAGCGGGACTTCTGCCTCCACCACTCCGATTCTTCTCTGCATGCAACGTGGAGGTTCATTTGCAATTTGGTCTCAATTTGAATATCAGAGACAACCACCGTTTTGTTCTCCATGCTGGTTTGGTGGAGTTCAAGCTCGTGGGCGGCTTGGACTTTTTTGGAGTTGGAGGTGGGGATCAATTTGGCCCAAGTTTTCAGCACTTTCTTGAGCCTCCTTAGTTTCTCCTCCCAAACGTAGAAAGAGGATCCTGTAACCAGGGGAGCCCAAGAATCCGCTACGATTTGAAGGAACTCGGAGTGAGAAGCCCACAAAGGGTTGAATCTGAATGGAATTGGCCCCAGATTCTTATCCGACACCATCTCAAGGAGGATGGGCTTGTGATCTGATCCTCCAAACGGTAATATTTTGGAGGAGAGATTCAGGCCAAGAAGGAGGAAGGTGTCCTGAACAAGGAAGCGGTCTAGCCTGGCAGCAATGTGCTCGAGCCCGATCCTTTTATTATTCCAAGTGTAATTTCCTGAAGAGGGCTTAACGTCCATGAGATCCCATTCCAAAATAGTCTCATCAACGATTTCTCTGATGGGGTCTCTGATCAAGGAGCCCCCTCTTTTTTCCTCTTGGTTGAGAATGATATTTAGATCCCCTGCCAGAATTACATTACCAAGTAAATTGCTTCTTTCCTCCCAAAGGAGGTTCCAGCAAACTTTTTTTTCAGCATAAGAATTAGGTGCATAAATGTTGAAGAGTCTTACCAGGGTGTTAGTTTCTTTTTGCCTCAGCAGTGTGAGGATCCAGCAAGAGTTGTACTTGATGTCAACAACTTCATATTTCTTGTCATCCCACAGAGTTCCAATGCCTCCGGAGG
The DNA here is from genome assembly GCA_001517045.1 of Pseudotsuga menziesii. Lineage (NCBI taxonomy): Eukaryota > Viridiplantae > Streptophyta > Pinopsida > Pinales > Pinaceae > Pseudotsuga > Pseudotsuga menziesii. The sequence continues at coordinate 23,969 of LPNX011122257.1, forward strand.
CACCCCTTGAGCTGATAGTAGCTTTGCCTCCTTTTTTCCAAAATTTCTGGCTTACATAGAGGAATGCATCTTCCTCCATCTTGGTCTCCTGGATCAGCAAGATGTCCGGTTGATGAAGAGAGATTAGATCTAACATAGATTCTTCCTTGCTTTTGCTACCGAGACCTCTGCAGTTCCAGGAGAGGACCTTCATTAATTACATTTAGAAATCGTAGGCATCCCTTTCTGGGCATGCCCTTGCTGGCGGGTGTTTCTCGTGTTCTTCAGCAGTTTTTCCAGGGTAAGCTGGGATCCTTGCAGCTTATCCTTATAGGTCGCCTGTTCCCTTACTTCTTTCTTGGATTTCCTTCCTTTAGTTTTAGTCAATCTTGGGGTAGTCAGCTCTATTTCCCCTTCTTCCTCTTCTTCTTCTTCTGATTCAGTTTCTTCCTCCGACTTCCCCATGCTTTCTCCTTCATTGGTCATTGCTACTCCTTTATCATGATCTGTCCCTTGTTGGTCTGGTAGGGCTACTTCTGGTTCTTTGCTATCTCCACTACTTGATTTCTCTTCTGCCTCAAAGGTTTCATCCCTTGGTTCATTAGTTTCTTTAGTCTTAGGGGTTTCTTGAGATCCTTCAAGAGGAATAGATCTAACTTCTTTGTTGCCTTCACCCTTCTTAGAGGCCTCCCCAACTTGATTTTTAGTTCTTGATCTATTCACCTTTTGCCAACCTTCCGCTTTATCCTGTTGGGGTTTCAGTTTTTTAGGGCAATTCCGGATGAAGTGCCCATATTCTTGACAGCCTCTGCACTTGAACGGGAGCTGTTCATAGTCAAGCTTTTGGAAGTGGGACCAGTTCCCCACTGAAAGTTTTATAGCCTCTGGCAATCCAGCTTCAAGATCCACCTCAACGCATATGCAGGCGCATGCGTATTGGTCCTTTGGGCTAGCCATATCAATGTATTTCCCCAGTGCGGTCCCTATAGCCTGGAGGGATTTAGGGTTCCAACAGTGCATGGGAAGATTGGGTAATCTGACCCAGACTGGCACAGCTTTGGGGGTGTCAGCCTCGGGATCGAAATCCGGAGTCCATCCATTAAGGTAGAGACCCTGTGGCCCCATGAAATAGGGCCCGTTCCTGAAAATTAAGTCTTTATCTTCCTTAGATTCGAAGTCGAACATAAAGAATCCTCTTCCAACAGAGTATGATGCTACGTTTTTGGTTATTAGGGGACTCCAGTTTCTTTGGACCCAGCTGTCCGTGGTTTTTGGCGAGGGCCAGAGTCCCGTGAATTGCCCAATTAGAGCTCGGTCTGCCAAGGAGAGGGCAACCTGCATAGTTTCTTCCGGAGGGAGAGCAACTTCAGGAACATCTTCAAGTCTTTTGACGAATTTCGGAGGGATTCCTTTACTCGATCTTTTAGCCTGAGAGGAAATGAGCTGGTTGAAGGCCTCAGAGCGTAGATCCGGTGGCGTACCCATCGGTCTGCCCCACCAGCGATCCAAGCCAGCCTAAGAGCACATGGGTGAGAGGGCAGCCTCGAAAACAGCCAGGGATAGGCTTTGCCCCCGATGGGAAGGCTCATTGCACAGCACCGGCGAATGCAAGCTCTGCAATCAAGACCACGCTGCGCAGACCCTACAGATCTCCTCGCTCAGCCCGTCCAACTCCAAAAAATCGATCCTCTTCTCTATTTGATATATGATTATTATTAATGGCTACTTGCCAGAATTATTGCTCTCGTATTCTTTCAAGGATTGATAAGCGTGCTTCAATTGTATAAATTGTATAAGAGAAATAATCTAGGTCACTGGCTATCTCATTTCATCGATCCACACAAACATTGTCCCTGATATTCACGCTCAAGAAAATAAATAAACAAAAACAAATGACAAGATTATGAAAGTAGCTATATAGAAGAGGTAATGATTTCAAAAGATATAATTTTTTCCTCTTCGTCATTTTGCTGCTCTCTCCGTATCCATATCTTTCATTTGGGCTCTTTAATTGTTTTGCATATTTTTCGTCTCAATGTCTGATTAGAGCTCATTAGACTTAGTCCAGAGTAACTATGACTTAGTTCAACTATATATTATATTTGTATTTTAATTTTTTTTTTCTATTTTACATCTAAAATCTCAACTACCTATTGTCAATTTCGGACATAGTCCAAACATATATAATATTTTTATTTAACCATTTTTAAATTTTAATATTTTGTATCACAACTACCTCATCGTCAATATCAGAGTTATTCTATATGTGTGTTATATTTATGTTTATTCTCTTTCATTTTTCTATTTTGTATCTAAGTTTGAACTATCTCTATCTCATTCTCAATATCTTATAAGGTGACTTCATCAAAGATGATCACTCACCTAAAGGGACTCGGTTAAAGATGATCACTCTCCACCAATTTTGTACTTATATGTAATACAAAATAGAGTATACAGCATATACAATTGCTACAATCTCCTTTCAATTTGAATTCTTCATTTCCTTGTTTGTGTGTATTCACATTGCTATTAACTGTGCTCTTATCAGTTGGTACTAGAGCCTGAAAATTAGGGCTTCTTGGGACTCCTGCAATTCAGGTTTCCTTGGGATCTCTCCTATTTGAAATTCTCCTTCTTGAACTCTCAACTACAACTTGTTCAAGTGATTCACAGCACCTCAACACTCCATTCTCCTATATTTAGGGCATCGACATGTAGGTAAACCTTGTTGCTTGAACTTCTCTATCCATTTTCCACACGTTCTTTCATTTTTTGCAATTTTTCTACAGCCGTGGTATCTATCTCTTTGCAATTTGCAGCATCGTGAGCTTACTATGAGTTCTTGTCCCCAACATCATGACTTTCTGGTAAAAAACTTTACTGCAGATGAGAATTGCAGCACCACAGATTTAATCTATGATAACAAGTTCTACAATTTAGTTTTTGTGCCTAAGGTACCCTTATCTCAATTTCTACCTACATTTTCACTCTTTTTGGGTCTAGAGCAACATATGATTATATTTCAGTGCTACACCATCTTTGGTAGCTCTGTAGATTTAGATAGTTCCCATGACCCCGATATCATTGAGGTACTAGTAGAATGCCTGAAAGAGCTACAAAATCAACAGAGCCAACTCTTGATGAAGCAACTTGCTATCTGATGCCAGCAAAAGAACGAGGAACTTGCTATCCACCACTAGCAACTAAACAAGTTTCAGGCCAAATCTGATGCAAGACATGATTAACATGTTCTAGCAACCAGTGATCACACAAAAATAAACCTTGCCACAATAGTTGCTGCCGTAACCACATACTATGTCTTTCACTATCTCCATTGGTAAACAATCCTTCGAGCTAGAAACCAAGCTATCCATCCCCAAATTTGGCAGAACCCTTGATGGGGATAAAGTAGACTCCTGGCGTCACAGTCATGATACTCAAGACTTGAGCCAATCTAATGGATGCACATAAGATTTTGGTAGTGGAGGTACACATGGAAAAGTAGGCCTCATCTAGTGATAGAGACACACCCAAATCCTAGCATCCACAAACTAATCTTTGATCGGCACTTAGGGATGATTTCAATATTGTTATCCAGAAGTAGTTCTACCCACTAGGTATAAAGATGCAATGCTGGCTCAGTGGTTACAACTTAGACAAATCCCTAGACACACTACTCATAAGTGTATTAGGACTCCAACAAACTCTCCTCAAACTCAAGGTAAGGGATTCCAAGGACACTTTTTACATCGAGTTCATTCAAAGTTTGTTTCCCCACATCAAAATATAGTTGGAACTCTTCCTAATTTCTTCATTAAAACACGCTTTCCAACTAGCTTCCAAGATTGAAGCTAAGCAACCTAAGGCTAATCAGTCTGCTAAATAGTGTTCACGACCCTCTCAGACAAACAGTTTTTTTACCCTTCTCTCTCAATCACTATTGGTCATGATCAATAAAATTAAAAACCAATCCCACCAGCCAAGGGAGGAAAAGATAAAACTCCTTTAACATGTAATATGATCATTCCAAGGATAAATATCTTGTGTAGGCCATAAAGGCCAATGCTTTTCTCACTAAACAATAATAAGATTTGAAGCGATCTACATTGAAGAACAACCATGGGAGGTTGATGTCAGCCATCCCAGCTCCTCCAACCCTTTTCTAGTTCTCATGGACAAAGATTGTATTGACCACAACATGGAAGCACTCTCCACTCACAGTTTCCATGTCAGGCAAGAACATGCACAGTTGATCATGGATAATGACAGCCAAAAGAACTTGGTTTCTTAGTGATTTGTTGACTCATTTTTGCTTGCTACCACACCATATCCCAAACCATATCTTCTTAGGTGGATATAAAAAGCAGGTTCCCCAACGTCTATCACTTGTAAGTGTTTTTTCATTTTTGCCATTGGACCTTTCATTAATACAATTGAGTGGGATGTTATAACTTTAGATTGTTGTGATCTACTTCTTGGCACTCCCTGCTAGTGCAATTACAAGGTAGTTTATGATTGCTTCCACAAGACCAATCAACTGCACAAAGATGGTAAAATCTATAAAATTATAGCATTTGCTCTTAGTTCCTTGCCATTTGGAGGGACAAAAGTGATCTTAGTCAATCCCCATAAGTTCAAGATTCCCTTTTCTGCTTCGCTGCTCATCTCTATTGACATTTAACAACCTACTCCATATGGCTTGTTATCATCCAAACTCACACCCCAGAGATAAAGTCCTAAAGCTCAATGTGTAATTTGCTGAAACTAAGAGGGAGGCCAATGCCACCACACCAAACCCTCTTCCGCTCTTTAGGTTAACTCTTCTCCTACTCAAAGGAGGGTTCCCTAGGATAGGATTACTAGAGGTTGCAATGAGGTCCGAGGTGAAATGAAGAGATAGCTCTATCAAAATGATTTATAATTACGAATTAGGAGATAAGGATGAATGGATTGGAGACTAGTGTCTTATCCATTGGGCAAATGGGGTCAACCAAGGATCAATGATGGTTAAAATAATGGTTAGAAAGGGTTAGGACAACAAGGCTATGAACCCTAACCACTCTCTAATTGTTTACTACTTTCAATCAATCAAAAGGAAAATCCTAGTGAGGACGTTTTCACATAGTCTTGAAGGGATGCTTGTCATGCAAGGGTTAGAGAGAATATAACCACGACATGAGATATAAGCCACAACTTAACACTTGCAATACAAAATCACTACAATGAAGAAGAAGAAGAAGACTTACTCCATTAACCCAAGACCATTAGCATTTGAAGATTCCATCCACAAGTAAACATGAGCAGTAAGCTAACCATACAAGAGAGTGCTCTAATCAACCATCCATGAGAAACCAAAAGATATTCATCTAATCTCTAGGGTATTTCTCCCACAATCTAACCATGAGAAATGAAAGAGAGAGAAAAACCCTTATATAGGTTTTATCTCATCTTCCTCCTACAATAAAATATCAATAAGAATCCTAGATCTAGCCAAAGGAGTAAAAAAACCAAAATACTCCAATTACTACAACAAGATCCATGAAATGAGGTGGTCAAAGCCACATGTACAAGCCTCAAATCAAGAGGGAGGGAGAGACACCTCCAACAAATGAGGGAATATGCCAAATAGATCTCAATAACTAGCCTCCAAAGGCTCTCCAAGTGAAGTGCTCAAATAGAATAGGACCTCAAAGCAATGAATGAACCCTACATCTAGGGTCTGACCCCCTACATCCTATCCGATGCCAAACAATCCTCCATAAATGATGCAAAGAGTCCTCTAAAGTAGGATGCTACATCCATATATGGCACAAATAATTAACACCATGTGGGAAACACTCTATCAATGAGTACAAAATAGATCCAAATTCGAATAGAGTGGATTCCCTCCACAATCTAGGGAATGTAAAGGTCTCCAAGGTGAAGGCTCCACCTAGAGGGCATAGAGAATAGTTCAAGCAAAACCTCCTAAAAGGATTCCCACCATGAAAGAATCAAGAGTGATGCAATGACTTCTATGAGTGATGACGCATGTGAACTCTCCATGTGAAATCTCCATCTATCATGCATGAGTGGGTGAGTAATGAGGCTCCAAAGATAAAACGCCCCATCAATAATGCATAGTGAGGTGTGTCAGTAACCTCCTAAGTTGGATGTTTTCCTCCTTTTGACTTATCCAAGGTCAAAACCTCAAAGCACGTGCAATGAATGCCATCCAAACTAGGACGCTACCTTCAAAACCCAATCTCTAATTTTCCATTTCATCAATCCATGTGCAAAGCAGATCCATGGAACAAGGAGCTCATCAATCAAGGTAGAAGCATCAAAACTAAGAGCAAGGAGCCAAAATAGCTACAACTCCATGAGGAAGGGGCCGGTCCCATCTACAAACCATCGACATACCTCCACATGTGGCATGAGAGAGAAACTAGGGGAGTTTTCCACAAATAATGATAGTTAATCATGCCAATATTCCAATGAAATGCTAAGAAACAAGGGCACTCCCATAAAATGTGTGATGTATGCCACCAAACATGTACTAGATGGAGTGCACTCCATGGAAAACCAATAACCAAGCATCTCTGAGCATAAAACATGTCACATAGGCTAGAGCGCTCCAAAGAAAATCAACTGTAAGTCACTTCCAAGTGTAAGCCACTCCTAATGAGCTAAAGCGCTCCATAAAAAATGAAAATCCATGTCATTAAGAAGTGAAATTAGTCCAATAATATTAGGGTTCATGGAAAAGTCTCCCAACACCATCACATCATGCAAACAAGCCAAGCATTCCATGGGAAAGGATAGTCCATGTGATCAAGATGCCAAATCAAACAAAAAATGCTAGGGAACTCTGCAAGAAGATGGTCAGTGTATCATGAACAAATGAAGTGTACCATCATCTCCTAAAGTGTTCTAGCTCAAAACCACCTAACCTCATCAATAGTCATCCCATAGGAAATACTTCATCAAGGAGAAATGATCAACACCCTTAAAACTTAGGAAGACCCTAAGTTGATGGGTTCCCATTCTGTGATTGCGTAAAAGTGTTATACAATTGCTAACCAAGATATTCCAAGAATGCCAATGTCATCAATAGGAGAGCACATCAACATCAAAACATCATGGAGAAATCCCACCCAAATGCCACTAGCACAATAAACCATGAGCATCCATCAATCACCACTAGGGCATCATCACAACAATAAATCTAACTCTAGCATCAAGTACCCAAGGTATCCAACAACTGCATCAACTTGTCAACCAACACTTGTGATAAAAATCACAAGTGTAAGGCCACGTACAATATATGGGATAATAGGGTTGACACCTCAGTGGGGAGGTGCTTGTTCAAGGAGCAAGTCCAAACTACAATCCTCATCTTGCTTTAGACAATGCCTCACGCACCCCAATAATGAAACAGATTGTGCTGCATTCTTATAGAACAACCTTGTTTATGATTCTCCTCTTCATGAGGATATGGAGGTCATATCTTCTACACATGTACCCTGGTAGCCCACAGTTAGCACAGTTCTTTAGCAAGGAGGACATTTCTTCTTCCAACTACTATAGTCAAACACCACATTCCACATTTGTTGCATGCATTCTCATTCTAGCAAACATTATCCAAGTATCCACATGGGTCAATCCAATCAACCCAAGTTGCAGGAAACTTTGTTGGGAAGGGCGTACCAGTACCAGAAACTCCCTGAAATGCGGGTACTGGTACGAAACGCCGCCGAAACACCACCAGCCGTACCCTACGGAGTTTCTAGATTTGGAAATGCCGTACGATATGACTGGCGAAGTTTTAGGTACTTTCAGTGATGTACGACGTGTTTCCAAATTTTTTTTTTCGGTTGTTGGGTTCAAAAGACAGTGTTTTTTCTTAAAATTAATTTTTAGTTTACCTAATTAACACCTAGAAACATCTAAAACCCTATTCTAAAATATTTATAAGCACATGTTTGTCATAAACTATTCACAATGTTTTGAGAAGAGCGTCCTTCGAAAGTGACTGAGCAGTGAGATTCCATCAAAAAATAAGATTCCATCAAAAAATAAATTGTTTGTTTGTCTTTTTCTTGCAGCCGTACAGCAGGGGAAGCCGTTGACAAGTTATAAGCAAAGTCCAAACTCTGTTATTAAAATATTGACCAACGTTTTGATCACAGCGTCCTTTGATCAACGTTTTGATTAAAATATTGATTAACGTTTTGTTTTTTTGTTTGTGCACCATCTTTTTCTTATAAAGGCTAAGTTTGTGCAGCACATAAAGCCTCAAGTATAAACTTATAAAGACTAATTTTGGATGTAAATCCTCATCTATAAAGGCTAATTTTGGATGTAAAGCCTCATCTGATAAAGGATCATTTAACAACGATGTGATTTTCTTCTCAATTATTGTTTATTTGTCTCATTCTTATTTTTTTACAAAACAATGAAGTATTTTAAAATAGTATATATATAT